>LPNX011018652.1:349553-402043 GCA_001517045.1 Pseudotsuga menziesii
AACGCAGTCGAAAACAAAATAGTTCCCCTTCAACATTGTTCATTTATCACATTGAAACATTCCACACAGCACCTTCTCCAACAGGCAAAATTTGTAATTTCTTATTGTAAAACGAAGTAGTTCCTTTTACAAACAATAGTTCACAAGTTTTTCCAGGGAAAAAGCCCCTGTAAATTCTCACTTTCCTATATTTAAACCAAATCAGCTAACCGCTTGGGCTGCCCCAACCATGTGACCTTTGGGCTCCTCAAAACCGTCTAATATCCCCATTTTGTCTTTTCTGTGAGTACTCATGATTCACTTCATGCGTTACGTTTTAGAGTACTCAACAAAGCGGGATCCGCTTGGTAACTGACGGATCTTTCCAGGCCTGGGATTTTGTCACCATTGATTCTGCCTTGTCTTTCATTTGTCCTCCTTGAGTTCCCATTGGTTTCGGTACGAACTCTGCCTAACACTACCCAGTTCCCTTTCTGCTGCTCGTCTCCCAGCTACGCCTTTGCGCAGTGGTAATCTAAAAAAGTCTCTTGAGTCCGTCTACAATTAAACGACATTTATCATTAGTTAGGATTGCATCTTTTCAATCAAAATACATCAACAAACCGACTAGTCATCAAAAAGAGGCCCTACAATGCACTCTCGTCATGAAAATCTTAATAAGCACCAAAATCACTGTTGCCCATACAGGGGTTTAAAACTCACAAAAACGACTGGAAGAGCAAAACTCATCAGCAGACTAAAACATCGGCCAGGTAGTCTCACTCACAGCCGCATCAGCGGATCTCAAATAGGCAACGGGATCCGTGAGACCGTTAAGTTTATCGGAGTCGGAAGAGCTAAACTCAAATTCTAGGCGGAAGAATTCCCAATCGACGAGTGGAAAGACATCAACGTCGAACACTTAGTGCGTTACATAGCCTCAAGGGTGGAGGCATGCCTTTCTCTCTGAATTTTGATTCAGGCTCCTCCATCCATAGTGTCCTTTTGTGTGAGAGATGTATTCAATTCTCAGCTCACGGACAGAGAGGAACTTTTGGCGATTTAGTACTTATATGGTTCAATATTTGTTTTGATACATAGTGCTTTCATAAGAGTTTTCGACTCTTATCTGCCTTTTGGCGTTCAATTCTTGGCATGGGATCATTTATATATAATATAATGTTTACCCTGCTTGCTTTCCATGGGCCCTTTGCTGTCACTCCCTAGGACATTTTAAATGTGATATGGATGGAGCCTCAAAATAGTATTCCAGACCTTTTGATTCTGGTTTATTTTACAAGGGTTAAGCAGGACTTCAATGTGTTCATAGCCACTCAAGAAAACTGCTAAAATAGAGAAATTCTTTTAGATGAACAATAATACACAATCTTATACCCAAGAACTTTAATCATTCCAAAATTTTGATGTTCTCCATGCAACCGCGGGTTTTCCTCCTTTATTGAAATCAGTAAAATTTAGACTAAAACAAGACAGAACTACATAACTCAAAGTAAACGACCAAGTCAAATTATTTATATACAAGATAGAAGACACAAACAAAACTCAGGAAAAATAAGGTTTGACAACTAAACCATTTAATGGTAAGTTCTCTTCCCACCCTTGTAAATCTTGCAATTTATAAGTTGAGGGGCCAAGCTTTGCCGCAATCTAGAAAGGACCTACCCACAACTACTGAAATTTCGTGTGTTTTCCTTTCTCATCATGGGGGTGGTCCCACTTGAGAACCAAATCTCCCACCTCAAAATCTTTTGTTCCATCCTTGTGTTTATCAAACCATCTCTTTACTACCTCTTGTTTTTGTTTAAAGAGTTCTCTGGCTTTAGATCGAGACTCTTCTGCCTTCAGGAGATTATATATCGTCATTTGCAAGACTTCATTATCTGATCCTCTAGATTCCTGAGCTATTATGGAAGAGGGTAGCATGATATTGTGGGGTAGAATGGCTTCTTTACCATACACAAGGGTATACGGAGACACTCCTATCGAACACTTGGGGGTGACTCTATCAGCCCAAAGGGTGTTTGTTAACGCTGAGTGCCAACTCCTCTGATTTTCTATCACCGTCTTTTTTAAAATCCTAATTAGGTTCTTGTTTGTAGATTCAGCTAAGCCATTTCCATGTGGATAGTAATTAGCAAAGTAATGCAACTTAATCCCTTTCTCGTGAGCAAAATCAATTAATCTTATTGAGGAAAAGTAAGTAGCATTATAAAAAACTAAAGAAATTGGAACTCCAAACCTGGTCATAATATGGTCTTGCAAGAAGTCTATGACCGCATCCTCATTTATTTTGCGCAACGGGATGGCTTCGACCCAGCGAGTGAAGTAGTCGGTTGCTGTCAGAATATACTTGTGTTGTAGGGAAGAATTCGGCTTTATCTCCCCAATGATATCTAACCCCCATTGCTCAAAAGGCTCTGTTATCATCACAGGCTTCAATGGTCCTGCTACTTTAGCTTGTCTTCCACTACACCTTTGAAAAATGTCGCACTTTCTGACATGGGCGTGTGCATCTTTGAAAAGCGTGGGCCAATAGTATTCGGCTCTGAGAATTTTATGAGCTGTGGTATCTCCGAAAAAATGTCCCCCAGCAGGCCCGTCATGCAAATCTGTCATTACCTTCTTCGCATCTTCTCTCTCTAAGCATCTAAGAAGAACTCTGTCATAATTTTTTCTGAATAATATTCCTTCAATAATTTGATATGAGGCTAATTTAAGATGCAATGCTCTTCTTTGCTTAGAATTCCAATGTTCCAGTAACGATCATGTCTGAAGGTAATGCACAAGGTCTCGATACCAAGATTCTGGGGCTATGAAAAGAGGACATACATCCATCAAATGTAATTCAGCTTCGTCTTCCTAGGCATGTTCTTCATTGTTTCTATTTTCAGTCATTAGTCTACACAACCCTTGCCCTTTAACTATAGAAGTTGGCTTGAATTCGAGGTCATATTCCTGAAGAGTTGTTACCCAATTACCCCTTCTTTCTCCTAACTCTTTCTGTACGAAAAGAGACCTCACAGCTGGGTGTGGGACGATTACCTTGGTCCGGTTCTTTAGTATGTAGGGCCTGAATTGTTTCACCGCTTTAAAAACTACGTAAGCTTGTTTATCTATAGCCGGGTAATTCAATTCGACCCCTTGCAGACTAGTGCTCATAAATGATATGGGGAATTCATCTCCCCCATCTTCCTTCTGAGTAAGCACAACTGCTAGCGAATCATCAAATGTGAAAGTGTACAGAATAAAATATTTATCAAAATCTGGGCTTTTGAGGGAGGGTGCGTGTGCAACAGCGGTTTTAATCTTGCTGAGTGCGTTCTTCTCAACATTAGTCCACTTGAATTGTACACTTTGCTTCACCATTTGCTGCAAAGGTTTAACAATTTGAGCGAAATCTGGCACAAACCTTCGCACAAAGTTTATTGTCCCCATAAATGATTGCATGCCCTTTTTATTATGGGGCAAGGGAATCTGTTCAATGGATTTGATCCTTTTTGTGTCTATGGAGATCCCCTTCTTTGAAACCACGTGACCCAGCAACTTACCTTCCGTAACAGCGAACACACACTTCTTGGGGTTTAGTGAGATACCATATTTTCGGCAGCGTTCAAAAATCTGCTTTAGGTGAAACGCGTGTCCTTCTCTCTTCTTTGAGAATATCGTGATGTCATCGAGGTATACTACAACATTGTGGCCAATCAAACCATGGAAAGCTATGTCCATAGCCCTCTGGAACGTAGCTCCAGCATTTATAAGTCCAAAGGGAATTCTTCTGTAAGTGAAAGTTCCCCACCTGGTCCTGAATGTCGTTTTCAATCGGTCTTCTTCGACTACTAACACTTTATTGTAGCCTGAGAATCCGTCTAATAAAGAGAATAGTTTAGAACCTGAAACCATTTGCAGTACTTGCACCATGGGTGGAATAGGATAATTGTCTTTATCTGAAGCGCGATTTAAGTTTCTGAAATCCACACATAACCTGATTTCTCTAGATTTCTTCCTCACTGGTACCAGATTTGAAACCCATTCCAAGTGTCTAACCTTAAAAATGATTCAAGCATCCAATAATTTCTTAACTTCGCTCTGGATTAGAGGTTCTAATTTTGGATGCATTTTCCTTAAAGGCTGCTGATAAGGTTTGACTCCAGATTTAATGGGGATAACATGGTGGATAATACTGGTGTCATATGTCTTCAGATCTTCATACGTTCGGGCAAAAACATCTTTATATTGATTAAAAAGAACGATGAACTTATTTATTTCAGCTAGTGAACAACATTTTCCAAGATTCACATATTTAGGCTTCATCTCAGTCCCCAAATTAATCAATTCAAATTGTAGAGATGAGCTATGAGTCTTCACGTTTGCTGGTCTTCTAAAATTTTCATTTAAATCAAACATCCGTTCTAAAGTTCTGACTCCTTTAGGGATGAAATTATCAAATTTCAGCTCGGCCTGATGTTCTTCATCATCAATAATCACCCCTTTAAATGCCTCGTCATTCGTTAAGCATTCTATAATCTGTTGATCATCGTCGAACACTCGTAGGTTGGTAATCATATCCGGAACCGAGGGCCTGAAAAGCAATTCAACAGAGCACCGATTATTAGAGGGCACAAGCCTAGCAGCTGATGTGGCCAACAAGTCAGCTGCTGCATTCTTAAGTCTTGGAATCGATACAATATTAAATGCGTTAAAACATTTGAGTAAATCCCATACCTCATTTTGATAAGCTTTTAAGTGAGGAAAAATGCAATGTATTTGATTCCGAATTTGTTTTACAATTATTTCAGAATCTCCAAACACTTTCAGATTATTTGCCTTTAATTCAATTGCTTTCCTTAAACCTTGAACCAATGCTTCATATTCAGCTGTGTTATTTGTACATTCAAACTCTAACCTACATGAAAGAAAATGTTTGTTCTTCTGGGGGTCAACCAGGACACAGCCGGCTCCTGACCCTTCTAACGTTTTAGATCCGTAAAAAAAAAGTGTCCAGAAATCGCTAACTACTGTGCGGGAATCTACTTATACTGCTAAGTCTACTATTTTACAATCGTTTCATCAGCCTGTGAAAACCGAAGGAGATCAGGCTGAGCGTCTGATGTGTCGTTGGCTTCTTCTGCTTGGTAATTTCCTGGTTCTAACTCAATAAAGTAATTTCCCAAAACAAAATCCACTGGTTCGTTTTTTTCTTCAAACTGAGTAACGTTGTGTTTCATATGGGGCTCCCTCAAAATTTTAATTTGATTCGGGCTTCCTTTATACGGCAGCCACAGATGTGACCAGTCCGAGGCAAAATATCCGTTTAGCTTTACCGACCAGTCCCTGCTCAGAACAAGCCCATAAGCTTCCGGTATGTCAGCCACCACAATATCAATAACTTGACACACCTTATCATTCAAAGATAAGCGGACCGGAACATCCTCCATTTCCCCAATTACCTTCACATTCGTTCTATCCAACTGAACAACCCTCCAGGTGGATGGTTTAGGCTGCCCATTTATCCTTTTGCAGACCGACATCGGCATAACGTTAACCGATGCCCCTGAGTCTACCAAGCAATTATGTACGTTGTGGTTAAAAATTTCAAAAGTGAGGAGAAACGGTGGATTCTTGCTCTTAGGGTTACCTCCTATGCTTGGTTCCCCAATTTCTTCTTCTTCCTTGGGTTGATTGTCAGTGGGCAGCCCCTCCTCTGATGCTTCAAGTGCTTTCAAAAGCTTTTCTTTCTGCTGCGGCACCTTGCACATTTCAAATAACGAGATATTCGCCCTTACCTTCTTTATATCTTCCACAATGTCATATTCCATCTTAGGTTCGGTGGGATTTGGTTTATCATTATTTATTTTTCCTTCATTGGGCTTGGTGAACACGTTAGTCTGTCTAGGATCTTGACTGGTGATGGTAAATTCCAGAATTTCATTAGCTGAGGAGTTATTTTGAAATTTCTTAACATTCCTTTGAAGTCTTTTAATCTTTGGGAGCATGAGACTGTTTCTTTAGCCAACCCTTGGCTTCTTGTTGTTACATTTGTTTCCATGATGTCCTCGTGTCCCAAAACCTTTTCTTCCTCGTCGTCAAACAACAAAACACAGTCCCATAGAACCATGCTCTCATCCTCTTATTCTTTTGTTGATGTATTAATGTATTTCCTTTCTTCATCTTCATCTTCTGTTAATTTAGAATCCAACAGCTGATTCATAACCAACGTCATTGAGTTTATCCATTGAGGACGATTCTTTTCAGAGTGGGGTTGTTGGTGGAAGGTGCAAAAATTGTCCATTCCTACCTCTATTAAATTCATAGATGCTGAATTGTGCAGAGGGGGTTGGGATTGATTGTTATCTTCCCGTTTCTTGTAATAGGGCTTGTAGAACTTTTGGGCTTCCTTTTCCTTTTCCAAGTCTATGATTCTGTTAGAAAGCTTCTGCATCATTTTTGCCATTCCTTCAAAATTTGGTGACTGCTCCTCCTTAGACTTGGTAAACAACAAAGCTTTCCTCCCCACATTTTTCTCTCCTGACCGTTCGGGATAATCTTCGATACTTTCCCTTTCAGCCTCTACTTTATCCACCTCCTCATAGGTCTCCGCTAGAGTAGGCTTGGCCTTCATTTTGGCAAACATGGCCAACTCGGGTCCTAGAGCTGAGGTATAATATTCAATCAGGACTTTATCCGAAGGTTTGTCAGCTTCAGAAAAATTCTTAAGATAGGCTGCAAACCTTTGGGTGAAACTATGCACCTTCTCATTTCTTTCTTTCTTTAAGGCGCATAGTCCTTTCATGAGAGTTGCATGATTTTTTTCGGTCGCATACTTCTAAAAATCCTCTCAAAGGTATCCCAATCAGGGATAGAATTTGTAGGCAAACCAAAGTACCATGATGCTGCAGCTCCTTTAAGGGTGTGTGGGAAAAGTCTGCAAACTACATCCTCATATTCCCTAGCCCTTAACCCTTCTATTGCCAAATAGAAACTCTGCAAGTGGTCGTCTACTAGTATCTTCTCATTTGGGTCAAATTTGGGTAGCATATTTTCAAAAGATTGAGGTAAATCATGCAAAGGAGGTGTTAGGTTTAAAGGTGATCTAGCTTTCTAGGCAGGTGGAGGATTCGGTGGGTTGGGTGGTTGATTTGTGTTTACGCCTACCATGAGTCTGGGTGGAGAATGAGGTGGTGAGTGAATAGGGGTATGCACAGGGGAACCGTAAGGAGTATCTGGGCCTGCTTGATTCAAAGGTTGTTTCTACGAGTTCTTCCCAATCTTCAACCAACACTGAGTCTTCCAATATAGGACGATCTTTCCTTTTATATTCTCTTCTGGGCAATTCAGGGATAATCGGTAATCCTCCAATCTTCTTTACGTATGCCCTAGTGTGTCTTCTCAGATCATTAACAACTTCGTTGTCGACAGAATACAAATGTTCTCTACCCCCCTTTTCAGGAATTGGGTTTTGAAACACACTGCTTTCTGAACTGTTACCGGTGGAATAGTCTCGAGAAAATGGGTTTCCTTGGCCAGCCATGCACTGGCGGCCCTCCTTCTAGCGCCAGAAACTGTTGAGGCCTGGAAATTCGCAGGTAGCAACAACAAGGGATAATCCCCAGTCAACGTTCCCAACTAGCCTGTGACTGTTTGGTGTAGGGAATCCGTCTGGTTTGCGGTCCGGCTACCATAGGTCAACTAACAAAATAAAAAAGGGTTTACCGGTTGCGGCCCGATCCACCGTATATATTTTTGTATTTTTTGACTTAAAGTATGATATGCACGTGCCTACCTAACATGCAAATTGATTAAGAATGCAAGGAGCGTTCACAATGTGATGCGCAGGTTCTTACCTCTCGTCTTAACTTCCTCACATCTAAATCACACACCATTAGAAAATAAATACTAACTAGGCTATCTCTAGAGAGCTAGATATTAATTTATGAGTAATGCAATACTGTTCATATGTTACGGCAAATCACAGATAGTTGTTCCTAGATCCAAACATACAAACATGAATAAAAGTATACATGACAAGACAACTCATCAACAGTTAAAACTTCCATTACTTATAGTGGAAAACATCACAAAATATACTAGAGAACATTCAAGTAAGAACATAGGTTCAGAAAGTTAGAACGCTCTCACAGTTAATGAAACACAGTCGAAAACGAAATAGTTCCCCTTCAACATTGTTCATTTATCGCATTGAAACATTCCACATAGCACCTTCTCCAACAGGCAAAATTTGTAATTTCTTATTGTAAAACGAAGTAGTTCCTCTTACAAACAATAGTTCACAAGTTTTTCCAGGGAAAAAGCCCCTGTAAATTCTCACTTTCCTATATTTAAACCAAATCAGCTAACCGCTTGGGCTGCCCCAACCGTGTGACCTTTGGGCTCCTCAAAACCGTCTAATATCCCCATTTTGTCTTTTCTGTGAGTACTCATGATTCACTTCACGCGTTATGTTTTTAGAGTACTCAACAAAGCGGGATCCGCTTGGTAACTGACAGATCTTTCCAGGCCTGGGCTTTTGTCACCATTGATTCTTCCTTGTCTTTCGTTTGTCCTCCTTGAGATCCCGTTGGTTTCGGTATGAACTTTGCCTAACACTGCCCTGCTCCCTTTCTGCTGCTTGTCTCCCAGCTACGCCTTCGCGCAGTGGTAATCTGAAAAAGTCTCTTGAGTCCGTCTGCAATTAAATGACGTTTATCATTAGTTAGGATTGCATCTTTTCAATCAAACTACATCAACAAACCGACTAGTCATCAAAAAGAGGCCCTGCAATGCACTCTTGTCATGAAAATATTAATAAGCACCAAAATCACTGTTGCCTGTACAGGGGTTTAAAACTCACAAAAGCTACGGGAAGAGAAAAACTCATCGACGGACTAAAACATCGGCCGGGTAGTCTCACTCACAGCCGCATCAGCGGATCTCAAACAGGCAACGGGATCCATGAGACCGTTAAGTTTATCGGAGTCGGAAGAGCTAAACTCAAATTCTAGGCGGAAGAGTTCCCAATCGGTGAGCGAAAAGACATCAACATCGGACACTTAGTGCATTACATAGCCGCAAGGGTGGAGGAGGAAAGACTACAGCCTCCGATCCAAAAACAAAGCGACGAAGACCCAACAAAGCATCGGTGGGCGGGGCAGTTATATGGTGGATACCTATTTCGTTTGGGAGCCGCAAGGGCGGAAGATAAACAGACTACAACCTCCGATCCAAATCATAACTTTTGTTATGGCACAAGATCAACGTAAAACGCTAAGTGTTCGTAACAACTTAAGGTCTTGCAACGGTCCAAAAAACCAGTTTCACTTCCAAAACAACGTCTTCACAAAGACCAAATACCCTGACTCAACTTCGACCAACCTCTGATAATATAAACAAGTCAAATGATACGACGCGACAACAAAGAAGTCAAGATCCTCTTGCAGAATAATCATTGTTCAATTTCCGCAACAGAGGTTCCCTAGGGAAACATGGTTCCGATAAGTTGTTCAAATGACCTCCAAAATAGTGGCTAAAATGAGAAATAGGCTTCCGAAAAGAAAACGCAGCTCAAAGGGCAGCAAACCAGACTCTAAATTCCGCAACCCACAACAGTTTCAAACATAAGCAACTTTCCGAAACGCAAGAGGAGAGTAATCCTCGAAATAGTCCAAAATTAAAGCAAAAACAAAAAGAGTTCATAGATCCAAACGATTCTAGGCAATGCTAAAATTAACAAAGGGGTCCAAAATTTGAAAATTTGGGGAAACAGTTGCAGCTGCAACAGGATGATCATTACTTCACCTTTAAAGTTGTCTTGGGTATAGGTACTAATAATCTTGCCGAGCTTTGTGCTCTGAAATTACTTCTAACATTGGCTTTGGACAAGCACATTTCTAAAATTTAGGTGTTTGGAGACTCTTTGCTGGTCATTAACTAGGTTACAGGTAAATTTAGAATTCACAACTTGCAACTTGCCCAGATACTTCAAGAAATCATTAGATTATTTGATAATTTTGTGCAGACAGAATTTAAGCATATCTATAGAGAAAGAAATGCTTTTGCTGATAAATTAGCCAATGCTGGTGGGAAAGTTCAGAATGGATTTTGGCATATCTTTGAGTATTTTGGGTCTGAGAGAATTGATACCTATCAGATTTTCTGAGTTGGTCTAGTTGTTTGGTTACTATTCTGAAATGGTCAAGAGACTTCTTCTGGTCTATTTTGGTTATTGTTCTGAAAGGTTCAATGACCGTTTTTTATGAAGGATTTGACATATGTTATGCTATGATTGATTTGTGGTTGTTTTGGATTCATTTTCATGCTTCAACAATGATGGAGAAGATATATTTTGCATGGAAGACACATATTGCAATTCTTCTTATATGTATACATGGTTTGTATACTTTGATGATTTATGAAGACTTTGATGATATAGTTTTTTTGCAGACTTTGATGGTGCAGTTTATGTGTGGCTAGCAACTGATCTGGTTTTTATAGATATTATTCAAAATTTTGATGGAGTATGAATATTGATGGAGTAGGAATCAACTTTGATGTTTTTGTAATAAGCATTTTTGTTCTGATTGTAATGAACAAATGGACACTTATCATTTTAATAATGATTCATCTGCAAAATGTAATTTTGTATTTTGTATATAAAATTATGATTTTTTTTTCTTTTGTGGAAAAAAAGAAGTGGAGATGGAACTGACACATTTGTAAGTTTTCAATTAATTATGTTGTAAGGGGTTTCTCCTTTATGCATCTTATGTTTTTTTTTAACGCGGGAGGACGAATCTCATTCATTGGATTATTTTAGATGATTTTAGACAACCATCGAAAGAGTTTGGGTCATCAATACATTTACCTATTGAGGTATTGTTGACGTACTTGTTTATCACCGTTTAGTTATGGCCTACCTGTAACCTACCAATCTCCTTGGATGGGATGGCTAGGTCATATGCGTCAGTGATGAGTGTAAGACGACCATCACAACCATATGGACTGTCCATCCTACTACACTATCCTAGCCTCTTTCATGTTTCTGTCCATTTCATTTATGGTATTTTATGAGGGCTTTAGTTTTCCATGTTCATGGGTTTTAAGTCAAAAGAGAATGTGGGAGCAAGATCATCTTGGATTTAGGATTTTCTCTACTGAATAACCACCGTCTCATAAACAAAAGGGTATCATACACCAAATTGGTGTCTGGCTTGGCTATTGTGACCTTAAAAATATATTATTGCTATTGCTATTGTTATTATTAGTATATGTTTGTCATAAAAAATGATTGAAAAATATATAATATATTAATGTGTTTATATGTGCAATTGGAAATTCATGTATTTATAAAAGTGGAGTTGGAAGTGACACATTTGTAATTTTTTAATTAATTACGTTGTAAGGTGATTCTCATATATGCATCTTATGTTTTATTAACACCGTAGCATGAATCTCAGTTATTGGATTGTTTTAGACGATTTTAGACAACCATATGAAGAGTTTGGGTTGTCAATACTTTTACCTGTTGAGGTATTGTTGATGCATTTGTTTATCACCTATTAGCCATGGCCTACCTACAACCTACCAAACTCCTTTGGATGGGATGGATAGGCATATGCATCGGAAATGGTCGTCAAACAACCATCACAACCATCTGGATTATCCATCCAACTACATTGCCCCGGCCTCTTTCATGTTTCTATCCATTTCATTAATGGTATTTTAAAAGGGCTTTATTTTTCCATGTTCATAGGTTTTAAGTCAAAAAGGAAAGTGGGAAGAAGATCATCTTGGATTTAGGGTTTTATCTTTTGAATAAGAATTGCTCCACATTTTCATTATCTGTAACTGTGAAAATTTGCAGGATTTGCTTTGAGGATTTAATTGATATGTTAAAGGCAACTTCTAGGTACACATGTTTTGCAAGGCATACATGATGTGATATTTTATTCTTGCTAATATATTTGAATAGCAGTCAACTATGATGGAGGAGGTAGAAATACCTGAAACCCTGAAATTATGTTTCCCTTTTCCTTACTGCTATGAACTTCTCATAAAGGAAAATTTTAGAGCCTTGGATTTTGAAGATGTTGAAATGGTGGAATGCCCATTTTGCAACAAGTTGTTATGCACGCATTGTAAAGTCCCATGGGCATGCCAACTTGCAGTGCTTCAAGTTTCAGAGCATGTCGTCCATAGACATAATTCAATTTGATTTTCTACTTCTCAACCTTCTTAAGGATTGTAGCGACTAAGAAAGGGAAAGCAATATTTAGCATGCTGCAAAGCATTTAATGCGCATGCAGCAGGCTTGATGATCGTTGGATCTCGAGCAGCTCAAGATCTAACGATCATCAAGCCTGTTGCAACCGCATTAAATGCTCTACAACATTCTAAATATTGTTTGCCCTAAGAAAGGATGGGTCAACATCCATCATTGCCACTTAGACTTGCCTCTTAGTTAGCATCTAATCTTGAAGAGTGTTTTCTCTTTTATCATTTTCATTTTCGTAATCTAGTGTATGCCACATTATTAAATACGAAGATCAAGTTTTTCCAAATTTGAAAAGAAGTATACAAGAAATAGGGGAGACATGACTCAAATGCCTATTTATTTCTAAAGTGTCTAAAGAACATAGCGATAAGAGGTTGAATTTATCAACGCGGGAATTGATTGATCTTTGAGGTTCACATGTTCTGGGAGAGAGACTTTCGCTTGACTTCATAATCAAGAATACGAGTGAGAGCTAGGATAGGAATGCTTATTAATCAATTAATCAAAGGGTTCAAAACAACCATTGGGAGAGGAAAGGATTGTTGGGGTGGGTTTCAAAGAAAGAATAAACTACACAGAGTGGATAATCCCATTGGATGAGTTTTTCCCTAAATGTGGAACGCAGCCCAAGTAGGAGAAGTGGTGACCCCTATTTTTCTATTCCCCAAATCCCTTTGCCTAAACCCACGTTAGCTCCATGACATGGTCGGGGATATTCTCTAAGAGCAAGGAAATTTGAAGTAGATTTATCCACCTCTCTAAGTCGAGGCTAAAAACCAAATATTTTTCATAAACCATAGAATCTCAGCTCACAAGTCAAGTAAAATTATGCTCGCAGGAACTCAACTCTTTGGTGGGTCAACTTATGCCAAACAATTCAAACTGTAATATCTTATAACCAGGAATAAACTCTTTGGAAAAAAAATCAAAATGAAATCTATTACCGGTCTTGAACTATAGTGATGTCTCTTCTCCGAGCATATAAAGCCTATTATCTCTCAAGTTTGAACTTGTTTCAAAAGGGTGGGATATAATCGCTTTTCATCTCATCTTTCAATGCATTTTCTATGTTATTATTTTAATTTTTAGAGTCAAGTGTATGCCACATTATTAAATGTTGGATCAAGTTTTTCCAAATTTGAAAAGAGGTTTACAAGAAATAGGGGAAATTGGTTACTTTCCTTGGGTTTTAAATCCTTCAAAACTAGGGATGCATATTGAGGGCTCTTATAGGCTTGTTGTAGTTACTATTTTACTTTGAAACCTTAATCCCTTTTTATCATTGTAAAGGTAAACCTATAAACTTTGAGTTGGTTTGCTAACAACGTTTATTTAAATGTTCTACTTAGATGATGAAAAGAAAATATGTTTACAACTACTATGTAACAGGTGTGCTCATCTTTCTTCTATAAAATGGATTGTATAAAATATACTACTTTACACCTATTGTTGATGCCAAAGGTTCATCTTTGATTACTCTCAATGTTGTGACTTAATAGAATGTCAGTTAACCATGAAAGTATTTTTGGCTCCACCAGAGCCACCTCTTGTATCCTACAAGACCAATTGTAAAGCAATGTTGAAATTCGTAGGTTAGTTTGTCCAACTAGGAGTGAACCATCAATACAAAGCCGGAGAGTGAATTGTTGTCTGGTAAGTGAGTAAGTAAATTAGACTATTTACAACCTTTATGAAGAGCAATTGTACATATATATTGAAAGTTGTTGGTTATTATGTCCGACTGGGAGTAAACTATCAATACAAAGTAAGAGTTCCAATTGTTGTTTGGTAAGTCGATAAACAAAACAAACTATTTACAACCTTTATGGAGGCGTGTCTCTTTTTAGAAGCCCTAGACCTAGTTGACTATAGTCATGCCACTTGAAATGTTTGTGTTTGGATGAATTGTGAAAAATATTAGGGTTTTATTGCTTTTTTGCAAGTGTGGCCCTCAACCAAGTGGAAGGTTGTTGTTGAATTATGGTTTTGTGGATGAAGATAACCCTCATGACCATCTTACATTTGAGGCATATGAAGATTGATACTACATGCAACATTAAGAATATTATGACATTGGGGCATGTTTTAAGTAATGCTTATTTTGTTTTTGAAAGGTGTCATTGGATATAAATGACCCCATGTCCTGTGATAAAATAATTATTGCATGGAGAAATGGAAAACTATATCTACTGACATTAACTGCAAATTAGTATCCAAGTATCAAGTTCTTTCATTATTTGTTGTTTGGATTATCATGTATTAACTTCACTCTTTAATTGCATTGTTTTATGGATATCTATTGGAAGGGAAAATGAAGTTGTCTTAGATATGCTTCCCAACCTCATTCAAACAGAAGTTGCCTATTAATTTACTCTGTTGCTAAATGATTTTGGGTGATGCTTGCGATTCCAGACAAATGCTCCCAAGAGTTATTTTGAGAGACCTCCACGTGATATTCTTGCTCCAAAAGAGTCTATAACAACAACTGGTAAAAACAAGTCTATGGTGCTATGAAATACTTGATTTTACCTTTTGAGCTATATGGTGCCTTGGAATATGGATCTGAATAATGCGTTTGAATGTTATCGGTGGCTTTCAAATGATAGTTTTCTGATAGTGATGGTAAATTGGTGTAGTTCTAACATTTCTAGAACATCTAGAAAACTCTCAAGAAAAGAAGAAGACAAATGATAAATTCAAAACCGTGATCTTGCAAGTAAGATAGAGCATTGAATATACCATGGAATTGGTAAGTGGTTTTATTGTGGCATCCTGAAAATGACACCTACTACTTACAACCCTTTTGATTAAGTGGGATCATTATATCTCTCAACCCTAATTATCCCTTATTGTCATGATTGAGGCATTCATGAAATTCCTTTGTCTTCAATTTTTTGAGTGCCCTAATATGATCCAACTAATTTTAGCTCTTTTGTATGCATTTAGTGTTTAATTATTGGTATAATCTTGGGGAACCTAGTTAGTAGGGTTGAAACTGTGAGTTTGGCAGTTTAAATTTAAATTTTGATATGTTTCTAAGATGTACTTAGATTCTGTGAATTTGGATCGTTGTTTGATTTTTTATAAAACTAGTCTTTGTTAAATAATAAATCTTTTGTTCTTATTGCAGATTTAAGGCACATTAATTTGAAATGTTTATTTTTTTCTATATAAATTGAAACAATATTGTTTTCTTGATCTAAAATTTGATGGACAAAGTCTTTTGTGGTATTTCTTGATCTGCAATGCCCATCCAAGGTATAAATTATGGGTTTTCAGAAGGTGGGCTCATTTGTTTTTGCAAGTAATTTAAATTAAATTGCTTTTCTATTTATTTTGTTACTCTATAATCCTATAATGTTGGATGTGTCTATAAGCAACTGGATAAGTTGAAGAAGTGTATAGCAAACGTTGAAGCTGATAATGAAGCTGAAAAAAATCCTATAGATAAAAATGCTGCAAAACCCTCTGGTCCTCTAGAAGGTGTCCAGATGAATGGGTAAGGATTTTGTCCCTATACATTATATTGATGTCAATTGCTATTTGTTTTCAAAGCTCTTTCCATGGATTGGAACAACCATAATTTTTCAATGAAACTTTGTTGTGTTTCTCATTCTCTATACCTTAGTTGTTCAGTGAGGTTAATGTAGTTGTTATTTATTCGAAAGTTCATAAATTCTTGCCATGTTGTAGAAGGAACGAAGAGAGAGATATCTGGCAAGACAAACAACTAAAGGAGAAGATTATGTTTGAATATATTATAGGTTTTTGAGGGGATTTCCATGTTTGTTCTATTAGGGATTGTTTGATGTTTATTTTCTTTGGAGGTTTAGTAGTATACAAGGGAAGTGAATACGAACATTGCAAAATGGATGCCACAATGCAAAGACCTTTTGCAATTTTTCGGGTGTTGTTTGAGGAGAATCTTACATGTATATTAGTGCCATTGGAAACTGAGGTACCTATTTATTGTAACTATTAATTCAATTATATCAAACATTACTCCAATACCATTCTTGAGTTCTTAGAATTGTGGAGGTATACAATTCGACCCCATCCAAGCACGTTAGAACTTTGCATTGGCATTCAATAATTGTATTTGAGAGGAAGAAGATGATTGCTCAATTGTCTTGATATCAACATTAAGAGTTTTAATTAGATGACTCATAGCCTCTACGTAGGCTCACTATTTATTTTTCCAATTGTTTGACATGAATGATATACATTGTTTATTTCTTCTAATTTAATTTAATTATTGAAACCATTTGACTTAAAGCAAATTTGGAAGAGATGTTATCTCTTGCCATTTTTTGTTTGTTGAAAATATATGAACTCATTTGATTTATAAGCTAATTTGGAATTTGTGCTTGACAATGCAAGCTTGTATGTGTGTTTAATTAATGGGTGATTTCTTAATAGATTTGCATGCTTGATGGTGGTCTTGTGAATATTTTGGTGGAAAGAAACACATTGACATTTATATCCATACTTGGTGGCACAACAGTGGTGTTTTCTTATTCCTGGGTTGGTGGCATCTTCTTCCTCCCATCTTGCACTTTGTAGTTGACTATGCATGGCACTTTGTTGAGGAGTATAACCCTCAATTTCGATGTATTCTTAACATGCATCCTCTGCTACAACCTTTAGTTGCATTCACATGATCACATTGTTCACTTTTTAATAGTGTATAGATTCAAACAAATCCCACTCGCTTTAATTCCATATATAAAACAAGAGTCTTTGGCAACAACAATATGATTGAGTCATAATACAGTTACTTTGCAGTTTGTTATTTCTTTCCTACTGTTTCAAGTGTTTCCCTTCATATAGACTTAGACAAGGACTCTTATTAAGGCATATATCCCAACACCATATAATACCCAACTTTCATAGAAGTCACTCATCTAGGAAATTTCAATGCTTATAGCAGGACATGTTAGATTCCACCACTTGTCAAATTAGAGGATGTTATTTTCCTCTAGGAGATTGAGCCAACCTCATTCAATTTGCACAAGTTTTTAGGTGATGCTAGAGGACCTCTCTTAATATATGGTAGAAACCTCTTGCACCTTGATGAATCCCATGACTTGTTGATATTGAATGGTATCCCTTGTTTTCTTTATTCCAACAATTTCACAAGGCTCTGTGTTTGTAATCATGGATCCATGTTATGGCTCATGAATCAATGGGAAGCAAGACAAACAAAATGGAGAAACAAAGTCCTCAACACTACATTTATTTCTTTCTATTACATACACATTAATTCAAGTGAATATGTCATCTATAATATTCAAATGATTGTCAATTAGTCTAACCTTTGATTTTTTTTTTTAAGTTGTCATTTGGGTTACTACATAATTGTTGATTTCTTTGTCGTCAGTGGGTGTCAAATCAATTCTATTGCCCATTATTGTTTGTCTAATTATTCCAATGTTGTCTTTTTTGTCTATGATTTTCCTTGATGGTTTAAGATTTCATTGAGCTTAACTTATGAAAAGAGGTTGTTGCTTTTTTTTATCTCAATCAATTTGCGTCTCACATTTGTTTGTTTGTTTCCCTTTATGCAAATATTCTTTTTTTCTTCAAGCTACAAAGGTTCCCACCTTCCATGCAACCAATATGAAACATAGGCCCTTGCTTGGAACCATCACCTCATAGCAAGTCATTTACATGTGCACTCAATCGTATCTACTTTCTAAAAATAAATTTCTTGTATAACTCAATTTTTTATATGGTACAACGACATTATCATAAGTACATGGAGATTCTTTTTTGAATACTTTAACTATATTTTCCTGCCAATTTTCATTGCTCTTTGTGTTCACTTTTATCCATTTACATCTTCTCATACACTATTTGCCCCATTATTATGGCATACTTTTTACACTGTCAGGTGTAATTTATAGTTATTATATTACTGATATTAATATAAAGTAAGTTGAATTGAAAGGGAGCCTTGAAAGAAAATAAAAGAAAAAATGGTTATCATAATAACTTTAAGGATGCTTTGATCTTCTCGTTTTGAAGACAAAAACCTTCATCTTGACACACAATTTTTTTTAAGATGCCTTGATTTTTTATTTGTTTACTTACACTAATATGGTCCCATGATTTTATGTGTATAGCTCTCTACACTAAACATTATGACATTTTATAACAATTAAATTTAGGTGGTTTTATGTAACTAATTATGGTTAGCTAATTTTTTTTAACCTTTTAACAAATTTTAGAGTGATTATTTCATCATATTTATTATATTATATATATACACAGAAGAAGGCTAAACATTAACATTTTAACCTTTTTAGTTTGTCATCATCAAAATCTAGTGAGACAATTTTTTTCCAAAATTGCAATACCCTTGAAGACCCTATTGCAATCAAATTGTATGAAGTTAACATTTGATATATGTAATTTTATTAATTCAAAATTACTCTTGTCAGATTTCAAACCAAAGGTTCAAAGTTCAAGTGGTTGAGTTTCATCGGTGATTAGATGTGGGGTTTCTCGTGTCATCTCTGCAGTTGTACCTTATTCGCCCTCTTCTTCTTCAATTAGCAAGTTCAAGTGGTTGAGTACTATGAACTTTATGTAAGAGGTCTTGAAGTCGATCCCCTGCATCAACTTCCTTTGTTGCATACCTCACACGATGTCCCCACAAGATTAAACACCATTACCAATGTTGACGAGTTTGCATTGGGTACCATACATCGAATGTGGTGCCCGAAGATTTCCCATAAAATTTCCCTAGAAAATAATAAATCTAATAATAAAATTCAAGCAATAAAACAACATTCAACATTCATTCCAATACTTTATATTCCAAGTCGACAACATTAATTCTCATACTTTCTAGTATCTTAAAAGAGATTAAAAAAAACCTTGCAAGTCTTTTCAAAAATAAATATAATTATGAATTATATATTCTAGAAAATGAAAGTTTGAAAAATAAGAGTGGCATGCAGCTTAGTCCCTGTCTTTTAATTTAACAAAAGAAAAATTATTTGAAATTAATTTAAAAATATAAATAAACTTTTATATAAAAAGTAAAAATTAGTATCTCAATATAAAATGCTTTATATCCATATCAATATATATTAAATATTAATATTTAAAAATTCTTAAAATTTATAAAATTGTATATTAAATGTTAATATCTAATACTTAAAATTATGAAAGTGCAAACATCTTTAAACAATAATATAAAATAAGTAAACATAAATAGATTAAATATATTTATTTTAAAAAACAATATAAATAAATAGATATGAGTTTGCTTAATCATTTTTAAAATACAAAATTATTTCAAAAATACCAAATTCATACCATTAATACAATTTCTCATAATAAAAAAATTAAATTTTAATTTCAAACTTAATTTATAAATAAAAATTAATTAAATTATATATATAACTCAAACGAGTAATTTTTTATTTATGGAGAAAATTGGGTATGATTGAGCAATTGCCTAATCAACCGTTTACAAAAAGAGCAGAAGTATACTTCGAGAAGACCAAAAATATTACACAGATCTTATATTTTGTAAATATTTCTCCCACAATGGCATTTCATGGCTTGTTGAAACTCAATTAAGGAAGCAGATGAAAAGTGTTGGAATCTCCATTGATGCTGAGATTTCCTTGTGACAGCATACAAGCTTTATTTTCCAGAGAGTCTGCATGTTTATTTAGCTCTCTCAGAATATGAAAAGAAGCAACCCTTTCAAAAGTTTTCAAAGTATTTTGGATTCGCTGCTAGGTTTTATTCAAAGAAGGATTATTAAAATGATCTTCAGAGTTTAACAATTTGATCAGCATATCTGAATCTCCAAAAATTTGAATTGACTTATATCCGATCTCCTTTTCTATCTGGCATGCCTTAAGAACACTGTAGCTTTCTACTTGATTATTCAAACTTGTTCCTAGTCCCCAACTGAAGTAGGTTTCGATTAATCTGTCTGGAGATATAATCAGCCCACGAGCACCTACTATCCTAGGACTCCCCTTGGACGCACCGTGAAAGAAAATAGAAGCTGTAAAGGTGCTCTTCCACCACGTTGGAAAGGCTGCAGCACTCATTCTCAAGCGTTGGGAAGGAGGAGACGACGGTTTGATGCTGGTTGTCCTTATCTCAAATGAACAAGATCCCAGCCACATGGATATCTCTGGAGACAGAGAGGAAATTGAAACTAATTTACTTACTGATTCTGAGATAAGATTTTTCGCTTTGCTCGCCATGGCCCCGGGAATCGTTGAGTTATTGTTAAAAATCCAGTCATTTCTGGCCAACCACAATTTCCACTAGATACCTTTTGGAACTGCTTGCCAGATTTTAATCCAGTCTGCGTTTTTTCCTTTTATCTCAGGAATCTGTTATGTCTAGGAGATAAACAAAGGGACAACTGCCATGTGACAAGGAGCAACAACATTCAGACCATGGAGCACCATCTCCCATACTGTCTGAGTGAAAACACAATCAATGAAAATGTGATCTGACGTTTCAGAGGAAAAGTTGCAGAAGCAACACCTAAACGGTCCATGGAACCCACGTTTAGTCAAATTTTCACCTGTCAGTACCCTTTTATGCATGAGCAGCCACATGAAGAATTTCACCTTGGGAAGGATGTATGAAGACCAAACGGACTTCCATTGCATAGGGGATAGACAAGAGACATGAGGAATTTGTAAAACAGAGAAGCCTTGAGCAGCTAAATAATTTCCAGAACGACTCCAACCCCATTTATGTTTAGAAGAACAATGAATTGGTGCAAGTTCTAAAAGAGATGAAATCAACAATTATTGTTGGGAGAGAAGGTGATATGGGTTCTCCAAAAAAGACCAACCAACCCAATTCCTAGCGCTATCCCAAGAACAAATATCTGCAACCCAAAGAAGGCCTTTATTAGTCAACCATAATTTGATCTCTTTTAATGAGATTACAGAGGAAAGAGGAGGATTTCCTAAGATATTATCATCCCACAATAAGATTTGCTTCCCATTGTTAGGGATTTTATAGAGTTGTCGTTGAATATTATCTATTCCTCTTCTGCATAAATTCCAGATTGTTGTGCATGTAGGGGTATTAGCAGTTTTTAAATTTCTCAAAGAACCTCCCTTTAGGTATTTCATCCAAACGATCTTACTTACCAGATGGTTTTTATCTGCATACAACTACCAAATGATTTTATCTCCCAAAGCCATATTTTCCAATCTAGGGTCACGAATTTGCAATCCACCTTCAGTAATTGGTCTTTTGAGAATATCCCAGCTTACAAGATGCACCTTATTCTAATTGCCTTTGCCACCATTCCAAAGAAATTCGCGTAGAAGCTTGGAAATCTTAGTCGTGATGGACTTGGGAGCAAGGAAAATAGAGGACTAGAAGATGGGGAGGGATGAAAGGACCGCCTTAATAAATATCAACTTCCTAGCCTTAGTTAACCATTGGCCACACTAGGAAACTATTTTTGCTTTTATTTTACTTAACAATTCAAGCCAAAGCGAAGGAGGACTTGGTCCCAAGTTTAAAGGAAGGCCCAAATATTTGATCTTATCCCACTTATCAAAACTAGGGAATCCCAAGGAATGAGCTATTCAGATAATTGTCGGATGATCTAAATTCCAACCATATACAACACTCTTTCTTTTGTTAATAAGAGCTCCTAAAGTTAAACAAATTTTTTGTAATATTTCATTAAAGGCCCGAGCAATATTTAAGGATGCCCCTACTAGAAGAAGAGAATCATTTGCAAAGAGGGCATGATTTATAGGATTCACACCTCTTCCTGCCTTAATGCCTGGGATAGAACCTGCAACCAATTCTGATGTAATATTTCTACTTAAAGATTTAGCCATAGAGATATAAAGGAAAGGTTTGTCCAAGAGTTTGTATGAGGCGTTATAAAGTGAGATAGGATGAAACCTATCAAAATTTACTAGATTAACTCCCTTTGGAATTAAAGCAAGGAAAGTGGAATTGGTGCACCCTCCCACTTTGGATTTTTTATGAAAGGCTGAAATCATATGGAGTAGATTAGTTTTTATTACATTCCAACAAACTCTGTAGAAATGAATAGAGAAACCATCCGACCCGGGAGCTTTATCCAGCTCCATTTCCCAGATAACATCCACTATTTATTTTTCATAAAAAGGTTTCCCTATGCCAGCATTTATCTTTGAACTGGCTAAATTAGGAATATTGGACGAAAATTCAGCATTCACTTCTTCAAAAGAGATGTCATCCTCTTGAAACAAATGTTGAAAATGTGTTTTTGCAGCCTGTTGTAATTGCGTGTGTCCTTTTATGACTTCACCATCACTTGAATAGATTTCTGAGATGTGATTTCGAGATAATCTAGCTCTGCATTGTTTGTGGAAAAAGGCAGTATTTTTATCTCCCACATGCAGCCAAAGTCTACGAGACTTAAGACGTAGGTACTCCTCTTACCGACGAAAGGAAAGGAAGGAATTTAGTTGGGCGTTCTGCTTAGTATCCAGATGTGATTTAGTTATTTTTGATTCCTCCATACCTAGCTGAATCTCTACTAAAACCTGCACTTTCTCTTGCCTACTGCTCATTGGAGTTGTGAGAGATTATTTAACCCATGTTTTCAGGGTGTACTTAGTATACTTAAGTTTATGTTCCCAAATGTAGCTAGGGGATCCTTCTACATACTGAGACCAAGCTTGTGTCACTGTTTCCTAGAAGCCTTCTCTCTCTATCCAAAGAGGACTGAACCAAAACAGTATGGAACCTAGATATTCCTCTTCTTCCAGCACCAAGGAGATGGGGTGATGATCAGATGTTAACTTGGGTAGAATTTTGGAAGAAATTGATATTTTTCCCTCCATCAAAGAGCTTTGGACCAGAAATCTATCTAGCCGAGCAGAAATACAGGCAACCCCTACTCTATTATTGGTCCAAGTGTAACGACCTTTCTTGGGTTTGAAATCAAGAAGGTCACAAGCATAGATCAAAGACTCCACTGCCTCATGGAGAGGATCTTTACCTCGAACACCTCCTTTTTTCTCATTAGGTTTAAAATTATATTGAGATCCCCTACCACTATGATATTTATGGGAGTGTATGTTTCTATTAAAACTGATAGAGAATTCCAACAGTCCTTTTTCTCTATAAAATTTACTGGGACATAAAGGTTAAAGAGAGAAATTGAGATCTTACTTGTTAAATGCTGAAGTTCAGTATAAATCCAATGTTGGGTAGCACACGATTTTTTCAGAAGAAACTTGTCCTCAGATCATAAGGTTGCAAGACCCCCTGAAGTACCCCGTGCACTGACCGCCTTACCTGCATTCTTTTTCCACTTTGAGCTGCTTAATGTTAAAAGAGCTTCCTCTTCGATATTTGTCTCTTGGAGCAAGAGAATGTTTGAGGGTTCCACTATTAATAAATCTTTAACTACTTCAGCTTCTTTTGGGTTCCCCAATCCCCTATAATTCCACGAGACGATCTGCATTATTTACCCAAGAAAGAGGGAGTTGGGCCTCCCTTTAGGGGCCTATTCAGCTTATTTATGCCTATTGACATTTCAATTGTATCTTGACTACCCCACATATTTAATCTCTCAGCTTCTTCTTCTCTAGCCTCCTTTCGAGATTTAATACCTACCTTTTTAGTGATTTTCTCTATAGAATCTTCTTCCGAAGAGCCATAAGTGTCAATCGATTTATTCTTTAAAATTTCAGCATAAGAGGGAAAAGATATGACACATGCGGGTGAGTTACGAAGTTCATGCAAGTTTACATTTGCACAAGGACATTCTAAGGTTGTTGTTCCAGATTGTTCCTGTGGTCCAGAATATAATTCACCTTCTTCTCTGAGCACATATGTTTGTTGCACTTCGCCCTCTCCAAGAACAGGAGGATTCTGATCTTCAGATGGGCTTAAAACAACAAAAGGGTTTGATGAAACGATGATTTTTTCCATAGCTTGAGGTTTAAAAAATATCTTCTCAATAGGAATGCCTCCATTCCCTGTGTTTCCTCCTTTACCTTTCGTTATGTTATCATGTTTGGAAGTGCCTACTTTTTGAACTTGTGTCCATTGATCAACCTTCTCTTTTTCATTTTCTTCTTCTGATTTTTTCTTGCAATTTTGAGCAAAGTGACCATATCCATGGCAGTGACGGCACTTGAAAGGGAGTTGTTCATAATCAAGCTCCTGAATATGTGACCATTCAGCTACAGTTAACTTGATTGCCTTGGGAAGCCCTGTCTCCAAATCTACTTCATCACATATTCTTGTACACAAATATTGTTCTTTCCTTTCAGCTCTGTCGATATATTTTCCTGTCTTATTCCTAATGGTTTCCAGAGATTCTAAATTCTAGAAATGTAAAGGTAAATGGGGGAGCCTCACCTAGATGGGAATGACTGAAGGAAAATCCTAGGCAGGATTAAAGTCCGGAGTCCACTTATTCAGGTAAAGCCTTTGAGGGCCCATAAAATAAGAACCATTTCAGAAAATGAGGTCTTGATCTTCTGCTGAATCAAACACAAAGACATAGTAAGCTCTTCCAACCAAATGATTTCGAATTCCTTTTGTAGCCAGGGGCCTCCAATTTCGGTGAACCCATCCATCAATTGCTTTAGGAGAATGCCATAGACCTGTAAAATTCCCAATGATCCCAAGCTCAACAAGATTCAAAGTGGTCCGAGAGGGGCGTTCAACAAGAAATTCCACGGAGGGAATGCTATCTTCTTTCTTCACAAATTGTTGCACATTAGGGCTTCTCTTGCTCTTTCTATGGGAAGCAACAAGATGCTTGAAGGAGACAATATTTGGAGGAATTGGAGGGGGTGGACCCCCTCTGATGTCCATGATTCAGACACACACATCCAGAAGAAGCAGAACGGTAGGAAGAAACCTCCTTCTTGATCTAGAAGCTGCAAGTTCATGTAAAACAAAAAAGCTCACCCAATCTCACAGTCTACCACTAGCGAGGGATCGAGCCACATAGTTCATCTCTCAAATCCACTCTCTCCTGATACGATCCTCTTGCAAAAAACCCAGCGAGGGAGAACCAAAAGGATCGACACTGAACAAGGAATTTTTCAAAATCTTCTTGAAGCCAAAATCTTCCTAGAGCTTGCTCATCGATTCTTCCTACCAATCTCATGCTCTTCCAGCGAGGGATCGAAGCACACAATTTATCTCTTAAAGCCACTCAGCAGCCAACAACTCCTGATACAATCTTCTTGCAAAACGAAACCCAACGAGGGAGAGCCAGAAGTCTCGACACTGCTCAAGGAATTTTTCAAAATCTTCTTGGAGCGGTTTTTCGGTGATCATAATTACAAATATTAATAAAGAACTTATCTTCTTTTATAAAAAAAATACATAATCCAAAACTCATATTATATTTTAAAAGAAAAAGAGATTCAAAATATAAAATTAGAAAATATTAAACTATAATTATGTTTATTAATATTTTAGAAGTTTAAAAGTTAATTGAAAAAACTAAATTAAAGGAAAAAGAAAAAAAATGTAAAACTTCGACACCAATAGTTCAGCTTCTTCGACACCAGTGACATCATTTCCATGTTCATTTACTCTCACATGGATTGAAGCCACCTCCATCCATGTACCACCAATTTTATGAGTTGACTCCTCGATCTTCTCATTTTGTAGCCACTTTTGTAGACCTTCATGAGCATGGGTATTCCTCCCTCATTTGTATAAAAAAACATTCATTGTTATCACTTCACCAACAATCTTCCCTTATGGGAGGAATCTATCCATGCACACATGCTTTACAAATTTCAAGAACATAGGAGAACACAAAATAAACGATGATGCATTATCATCCCTACAATACTCTCTAAACCTCATACATTAGGGGGCATCTGTTAACACTCAAATATCCCACACATGTGAGATTTTCGCAATTCTCACAGTAAGGCATCATCAACACATAACATGTAGCCCACCGAAGGCATCCTCATCAAGATCCAAGAAGTAGCATGAGTTCAGAAATGCCAAAGAGCAAGCAAAAGACTAGGTTGTGTGTCCAAACCTTTAATTTTGTGTGCTATTGCGCATATTACCAGTTTTGTGCTTGCGCTAGACCTGTGTAGATTTCCCTTCAATATCTATGCAACTATCAAAACAATGGGATTTCAACCACCAATCGCATATTATAGGCTCATGAAGGCCCCTCACCTACAAAAAATTGAAATTGTCTCCACAACATGATGGATGAGCATTCAATTCCCCCCATTGTGTACCTTGGATACAGTTCATGAGGTGATGGGGTTCACACTTGGATCTAGTTGTTTCTTGGTCACCTCTTGGAATATTAAAGGAAGCCATGGGCATGCATACTATAAGAGAAATGTAGAGTAAGTTTGTGTTGTTGGAATTGTATTGGAGCTTCTTCATAGCCCATCTCTTCTACACCTATTAACATTCTCCAAGATCCCTTGCCTCCTTCCTCTAAGGAGCAAGTGTTTCTCCCATTTGTTCTTCAAGATTTCTAGCATATAGCATTGACAAATAGGCCTCCCTAAGGGATATTGTTGGATTCCCTTTGAAGCTCACACCTCCTAGATGACACTACATGTATTTGCTTGACCATTGGACAATATAATGTGGTTATTGCATTGGATTCTTGTTATGGTTTGCATCCCCTCTTTCCCTTTGTTTATTTCAAGCTATTTTAGTTTTAGTTTTGTTTTGTTTCACTAACAAGAGCTTGCAAAATCTACTTTTGGGTTATCACATTTTCTTTTTGTTTCTAAATACCGGCCAACCTAGTGAACAATCTCAAACAATTTCACCCAACGTTGGAGAGGTTGCACACCTTTGTGCAAAATTTCGCACAATGCACCCTACTCATGGGGGGAGCTTCATTATCCATAGAATAAAGATATAAAATAATAGTGGACCTATTCACAAAGGCATTATCATTGGGAAATTAACAATAGGAAGAAAAATGCATATGACTAGAATGTAACCATGATAATCCTTCAAGCAATATCCATGATATTATAATTTTTTTATTGTTGCAAATTTGTCCACATTCTAATATTTAAGGATCCCTATCACATTAAATCACCCCATGTACTTAGACTAGCAATGCATCATTCAAAAATTAAAAATAAAAATGCAACACCAGGGAAGTTGTTTGCCCAATCCAACTAGAAGAACCACTCTAATCAAGGTTGTTTTATCAAAATGCATCTTTATCAAAGCTAATTGTTACTTGGTATGACAAGAATAACGTAGCAAGTTGCTCAAATAACATACACATTTCTTTGGCAAGGGAAAAGTAACACCAAAAAATACCACCTCATCAAATAGAATACAATATGTGCTCTAATAGAACATCGAGGGATATAGATAAAAGATCCACACTAGATGAATCAAACCATGAGAGATAAAATTTTGTGGTGCCTCATATCAAGAGAAGAGGAATGGTGTAATAACATATTTAAAAGAAAACACCTCCAATTGAGTTTCCTTTGGTGCTTGGACAAACTACTTCAAGAATCCAAAGGCTTTCCCATATGGTATTTTGTGTAGAAAAGTTAGCAATATCATCATGGATGCCTGACCTAGGTCTCAAGAAATAGTGGGTAGATAAAAATTTGGGAAGAGAGCATTCTAAGTGACCCACCACTGAAAATTTTTCAACAAATAAATGATCTCAGATTATGGATGAAAGAAAACAACCTCATTCTCTTAAATGATTATCAGAGTGGGAAACTAAAATGGAAGATTGACAAGCTATAAAAAACCATTAGTACTAGATGAATTGCAAAAATAATGGGAATAGTTATTGACAAAATTGAGAGGAGCAACCCCAATAAGCAAGGATGGTCAAAAAAAGAGTGGGTGGGGACCAAGAGCCAGTGAATACATAGTGAAACAAGGCTACGAAACAAGGATAGAATGGAAAACAAACCTTGATCCTAAGATATACAATATGGAAAATGATATGGAGAACATAAAGTCTTCCAAAATCAATTTTTTTTGTTGGACTTTATCCCATAGAAAAAATTCTAACAACAAAAAATCTCCATAAGTGAGCCATCCAGGGACCCTCCAAATGTTTTTAATGCTCCATTGAAGAAGAAACTATTTATCGTCTCTTGAAAACCTACAAATTTTCCAAAACGTTTGGGGGATAGCTTTCGAAGAGATCGAAACAAGGGTTCAAACCCCTAATCAATAAACCTATTCTCAAGAAATTTTCATTAGCACCCCCCTTCTATCTCTACTAAAAAGTGTGGTTGGCATGAAACCGAGCCATATTCAAAAATAAAAAAATAAAACCACGTGTTGTGATAACTCAGGCTCATGTCCTTCTAACTGAAGTTATACTCATTAAAGGAAAATCAGTTAAGACCTTGCTCAATTGTAAACAAAGTAAATGATCTAGTTAAAGGATATAATCGTAAGAGTAGAAGGAAAAAAAGCACAAAAGTTGGGAAGAGCCAAGCATTCAAAACAATGATATCTTTGGCTAAGTGACCAAGACTACTAACACAAAAAATTGTCCAAATATCTCTCTATGGTCCTGTTGATGCTTGGAAAATCCTAGGTACCGACAGTAGGGATTCTCCCTAATAACCATTCCCAATTAGCTCGTTTATTGTTTGGTGTGGGGAATCCATCTGGTTAGCAGCTCGACTACCATAGAATTAAATGACAGCTTGATTCTTATTTTACCGGTTGTGGCCCGGTCCACCATTTATGTGTGTTTTTATTGTTTTGTAACTGATATGCAAGTGCCTAAATTAAATGCAGATGATCACGAAGCAAAGGTTTCACAATGTGA
The DNA here is from genome assembly GCA_001517045.1 of Pseudotsuga menziesii. Classification (NCBI taxonomy): domain Eukaryota; kingdom Viridiplantae; phylum Streptophyta; class Pinopsida; order Pinales; family Pinaceae; genus Pseudotsuga; species Pseudotsuga menziesii. The sequence goes on from LPNX011018652.1 coordinate 378,623, forward strand.
TGCGTAGGTTCCCGTCTTATCCCCTTTGTTCCTAAATCATAGAAAGAAAATAACAACTATGATAAGTTAATTCTATCTAACCTATCCACAGGGAGCAAGATGTTTATTTGCATGAGTAATGTACTGTATTTTATGCACAAAGAATTTTACAGATAACTGATATAATTCAGAATACATAAACATAGTAGAAAAATAACAGAGAGATAGCTCATTGTTTGTTAAAACATTCATTACTCATCTGCTGCATAAGCTTCATGATAATGAAAGGAAATCATTCACAACATAGAAATAGTTCAGAAGTGAAACGATCTCCCAGATTTATAGAGTCAGCTGAAATAGAAATAGTTCTATATTCAGCCATCTCCATATCATGCATTTGAAACTCCAACAACTCCTTCTCCAATAGAAATTCAATACTTCTTTATTATAAAAATAAATAGTTCTTCTTACAAAAAGTATTTCACATACGATCACTAGAAAAGTCCTTTCTCCATTCGACTCTACTTCTATTTATACATTTGCACAATGACTCTTGGTTCTCCTACCCTTTGGGCGTCTTCAACATTCGGTTACGAAAGATTTGTCTTCTAGTGTGCTCACTAATTAAGATTATAAATACAAAATATTACAATTATATTCCCATGTGGCAATAGGACAATTTTTTTTTAAGTGAGCTCAGTCAACTCAGTAATGAATTGTTTCCAAGCCACAACGTCCGAAACAATGATCTCAAACTCTGCTGGTTCCAGGAATCAGACTGTGACCTCATGTTTGGACGCCGGAGTCTTTATGTCAACCATCCTTACTGGAATTAATCGAAGCTGATCTTATAAAAGAAAATTGCTTACTACAGCTTGAGCAATTACACTTTTGATCACCTTCTCAACTGGATGCCAAGTTCATCCTCTCTCAATCTATCATGCAACTGCTTCAAATATTCTTCATGGGCTGGGAGCTCATCTAGCCTCCTTTTGAATGATGTTTGGTATGAGTGGTGATTGCAATAACATAGAAGACATCTTAGTATTTACATCATTAAACAACATATGCACTCGAAAGAGATAAATGACTAAGATATGCTGGTCAAACCATTTTAAAACAAACATCAGTACTCTGCATTACCCTGCTTCCCTCGGCCATTGGGTCAAGACAAACACGACGCAGCTCAATGGGTAAAATGTTGGCAACAAAATTCCTGCACAGGCGGGTCTCGGCCTTTGTATGCTCATCATGATCTAACAGACTGTGGGCAAACAACGCCTCCGAATGGACTGGTGAGGCTTTGAGAGCAAGTAGAGCAGCCATGGCGAGTTTAAACTTAAAGGAAACGACGAAGCTTAAAGAAATACAAGGGAAAACCCTTTTTTAAACCCACACAAAACCCTACCTACTCCCTGCATGACATATAAATAGACATCTACGGGCTAAAACCTTTTAAAGCGGTAGGTGAGAGCATTTACACCCGCACGTGCAAGACTCAAACATCGCTGGTGCCAAACATATCGTATCGGGCGGTTATCGATAAGTAAAAGTAAGAACAACCCCAGCAACGACGGATTGATAAACCCCAACACAGCCGCAACCATCGGCTTAAGACTGAATAATATGCCCGCATTCCCTTTGCGACTCGGTGGTCAAGATAAAATTGGCAAGAAAAATTGGACGACAACCGTCATAGCGGCCCCAAGACTAAAACTTCTTCACCTAAGCGGGCTTGATGAGGATCGAGTCATCAACGAGGAAATTTATCTGCCATTGCGGCAGCAAAAGGGAAAGGCATCTACCGCAGCGGGTCTCAAAAAATTGGAACAAGTTCCAATAATAAACTTGCATGCATGCCCGCCGCAGCAAAAAAAAGATAAGGAATCATCCGATAAGGCGGGGTAGAAAAATCAGATGAAGTTTTGATTCTCAACATAACATCTCACCCACCATTGCAGCACGAAACCAAAAAACTTTCGATACGGTGGACAAGCTGACTTGACGACGCTTAAGTAAACGAAAACCCCCGTTGTAGCAGCTTCATTAAATCAAACGGAATGTAAGCCAAAAGATCAGCCGCTGTAGTGGCCGTGGACCTGAGAAACCGTCCACTGTAGTGGGACAAAGAATTAAGAGCACTCTTGATATTCAAACTAAAACTTCACCCGCTATTGCATCATGAAACCGAAAAGCCGTAGTGGCTCCAAACTTGAAAAAACCATCCGCTATAGCAGGTCAAAAACGAATTCTCCGCCTCAGTAAAAAACCAAAAACTTGAGACTTTCCCATGATAAAATCAAACCATAAAAGCTGGATTTTAAACTCAAAATGCCTAAGAAGCAAAACTAGGATTTTAAAGGGGGTCCTAAAAAATGTAAATTTTTTTTTGGGGAATAGTTGCAGCAACAACAATTGGCGACTGGCTAGTGGACACAGATCTCTGGAAAAAAATGACTTTTAAGACCAAAAGCTGCTTCATGGTATTCTTTTAAATCAACTATTCCCAAGATTTTAAGATTTCTTTAAGAAGTTTAGACCTTTCTAGGAATGCAAGATTTAGAACTTTAACATTGATAATAGTCCACTAGGGTAGGGTAACCAGGTTTTCAAAGTTGCGATAACTCTTTCGAGGCTAAGATATGGGGTTCATTTACTTCTACATTTGGATTGCTTCTAGCTCAGACACGGTAGGATCATAATAGAGTGTGGACAAGCATATTCGTTTGTTCCTCATTCCCACACGTTCTGCATTCTTTTGATGCTTTTGGACTTTTGTCCTTTTGAGTCTTCCCGGATTACTTCCTTCATTTGAAACTTGGATTAGGTTCTTCCATCCATAGTGTCCTTTTGTGTGAGAGATAGTTTTCTTTCAGCTCACGGACATAGAAGAACCTTTGAGCAATCATATCCATTACTGATTTTATTTAGTATGTCTTTTGATGTATGCTTTATTTATGGGAGATTTGACTCTTTTAAGCCTTTTGGCTTTGATTTATGGCATGGGATCATTTTAAATACCATACACATGTCCACTCTACTTCCTTTCCATGGGTCCTTTGCTGTTAGCTTCCTAGGACATATCTTAATGTGAATTGGATGGAGCCCCAAAATAGTATTCCAAACTCTTCTTACCTTAGTTATTTAACAGGGGTCAAACAAGACTTCAATGTGTTCATACCCTCCCTTAGTCTTTCAACGTAAATAATCTTGATCATGATACATGTACATTTAAAAAGCAGCTTTCCAGTCAAAATATTTGCAATTTTCCAAAACCCCAACGTCCCCGAAAACACCAAACAACTGTGTTGGCTTATTTGAAAACCAAAATAAAGCAAATGAAACAAACCGCAATAAACAACTTTGCTGTTCATAGTCTGTCAACTTAAAGAATTTTGATCACGATACATGTACATTTAAAAAGCAGCTTTCCAGTCAAAATATTTGCAGTTTTCCAAAACTCCAATGTCCCCAAAAACGCCAAACAACTGTGCTAGCTTATTTGAAAACCAAAATAAATCAAATAAAACAAACCGAAATAAATCAAACTCAAAGAAAGCAAAGCCAATTAACTGCAGAAAAATCGAAACGAAAAATCAAAAGGGTTTATTTATGTACATAAAACTTCAAAAAGCTTCAAGTAAAATAAGGCTTGAGAATCAAACCATTAACTGGCAAATTCTATTCCCACCCTTGCAAATCTTGTAACTTGTATGTCGAGGGGCCTAACTTTTCTGCAATCTGAAATGGGCCTATCCATAAATGTTGAAACTTAGTGTGCTTACCCTTTTCATCATGCGGGTGATCCCACTTCAGAACCAAATCTCCAACTTCAAACTCTTTATTCCGGGACTTGTGCTTGTCAAACCATCTTTTCAAAATATCTTGTTGGTGTTTGAAGCTTTCCTTAGACTTGGATCTAGAATCTTCTATGGTCTTGCAAGAACTCCATCACCGCATCTTCGTTTAATTTTCGTAACGGGATAGCTTCCACCCATCTGGTAAAATAGTATGTGGCCATGAGGATGTACTTGTGTTGCAGCGAAGAATTTGGATTAATCTCTTTGATAATATCAAGCCCCCATTGCTCGAAAGGTTCAAAAATAATAACTGGTTGTAAAGGCCCTATTGCCTTTGCTTGTCTTCCACCGCTCCTTTGACACGTATCACATTTCCTTATGTAAGCATGAGCGTCTTTAAACAAAGTTGGCCAATAGTATCCAGCCCTTAAAATCTTATGTGTTGTAGTGTCTCCTGAAAAATGACCTCCAGCAGGGCCATCATGCAATTCTTTCACGACTTTGGCTGCATCTTCTCATTCTAAACATCTGAGAAAAACTCCGTCATATTTTTTTTCTGAACAACATTCCATCGATTATTTGATAAGACGTGGACTTTAGATGCAATGTCCTTCTCTGCTTGGAATTCCAATGTTTAGGCAAATACCCCTGTTGGAGATAGTGTATTAAATCTCTATACCAAGATTCTGGGGTTTTGAATATGGGACACACATCGATCATATGCAATTCAGTCTCATTTTTCCAATCATTTTCTTCATTGTCCTGACTTTCAGCCTTCAATTTACAAAGTCCTTGTCCTTTGACAATAGTTGTTGGTTTAAACTCCAAGTCATACTCCTGCAAGGCTATGACCCAATTTTCCCTTATCTCTCCTAACTCCTTTTGTACAAAATGATTACGGATTGCTGGGTGAGGCACAATAACTTTGGTTCTGCTCTTCAGTATATATGGTTTGAATTGCTTTACCTCTTTAAATACTGCATATGCTTGTTTATTAACAACGGGATAATTCAAATCAACACCTTGCAATCCCTTGCTCATGAACGATATGGGGTACTTGTCTCCCCCTTCTTTCTGTGTAAGCATTGCTGCTAATGAGTTGTATGAAACAAAAGTGTATAAGATGAAATCTTTCTCAAAATTTGGATTTTTAAGAGAGGGCACATGAGCTGTTGCTACTTTAATCTTGTTGAAGGCACCTTTCTCTAAGTCGGTCCATTTGAACTGAGCACTTTGCCTAATCATTTGTTGCAAAGGTTTGACTATTTGAGCAAAATCGGGTAGAAACCTTCGCATGAAGTTTATGGTCCCCATAAAATATTGAATTCCTTTCTTATTGTGGGGCAAAGGGATATGAGCTATAGCTTTAATCCTTTCTGGGTCTATGGAGATCCCTTTCTTAGAAATTATGTGACCCAGTAGCTTTCCTTCTAATACGACAAAAACACTCTTCTTCAGATTTAAGGAGATGCCATACTTCCGACAACAATAAAAAATTTGCTTTGGATGAGAAGTATGCTCTTCTTGTTTCTTGGAGAAAACGGTAACATCATCCAAATAAAATACTATGCCGTGGCCAATCAAACTGTGGAAAGCTATGTCCATTGCCCTTTGGAAAGTTTCTCTAGCGTTGATAAGACCAAAGGGCATCCTTCTATATGCAAAAGTCCCCTATTTCATTCTAAAAGTGGTCTTCAGTCGGTCTTGTTCTACTACCAACACTTGGTTGTAGCCTGAGAATCCATCTAGCAGAGAGAATAATTTTGATCCTGAGACCATCTGCAATATCTGTTCCATGGGTGGGACTGGGTAGTTATCTTTATCAAAGGCACAATTCAAGTTTATGAAATCTACACAAAGTCTGATCTCACCATTCCGAATGTCTAACTTTAAAAATAATTCTTGCATCAAGCAGCTTCTTCACCTCGCTTTGAATCAAAGGTTCCAACTTGGGATGCATCTTTCTTAATGGCTGCTGGAATGGCTTGAATCCTGCTTTAATTAGAACAACATGTTGTATAATGCGGGTGTCATATGTCTTAAGATCTTCATATGTCCAAGCAAATACGTCTTTGTACTGTTTAAACAAGCTTATGAATTTGCACCTTTCTCCATGTGAGCAACACTTTCCCAATTTTACATATTTAGGCTTAGCTTTTGACCCCAAATTGACCAGCTCAAATTGCATAGATGAACTATTTGTTTTGACATTAGTTGGTCTTCTAAACTTGTTATTCAGATCGAATATTCCTTCCAAAGTTCTAACTCCTTTGTCTATGAAATTCCCACTTCAAAGATTTGCTTGATGTTCCTCATCATCGATTATAGCCCCTTTTAAATTCTCATCATTTGTTAGAAACTCTAAGATCGGCGGGTCATCATCAAACACTCTCATATTAGTGATGTTGTCTGGTACAGTAGGTCTGAAATCAATTCAATGGAACATCGATTATTAGTAGGAACAAGCTTGACAACTAAAGTAGCTAATAAGTCAGCTGCTGCATTTTTTAGCCTAGGAATTGAAACTATATTAAATGCATCGAAATTCATTAGAAGATTCCAAACTTCGTTTTGATAACCTTTTAAATGTGGCAATAAACAATGGATTGTATTTAGAACTTGATTAACAATAATTTCAGAATCTCCATAGACTTTTAAATTTTTAACCTTGAATTCAATTGCTTTAATCCTTGTATTAATGCTTCATATTCGGCTGTGTTATTTGTGCATTGAAATTCTAATCTACACAAAAGAAAATGTTATTGTTTTCTGGATCCATCAGGATACAACTGAATCCTGATCCTTCTTGAGTTTTTGAACCATCAAAATATAATACCCAAAATCTATCTGCTGATTCTACTAAACTCTTTCTACTTTCTATGTCTGGTACTAAGCTAATTATGTTACAATCAATTTTATTAGCTCGCGAAAACCGAAGGAGTTCGGGCTATGTATCTGATCCATTATCGATGTCCTCAGCTTGGTAATTTCTCGGTTCCAATTCAATGAAATAATTTCCCAAAACGCAGTGTGAAAAATTTATTGGCTCATTCTTCCCTTCCAATAGGGTCACATTGTGTCTCATATGCGGTTCCGTCATTACTTTTATCTGATTCTGACAACCTTGATAAGGCGACCACAAATGAGACCAGTCAGTTGCAAAATATCCATCTAGTTTTGCAGACCGGTCTCGGCTCAAAATCAACCCATATGCCTTAGGGATGTCTACTACCATAATGTCTATAAATTGGTACACGCTCTCGTCGGCAACTAAACGTATCAGCACATCTTCCATTTCTCCTACCACCTTCACGGTTGTTCTGTCCAACTGTATAATCTTTCCATTAGATGGCTTGGGTTAGACATTTATCCTTTTACACACCGATAGGGGCATAACATTTGCAGATTCTCCAGAGTCAGAAATGGTAATCTTCTGGAAATGCCCGCTGTGCACATTATGATTAAAAATTTCAAATGTAAGCAAAAATGGTAATGTTCTGGATTTGGACTTCCCCCCAATACTAGCTTCACTGGTTTCTTATTTTGACTTAATAACTTTTTGGGGTTTACTGGTTGGTGGATCCAAGGCTTCCAAAAGTTTCTTCTTTTGCTGAGGTAGACTGCACATCTCAAATAAAGAAATTTTAGCCTTAGTTTTCTTGATGTCTTCTATTATATCATACCCCACCTCACAATCTGCTGGGCTTTTCTTAACATCTTCCATTTTATTTTCAGCATCCTTTAGAGGCTTACTGATAGTTGGAACATTTTGCCTTGTTATAACCAAATCAAATATAATTTGAGTCTAAGTGTTATCTGACTTTCTTCATGTTTTCTTGAATTCTTTTAATTTCGGGTAGTAATGTGTTATCTTCAATTAGTGGACCTTTGCTCCTATTTGTGACATTCACATCTGATACATGTATCTCTTCATTCGGTTCTTCATCTTCTAAGCCCAGCATAGGTGCACAATCCCACAAGACCATGGTAGTCTCCTCAGGTGCTTTCCCTGATTCGCGAACCTTTTCATATTCAACCTCAGGCTCTGTTAACTTAGAGTCTATAATTGATTCATAACCAATGTCATGGAATTAATCCACCGTGGGAAATTATTCTCAGAGTGAGGTTGTTGATGAAATGTATAGAAATTGTCCATTCCAACTTCAGTGAGATTGACAACAAAAGGATTGTGTCTAGGTGGCTGAGATGGGCCACTTTCTTCCCTTTTCTTGAAGAAGGGTTTATATTGCTTTCTGCCTGAATTTGCCTCTTTATCTTTCTCTAACCAACAATCTTGTTGGATAACTTTTGTACCATCTTGACCACACTTTCTAACTCATGAGAATGCTCATCTTTAGGTCTTGTCAACAACAGAGGTTTTTTATCGCTGAAGGGTCTAGTCTCTGATTCCATAGAATGTTTATTTACACTTTCAAGTTCAGCTTCTATATTCTCAGCTTCATCACAAGTTTCTGCTAAGGAGGGTTTCACTGATCTTTTGACAAACATTGCTATATCAGAACCAAGAGCTAAAGTGTAGTATTCAATCAGAGTTTCTTCAGCAGGTTTTATGGATGTGTTGAAATTGTTTAAATGAGCAGCAAACCTTTGACTAAAATATCTCACTTTTTCTTTCTTTTCCCTTTTTAGAGCCAACAGTTCTTTCATCAGAGCAGTAGTAGTTCTTTGGCTACAAAACTTGTGTTTAAATATTCTTTCAAAAGTGTCCCAATCTATGATTGAATTGGCTTGTAAGACAAAATACCATGATGTTGCTTTACCTTTGAGAGTATAAGGAAACAACCTATAGACCAAATCCTCATGTTCAACTGCTAAAGCTTCCAAGGCTAGGAAAAAACTCTATAGATGATCATCCATAGATATGCCTTCCCACAGGAAAAATCTCTGTAGATGTTCAACTTTAAGTGAGAGCTTGATTCTTATTTTATCGGTTGCGTCCTGGTCCACTGTTTATGTGTGTTTTTATTGTTTTGTAAATGATATGCAAGTGCCTAAATTAAATGCAGATGATCAGGAAGCAAAGGTTTCACAATGTGATGCATAGGTTCCTATCTTATCCCCTTTGTTCCTAAATCACATAAAGCAAATAACAACTATGCTAAGCTAATTCTATCTAAACAATCCCCAAGGAGCAAGATGATTATTTTCATGAGTAATGTATTGTATTTTATGCACAAATAATTTTACAGATAGCTGATATAATTCAGAATACATAAACACAGTAGAAAAATAGCATAGAGATAGCTCATTGTTTGTTAAAACATTCATTACTCATCTGCTGCATAAGCTTCATGATAATGAAAGGAAATCATTCACAACATAGAAACAGTTCAAAAGTGAAACAATCTCCCAGATTTATAGAGTCAGCTGAAACATAAATAGTTCTATATTTAGACATCTCCATATCATGCATTTGAAACTCCAACAACTCCTTCTCTAGCAGAAATTCAGTCCTTCTTTATTATAAAAAGAAATAGTTCTTCTTACAAAAAGTATTTCACATAAGATCGCTTAAAAAGTCCTTTCTCCATTCAACTCTACTTCTATTTATACATTTGGACAATGACTCTTTGTTCTCCTGCCCTTTGGGCTTCCTCAACATCCGGTTACAAAAGATTTGTCTTCTAGTATGCTCACTAATTAAGATTATACATACAAAATATTACAATTATATTCCCATGTGTCAATAGGACAAAACACTTTAAGTGAGCTCAATCAACTCAGTAATGAATTGTTTCCAAGCCACGACATCCGAAACAATGATCTCAAACTCTGCTGGTTCCAGGAATCGGACCGTGACCTCATGTTTGGACGCCTAAGTCTTTATGTCAGCCATCCTTGCTAGAATTACTCGAAGCTGATCTTCTAAAAGGAAGTTGCTTACTACAACTTGAGAAATTACACTTTTGATCACCTTCTCATCTGGATGCCAAGTTCATCCTCCCTCAATCTATCATGCAAGTGCTTCAAGTATTATTCATGGGCTGGGAGCTGAGCTAGCCTCCTTTTGGATGATGTCTGGTATGAGTGGTGACTGCAATAACACAGAAGACGTCTTAGTATTTACATCATTAAACAACTTATGCACTTGAACGAGATAAATGACTAAGATATGTTGGTCAAACCATTTTAAAACAAACATCAGTACTTTGCATTACCTTGCTTCCCTTAGCCATTAGGTCAAGACAAACACGACGCAGGTCAATGGGTAAAATGTTGGTAATAAAATTCCTGCACAAGCAGGTTTCAACCTCTGTATGCTCATCATGATCTAATATATTGTGGGCAAACAACGCCTTTGAACAGACTGGTGAGGCTCTGAGAGCAAGTAGAGCAGCCAAGGCAAGTTTAAACTTAAAGGAAATGACGAAACTTAAAGAAATACAAGGGAAAACCCTTTTTTAAACCCACACAAAAACCTAACTACTCCCTACACGGCGTATAAATAGACATCTACGGGCTAATTCCTTTTAAAGTGGTAGGTGAGAGCATTTACACCCGCACGTGCAAGACTCAAATGCCTTTGGCACCAAACATATTGTATCGGGCGGTTACTGATAAGTCAAAGTAAGAACAACCCCAACAATGACGGCTTGATAAACCCCAACACAACCGCAACCATTGGCTTAAGACTCTGTAATACACCCTCATTCCCTTTGCGGCTCGACGGTTAAGATAAAATCAGCAAGAAAAAGTAGATGACAGCCACCGTAGCGGCTCCAAGACGAAAACTTCTCCGCCCAATCGGGCAACAAAAGGGAAAGGAATCCACCGCAACGGGTCTAAAAAAATCGAAACAGGTTCTGATAATAAACTTGCACACATGCCCATCGTAGCGGTAAAAAGATACGGAATCCTCCGACAATGCGGGGTAGAAAAATCAGATGAAGTTCTGATTCTCAACATAACATCTCACCCAGCATTGCGGCACGAAACCAAAAAAAATTCCGATGCGGTGGACAAGCTGACCCGATGACGCTGAAGGAAATGAAAAGCCCCGATGTAGTGGCTTCATTAAATCAAATGGAATGTAGACCAGAAGATCAGTCACCGTAGCGGCCGTGGACCTGAGAAACCGTCCATCGTAGCAGGACAAAGAATCGGAGCACTCCCGATATTCAAAATGAAACTTCACCCATTGTTGCAACACGAAACCTAAAAGTCATCCACCGTAGTGGTTCCAAACTTGAAAAAACCATGCGCTATAGTGGGTCAAAAGCAAATTTTCCACCTTAGTAAAAAACCAAAAACTTGAGACTTTCCCATGATAAAATCAAACCACAAATGTTGGATTTCAAACTCAAAATGCCTAAGAAGCAAAACTAGGATTTTAAAGGGGGTCCTAAAAAATGTAAATTTCTTTTTTGGGGAATAGTTGCAGCATCAACAGGTCCATAATTATACATCATAATCCCATCATTATCTCCTCTATTTTGACTTTCACAATTAAATTCCGCCAAAATTGTTCCAAAACATCATTATTCCTTCCCCCAAAAATACAGGGAAGTTGTGAATTTATTGCAACATAACCTCCATTCTCCAAAAAGGGACAAAAAAACCTAAAATTAGAATGGGTAAAAAACCATGGATAAATACCATACACTATGACAAACCATGGGCCAATACCATGGGTAAGAAATCTTGGATCATCCTATAAATACATTGTGAAGGTCTCCCCACAAACATTCATGAACTTTTTAACTTTACATTCCAACACTTATTGCCACACAATCCCACATTGCACATTGAGTTTACTCTGTGCAACCCTTGATTCCTATTAAGGTGACTACCCTTGTTGGAGAAAATCGGAAAACTAGATCGTGGGAGCCATCAGACCACATCCTCAAACTATTGCAGTGGCCCATCTTATTGAAAGGTATGTTGTGTTTCTGTTTTACTAGTTAGATCATAAAAAAAATGTTGTTACTTGTTTGATAGTCAAGGTTGAGCACTTCCCTTGCACCATGAACTCTACCCTTAGATCCGGTTGATCTAAGGTAGGTGCTTTTGCACATAGGTGGAGAGAAATCTCCACTACATTTTTGGCAAATCCACTGGCTCGATCCTCCTGGATATTTGTTTTTACAGGTATTTTTGCTGGTTTGTTTTACTTGGGTACCCTCAATCGTCATAGATATGACCCCCTTGTGGTAGATCCGAACCGGTTCCTTCATAGTGCCTTCCCCCTCGTCCCTACTCAACATTTTTTCCTTAAAAAACTTTCTGTTATGATTGAATCACTTCTATTCGATAGAAATTTCTGACCTAGGTCACACCTTTATGCTCGATAAGTGCGACCTAGGTCATGCCTTTTGCCCCAATAAGTGAGGCTTGGACCCAAAGTCCAGATCGCGCTTGTCTAGGCTTCTGAAGTGACCTTAGTCACTTTTGTGACCCGGTTTGGTGAGATTTGTCATGTAGAAATCCCTGTTAAGTGTGACTTGTGTTTTTCTTCTATTTTTTCATCTAGGTCATAGCTGTTTTACAATTTTGTGCGACCCCTACCACACCTGTTTCGTCGATAGGTGCGAGCTATAGTTTTTCCAACTGTTTGAGGTGTTTTCGACCCATTCGGAACCCCATGTCTGTGAGATGCCCCTGTATTGACTGTATTTTCCCAGATCTAATTTCCTACATCCCCTTGGTGTGTTTTGCAGTCCCCCTTTTTTGCTTTTTTGTGGGCCTATATTAGTCGAGCTTAGTAGTTGATACCTCCTGTGTGTTTCCTACACCCTACATGAATTCCTAGTGTGCTTGCTTACTTACATATGTTCTAGAAGAATTAGTTTATATGTTCAAAATCATTTACTTTTGGTACTGTGTGTCTTTGGCATGAGAGCACTAGTTTTGTAGAATCGATTACACTCCACTTATGCACACATCTCACACCTTAAAATAAATGCTTGGTTCATGATCCCAAGTTGAGCCTAAAATTTATATTAACTCAACCAACATTGTAACCTCATTTGAAGACCAAAACAATATTGTAGTTAAGTTAGGACACTAGGGATATGCATCCAAATAACACCCCTTTGTCACTTACATCTGAGACATAGTTGTTGTCTTCTAGGGAACCAAAATCCTCTAGTATTTGTTGACATGGTCATAACTAGTTTATCGAGGGGCCTCCTAGTTTGGGGGGGTAAGCCACAATGAAGGGGTTCCTGAAGTCAGGGTGGAATACCGCACTCGATTATGTACTGAAGGCTAACCCTTCATAGTCCTCCTCGTGCATGCCGATGACCATATCGGGTGTCCAAGACCAAATGGATTAAGTGCCAGGAAACCATCTCGAATGCGTCATGAATGAGGTATCCAAGTTGCCAATCTCTTTAGTGTTCTTCTACCCAAGGTCCCTCTTGGTAGTGGGATTCTCTTAGCATTTGGTTTTTCCATTTCGTATTGTTTGACTATGGATTTCATCACCCAACAGAGGATACGATTTGTGAGGGGATTCCATCTCGTAGTTGGGACCTTGCTTGCACTTATACCCCATAGGTTAGTGTGTAATTTTATTCATAGGTAGTTCTGCTTGTTGGATTTCTGGTTTCTTTGTTGTCGACTTGCCTGTTGTGACACGTTGTTACTGTTCGGTATTAGAGTTTTCTTTTTGGCCTATGTGCCACCATTTATCATCTCTCCTTCTGCACACACGACTATAGTTGGATTTTTGAGCTTGTGTTTGACATCCTTGAGCCTTCGTTCATTATATAGCACACCATCACGCCACCATTGCTCCACCACACTACTACCAGAGACTTAGGGGGAATACCCCTCAGTTTGGTTCCTTAAACTGTCATCGCCAAATCCATATTCAACATTATTCACCACCTTTAGAGCCATACACTGCATCTGAGCCAGATTCATATTCCTATCAATCTGAACCTACCTTGTTCATTGCCCCATCTAGCCCCATGATTGGTGTACCTCCCAACCCCTTCCAAGGGGTATTGTTGGTAGTGGACTTGTGAACGCTCCACCTTTCATACCAGATATCACTTTTGTTGGTTCTACAGGCCCTGGTCCTAGTGGGCCCCTTGCTACCAGACACACTATTGTTGGTTCACTACCCACTAGTGGTGGCCCCATTCTAGCTACAATGGTTCACACCATTCCTACACTCATGAATGGGGGCACATGTCCTACTACCAATCGTTCGGTTATTCACACCTTTCCAGTGACTACTCCTACTATAAAAAATCAAACCTACCGAGCCCCATTTTCTCACGATACCTACATCCTCACCGACCCCAACAACATTACTGGCCCTTCTAGAACTATCCCAGGTCCTAGTCTCCATTCATGGCTAGTATCAACCTGCTCGATTTGGTGCGGTTAACGAATGAAACCATCCATCATGACCCATTATGGCCTCCCATTCCTACCAAACTCTCTTCGAACATTCCTAAGTTTGAGGGAAAGGTGGAAGAAGACTCTTAAAACCATATTATGTCCTCCCACTTATGGTGTTCCTACAACACCATAGTGGACGACTCTATCTGATTGCGGCTATTCAAGTGCACACTCACTAGTGTTGTAGCCAAATGGTACATTAAACTTCCCCATGCCACTTATCTTGATTTTTCCTCTTTAGCCTTGATGTTCCTCTAGTACTTCCAACTACTCTCCATTACGATGAGGGCATGGAAATCCTGCTATCATGTAGACATAACACTGCTACCCACATCACATATCACATCCATGAGAGGCGTTGTTGCCGTAGTTTGTGAAAACTCTAGTTAGATGATAGGATTTTCCTTGATTGGTTACTTAAAATCTTAATCCCCCCTATCACCAAGGATGTTGCAGCAGAGCACCCACAAACTGAGGAAGAAGCAATCCTCAAAGCACAACAATTCGATCTTATCTATGCCCAAGTAGGTTACCTTTACACTATCATACATGATGCTCCTCATGATGGCTCCTCATGGTGTGATATGCTGGGGGCATCCCATGCCACTGATGGAGTCATTTGATCTGTCACCCAACACCCCCACTTGTACACGACCTCTCCTTTGATGTCGTCTCACTAATGTAATGCCCCTAGTATTACCCAACCTGGATACACCCCTGAATTTTAACAGGCAGCGTCTCAGTCCAAAGCCACACCTGCATATACCTCTCTTGCACATGTTCCTCATGTTCATGGACTGAATTGCTTGGCTCTCGCTTGCAATGGTCATCTGGTAAGATTTGCAGCCCCTTCAACTTCTCCCACCTACTACCCACCACCTATGCCACCTACACCTGCTCCAACCTCGACTCCTCATATTCCTTAAGGACATGTCTACACTCATCATAACCTCCCTAATCAACCTTCCCCTAATAACCAACAAGGGTAGGGAAGAAGACTGAGAAGTAGGAACTAGGGAAACAACCAACCTCAAGGGGGTGGTTAACAACCTAACCCTCCCAACAACAAAGGATCTAATGCCCCTACATAGAACCCCTAGAGTCCACCTAGACCTGGGAAGAACCCTTAGTTTTAGACTAACCATTTGTGGACCATTTGTGACGTTTATGGCCATTATACAGACCAGTTCCCACAAATGCATCGAGTCTGACACCTATTACACCCCGAAAACCAACATGAAACTAATGTTGTCGCTATGGCACAACCAAACCCAACACCATAAGGTCCTCCACCTATGGTGTCACAGAAGTTGTTACCGAATCAAGGAATGGTTGCAACCCAACCCTTGGTACCACAAAATACCGCAACCACTTCTTCGAGTCAACCCATCGATCCTGGTGTCCATCATATTATGACATTATCATATGACGTCAAATTACAGACTCGACGCAACCAATATGGCTCCACCATGGAAACCATTAGTCCCTCCATGGCATCTACCTCCAATGCTCTCTATATGTCCTTACCTTTTCCAATACCCCCCATAGACGGGACTTCCAAAGTCCCTAGGTTCCCTTTGCTTCATGTTGTGAACAACTCCACTGCTAGATCCTCTCTCAATTACAAGATCGTCAATGACTTGGCCGAGTCTCCCTATGCCATGTCTGCTCTAGAAGTCTTAATGAATGATCCCTCACAGCAGAAATCCTTATTATCTACTTTAGGTGCCATCGATCGCTCTGATTCCAGGTTGATCACTTTCGACTTGGATCAAGGAGAAACTCATATGCCATCATTCGTAGCCTTTGAGTTTTCGGTCACCATTCAGAATTTGGTCATTCATCGATGCATCATCCATGAGAGTGCATCCACTTGTGTTATGTCAACCTTCGTATGGTAGAAAATCGAATCACCAACCCTTCAACCCTTAACCACCGCCCTTTTTTCTTACGATGGTTGTGTTTCCCAACCACAAGGTTTTCTCACAAAGGTCCCCATTAAGTTGACAGGTAAAACTGTGTTAATTGACATCAAGTTTGTGAACGCCCAACTAGATTACAACCTCCTCCTTTGATGTAATTACATGTATGCAATGTGAGCTATTGCTTCTACCATCTTTTGACTCCTGATGTCCCCCCATGAAGGGAAGATTGTGACCATTGACCAATTGATGTATTTTGATTTTAAAGGATCGACCACTCTAGAGCATGTCCTCCCTACCATTGACACCAGCATTGATAGCATATCCATCCCCTCCCTATCTGTCATTGGTCCAGGCCTGTCTACTAACACCCCTTTAGTGAACACCCTTTTGTCCCTACCACCTCCACCCTTTACGATTGAAATATCATATTCATGCACCATCACATCCGGTAAACTTCTGACCTCATCGCAACCTCATCCATAGCCCAAGCTGCAGACCATGTGCACCTCCAGTATTTCTCAGGGGAATTATTAGGGTTCATTTCCTGTACACACCATCCCCTTTCTCTTTCCACCCTTTGGAATTGTGAGTAAACTAGTCATGGCTACTCTCAACCTCCTGGGTTTCACTTTGGGCATTCCAGTGTGGTACCTTGATCCACCCAACCCCACCCCTACGCCACAAATCGTGTTGACACAAGTCCAACCTATTGAGACTGTGTTACACCCACATCTTAGCACACAAGTGTCTACTTCTACATCTACTTATTCATACCCTCCTCTCATGAGGGCTAGGGGAAAGACACCAAAATACCCAACAGAACCACGTCCACCACCTACTTGTGCCTTATGCAATGTCATTGGCCATGCGACACAAAATTGTCATGATTTTCTATTTCTTTACACCCACATGTGCATAGTAGTGGAGATAGACAACGCTCCAGTTGTTAATGTACCAACCATCCCTGTTATTAAGAATAAATCACTATGAACAAACCACTCGTGTGCAGTTTGTGTCCTCTACGGTCATTTATCCCATCATTTCCCAAACTTACCCGAGTACTAGTCTCTCCTCATTAACCTTCGTAAGCACTCCCTTGAGTCCGAAATCAATGTCCTTGAGGAAATACACCCTCTAACCTCTTCTTCAGACACCAACAAAACCATCTATATGATTTCCACTTCCAGTCGTTCCTCCCCCTCATCGACCACGAAAGATCCCTCTAATCTATCCAGGTGCCACTTTCGTGACGATGGAGAGATCCTTGAAACCGCCACCAATTTTACCCCATTCCATTTAGTCCATGGCGTGGATTCAATTCTTCCCATTGAATTCCATATTTCATCACTCTGCCTTTCCATCAAGCTTCTACTTGATACTTCGCCGATGGAAAAATGCCTACTTATGCTTGAAAAAACTGATGAGGACCGTCGCGTCGCTCTCTAAATGATCGAAGTGGCTAAGACCTGATTGAAGTCCCATTACGACTCCCGCATCCAACCATGCACCTTTAACGAGGGGGACCTCATCCTCGTCTATGATCAAGCCAATGATAATAATGGAAAAGGGAAGCTCGAATCCATGTGGTATGGCCCTTATGTCATCCATCAATGTCTCGATAAGGGGGCATATCTCATCACTGACTCCAACGACCGCCTCTTGAAGAATCCCCGCAATGGGCTCTAGCTCAAGGGATTGTATGCCTAGGCTAAACAACATGCATACCCTTGTGTCATAGTTTTTCTTTTTAGTTTTGCATCGATTTTACCATGAGTCTCATAGTTTGTTTCCTTGTTTGTTCCATATGGATCCTACATTTCCCTCCTATGTTGGTTTTGCTGATGGCATAGGTAGATGGTCTCCTAATATCTCCTTAGATCCGTGGGTCATTTATTCCTTGTCACATGAGTTGATCCGTATCGATAGAATGTGTGTTGGTGTTTCTACCAACAACCAAGATGAGTATGACGGTGTCGCTGGTGGGCCTGACCATCACCCGTCACTTGGGCATTCATCGCCTTGATGTCTTCCTAGACTCCCAGTTGCTTGTCACTTGGTTTAATAACTGCTACCGGGTACGTGATCCTTGCCCCTTTAAAAAGTTCCTACGCACTAGACACTTGGTTAGACATTTTGAATCCATTTCATTCATGCATGTTCCAAGAAGTTTCAATAGTATAACATATCAAATGGATAATGATGTTCTAGAGTGGCACATCAATCATCGCATATAGGAAGTAAACTTCATCATGCATACATATGTCATATACATCATATATGCATACCCATCATCATAAAAAGAGACTCATAAAACACAAAAATACAAAAATGTGCATCCATCTCATAATATCATAATCAATACAAAAAAGAGAATCTCCACAGGATTTCTCATCTGATAATACATATCATACAAAAATTTCCCATGCTCAAACGCATTGGGGGGTAGCACCACACGTTGTTAGTCTAACTCTATGTCCTCCTTAATGTCCTCCTCCTCATCCGAGATCTCCTCCCCCATAGGCACATCTTCCTGTGCCTCTGCTCTGACATACTGAGCAGCAACTGGGATCCTCCTCATCAGAGAGATCCACTTTGGAGGGACTCTATAGCATGCGACAATCAAATCATCGTCTAGGAATTTCCACCCATCGTCGGTGACCCCCTCTAGTAGCCTCTCCACATCCAGCCGCAGTGAGTCTAATGTAGCACTTCATCACCTCCTCTTCCTGTAAGCGGGTGGATTTAACCCCTTTACTCTGCCCTTGTGTCGTTGGTATCCCGCTAGAGGATGTGGTCCCACATCTGCACATGCACACAATATGTCATCAGTATCAATCACATGTATTATTTAGCTACCACTATGCTAAAAAACAAATATGTATGACTAAAACCACATAGAGTCATGCCTACATACCATCTGGTCCCCATACATGTCCAAGAGGTCGAGGCATCTCCAGATCTCCTCGGTAGTCCATACCTGCATATGGATAATACTCGATGAGGATAGGAAGCTGCCACCAGTGTACAAAAATCTCTTGGGTAAAGAAATAACCTACCAATATGCCTCCCTCCCTGATCATCATCTCACACAACCGCCTCATAGGAGGCTGGTGTGGTCCCCCCTTGTTTATAGGAATCCATTTGGTCAACTTCTTCTTCCATGCATCACAGAGTCATACAGTGCCAGGTTTTCACGTCATTCACACTGACGGATTCTATTTTTCATGCTCTATCCACCTATGGGACTCACATATCATGTTCTCCCTACTTTTTTCGAGATTTCCTGGACTTACCTTGATTTGTGTGCCACCAAGAAAGTCAAACCATTTGTGTATTAGCATGCTCATGAGCCCTCTGCTCCATCCATACAGCAAACTTTGCGTTATTTTACTACCATTCACCATCCCGCAAGGAGGCCCCACCTGTGTTCCGCTGTTATTTTTTCTCCCCATCATCCATTATCCCAACATCATCCCTTTTGGCACATTGAACACTTCCTCCTTGCTTGACTGACCATTACGAAGTTTCTGTTAAGGTCTTTTCTAACTCCTTAAAGAATGAAAAGATTGTCGAGCAAGCTTGATTCCTTTCACACTCATTAAAGTATTTGAAAGGGTGTCTATGTGGCCTCATTTATCCCTTTTTCAGACTATGTAGACTAATTAAAGAAAATGACCACCCTAACACCTTCCAGCTAGGAACAATTCCCTTTGTATAATTTTATGTTTTTTTGGACATTGGACCATACCGTAAGTTACGAAAAAGCTCACTTATGGGTTTTATTTAAGCTCTTTTCTAGCCCTCTCATAAAGAAAATATCGTTGAGCAAACTTGGTTCATTCATGCTCACAAAAGTATTTGAATGACCGTCCAATCATTATAGGTTTATCCTTTTTCGGCCTAGTTGGACTACCTACAAAAAATAAGTCTCTTTGCCCCTTTCGGCTGGGAGAGTTCTCATTTGTACAATTTTATCCCTTTTCAGGCTTAGGAGACTATTGGATGAAAAGAGAACCATTGGGGTCTTCTTTGTGTTTTTAGACTTTCTAAACATGAAAACACCATCGAGCATTTATCGTCTTGGGATTGACAAAAATCCATGAGACAATATCATACTGAGCATACTTCTATCCTTATTTGAGCTCCTTAAACTATGAAGAAGGCCCAAACAGTGCCTTTCGATTCCCACATATATTTCATATAGTCACACGTTATGGAAATATTATCCCTATTGGGTTGCCTTTGTTCAGAGTACTCTGTATTGAGTCTCTCTTAGATCCCCTGGATATCACTTGTCCAGTTACTTCCCCAAGTATCTCCCATTGTAGTCATCTCCCCAGTTCCACAACTATGATTCCATCCCCATGAGTTAGTATCATCTACTGCTAGGTCATCCCTGCCATTATACCCTGAACAAAGGAAGTTTGAGTCCCCCATACTCCCCTGCCCCTATTCCCTATTCAGTGTCTTAGTTCCATTATTGTAGCATATCTCTAGTTGTGATCCCCATTTGTATGTTGAGACATTTATAATAGCATGGGTATGCCCCCCTCGTCCATATATATATATATATATATGATATTTATATGTACCTCATCCATTTTTTAGAAGTAATACAAATCAAAAGCCATTGTAGTTCGAATGAGGAGCCTTCGACTCCTCCACGATTCTCTATGGTTTCTCCATCATTGTCACCATTTCTTCCTTGATATTATGATGTCTGTCGGCCATACGATGAGCTCTTGCCCTCACACATCAGGGGGCAATATGTTAACACCAAAAATTGTCCACATAGTTTGCTATGGTACAAAACATAATTATACATTATAATCCCACCATTATTTTCTCTATTTTGACCTTCACCATTAATTCCACCAAAATTGGTCCAAAACATCATTATTCCTTCCCCTATAAATACAGGGAAGTTGGGCATTTATTGCAACATAACCCCCATTCTCCAAAAAAGGACAAAAAAACCCTAAAATGAGAATGGGTAAAAAACCATGGATAAATATCATACACAATGAAAAACCATGGGCCAATACCATGGGCAAGAAAACCCTAGATCATCATATAAATACATTGTGAAGGTCTCTCCACAAACATTCCTGAAATTTTTAACTTTACATTCCAACACTTTTTTCCACACAATCCCATGTTGCACATTGAGTTTAATATGTGCAACCCTTGATTCCTTTTCTGGTGACAAACCTTGTTGGAGAAAATCGGAGAACCAGATCGTGGGATTTGTCGGAACACATCCTCAAATGACTGCAGTGGCCCATCTTATTGAAAGGTATATTGCATTTCTTTTTTACTAGTTAGATCATTATATATATATATATATATATATATATAGTTTTTATGTGTTTGATAGTCAAAGTTGAGCACTTCCATTGCACCAAGAACTCTACCCTTATATCTGGTTGATGTTGATCTAAGGTAGGTGCTTTTCCACATAGCTGGAGAGAAATATCCACTACAAAGATGACACAAAATGGAAGGGTCAAAGGAAAGAACATATATTATTCTTTGAAAAACCCTTAAAGGGTAATCTAGGGGTGGCAAGAGAATGGATTATTGTTCATGATCCTATAGGAAACTAGGAAATTGCATATACTTCAAGCATTGGGGTTGTTACATATAACTAGGTCGAATGTCTGAAACTTTACCAAGGTCTTCTCCTAAGTTGAGAATAAGGAATCAAGAAACTATCATAGGGGACTCGACCATTGTCATACATAACATGTGGAGCTCTACACACCCTTCAAACACCCAATTATCTAGGTTAATTCAAAGAGGAAAATTAATTTCCAAGGAATTCAAGGGCATCTCATTCTTCCAAATCCTTAGGTTTCAAAATGTTGAATCTGACAGGATAACCAACCAAAAATCTCAATTAAATGTCTAGCAATTGGAAAAAAATGTGGGAGGCACAGCACTCAATCCCCTCTCATAAGGTTGATATCAAGTTTAATTCAATCAAAGGCTATGGACATGATATCGCTTCAATTGAACAAATGGTGAAATCTGGATCCCCTACACTGATGGCATAGTCCACTAGCAATCACTTCAACTTAATACCACCACACCACAATAACTTGATCTGATTGACACCTTATCTTTCCTTCGAGATGTTCATACCATTATCATGTGGGATATCATCAATCTCTTACAATATGTAGGGATTATTTCTTTAGGAATGGACCCCGACTACCTATACCATAATGTTGTATCCTCCTTTAGTGCATAACAATCCTATAAGAGGAATGAGCATCAACCCAGGGACAATATCTACTCTACAGGTTGCAATAGAGGCCACGGTAGTCAACAATCATAAGAAAATGGAACATAATCATTCCAATATATGTTTTCTCTGAGAATATTCATACATACATTGAGTCGTCAAGTAAGGTGAAAGGCACTAGGAAGAACTCCAAGAATTCCATGGGTTGCTGGCTCAAAAATTGGACAAGTGGAGGAAAAATATGCAATAGGGGTATGAAGAAGATAATAATTACTAGAGACAACATATCAATTATCTTGAACCACATTTGGAGGCAATATAGATCGAGAAACAATGCAACATGATTGTAATAAGAAACTCAATGGATTAGTTGGATGATCTTGAGGAGAATTACAAAGAGTTGTTGGAGCAAACAAAGCAACTTAAATAGAGCATGAAGACGACAAAGGTAATGGCATCCTCTTACTCCCTCCCATCCCATTCAACAAGAATCTATGTGCATGAGAAGGGAAATCCAAATGAAGACCCAACTATCTTGTAAGCAACAAAAGACTAGTTAGAGAAGATCAACTCTTGAAGATAGGTGGGCAATATTGGTTTGATATGGAAGAGCTCCTTATAAATATTTTCTTTCTATGTTGTGTAATTTTTTGTTGTTAGTAAGTACCTATGTGTGGTAGTATACCTTCCATTTTGATGTAAGATATCATAAGAATAACAAGGACCACAATATAAGAGGTAATAATGATCATGGACATGGGAAATCTGCAAGCATATGTTGCCTCCCTTTTTGTATTACAACACTGAATAGTACGATAGCAGTTTTATTTTAATACAAATAATATTATCTTGTTTAAAAACAAATTAAGATACACACACATGGTATTTAATAGCCAAACTTGGTATTTAATAGGATACATTTTTAGCTAAAACACAAATTATTGTATTGTTTTAACTAATTTCAACTTAACATACACACACACATGTATATACATATGTACCTATATGTATCTATATGTATATATTGTACATATAGATATAGATATAGATACATGTAGATGTATATGTATTTACATATACATATACATACATACAT
>LPNX011018690.1:0-28898 GCA_001517045.1 Pseudotsuga menziesii
AGCCAAGGCAATTGAAGAACAGATGGAACAGATAGAACCGGTCACTGTTGAATCCTCACCTGAGTGGGGAGGGGGAACCCTAATTGAGGAGGAACAATCTGAGGTGCAAGAAAACATTCCTTTGACCCCAGTAGTGAATCCTGATAAGTCAGCCCCTCAAACGAAAACGTCACGAAAAGGGAGAAAGAGACCAATTAAGGAGCTGAGCATAACTGCACCAATAAGAGGCAAAAGAATTAAATCAAATGCAGCAGCAGAGGCAGCCAGAAAAAGATGGGAAACCCTGGAGGCACAGGTGGAGGTCCCAATCCTTGTACCAAGGCCAATGGATGTGCCAGAAAGGCCAGTTGAGGTAGAACCCAGTCTTGAAGGACTTTTAGAGGAAAACACAGTATTAAAGGAGGAAGTCCAAATACTTCAAAGGGAAGTGGAGACTTGGAAGGAAACTTGTAGGAAACAAGGTGAGAAGAGAATGTATACATTGGTGGAGGCGGTAGACCACCTTGAGGGAGCAGACTCTATTGACCCTGACAGGGAGGAGGAGCAAGTGATTTGCCCCAATTGTGGGCAAATTTTCAAAAAGAAAGGCCATGGGGTCATAGTTCGCACAGTGCAACAGCCCACGTCCACAAGGGAAGAACCTGCAGAAGAAGAAGATGCTGCAACACAAGAACCAGCATCTTTGATCATCCTTGCCGAGGCTGCTACTAATCCTAGGGCAGAGGAGAAAAAGAATGAAATCAGGAGTGATGATAGAAATAAGGATTGCACTGTGAACCCAGAATGCTCCCACAATATAGAGATGATAGAAATTGAGCCACGAGGGCAGAACATTGATGAACCTGAATAGGGGATTGCAATTTCAGAAATGCAAATGGAAAGGGGAGAAGAATCTGGAATGGAGGACACTCTGGAACCTAACGAAGAATTTGGCACTATGGCCCCAGAATGTCCCCATGATACAAAGCTTAGAGAAGAACTGCAGCCACAGGAGGATGAAGAGGTAATCCAGGATGTTGTTACACAAGAACCAACATCCTTGGGAATTCCTAAATTTCAATTAGAAGATGACCCAGGGATAGATATCATACCCGATACACAGTGGAGTGAGGATGAACAGATAATAGCCTCAGGTGACACTGAGGTCCTTGAGGAAGAGCTGTACGATGGGGAAGATATCCAATCTCAGAAGCAGGGGAACGAAGATGTTGCTGTTACATAAGAACCAGCAACACAACCATTGGATTCAGAATCACAGAAGGGAGACACTGCCACACAAGAACCAGTGTCCCCAAAAGCAATGGAGGTGGATGTTGAGGAGAGTTTGAAAGATGTTGCTGTCACACAAGAACCAACAACACAAGAATTGAATCCAGGAATGCAGGAGGAAGACACTTCCACACAAGAACCAGTGTCCTTAAAAGCAATGGAGGTGGATGCTGAGGAGAGTTTGAAAGATGTTGCTGCCACACAAGAACCAGCAACACATGAATCAGATTCAGAAATGCAGGCAGATCAGGGAGAAGACACTGTTACACAAGACCCAGTGTCTCAACAAGCCTTGGATACAGATGTAGAAAATAACCCGGGGGGTGTTGCTGTCACACAAGAACCAGCAACACAAGAATCAATTTCAGAGATGCAGATGGATCAGGGAGAAGACACTGTTACACAAGAACCAGTGTCTCAACAAGCACCAATCACAGTTATGGAAGAAAATCCAGGGGATGTTGCTGCCACACAAGAACTAGCAACTCTCATAGAAGAAGTGCTGGAAGACACTGTCTCACAAGAGACAATACTCCTCCCTTTCAAAAATTTTATTGATTTGGATTCAGAATAGGAAGAACATTATAAACAGGAGATTTCAGATCTCACAGCAGAAGTTTCAGCTCTGAGGATGGAAGTAATTAAATGGAGAATTCAGGTGGAAGAAAACCAGAAAAAGACAATTACTTTGGATGAGCATAAGAGAATTATTAGAGCACTGGAAGAGCAGGGGGCTGAAGAACGTATGGGCCATAGAGTTCAGGTAGAGGAGCTGCAGAAGGAGATGAAGAAATTGAAAAAATTCTCATCCATGCAGAAGGATAAGGATCAAATGTATGCCCTATCCCAAGAACTCATAGGCACTAGGAATCCCTCTTCCTCTTATCCAGTGTTTCTCTTCGAGCAGTTTGTCTGGTTTAAATTAAAAGCTGTATAGGAGGGGAGGTCATTTGAAATTGCAACCTCAGAAAATTTTTTGGAGACATTCCTTGGGAGCAATTTTGAAGAGCAGAACTTGCTATGTGAACTATACCTGCACGAGATGGCGTGCCCTCTGGATCGGCACTCAAACCCTGTTCCATTTGCAGGTGATGTTCAGCTACGAGCCTTTGCCTCTTTTGTGAACAATCATGTTCAGTGGGAAAGGTCTTTCCAGACCTTTTCCCACAATGAAGCCCATACTAATTTATGGATTCGAAGTGAGCCCCAGAATCCTGGCATCCTTATGGCTCGATACAAGGGTTTTCTTTCCAGCCCTTCCCAGGCACAATATATCATGAACTTGCAGGAAGAGGTAATCTCCACTTGTACAAAATCCATTTCTAGACAGCAGCAGGTTGCATTAGAGGGGAGCAAGCACAGATGGCAGGTTGCCTCCTCTGCACTTAGAAACAGGGACCCCTACTGCTTTAAAAATTTTAAACATGCACTCTCTAGAGTCAAGGGTTATGTAGGGTGTATGAAGGAATGTGGAGTCAACTGGCTGGGTTTAAAGTTCAAATTTCCTCTTATTTGGTGGCCAGCAGAACCATACAACATGGATTTTTCCATGACTAGAGCAGAGGAGCAGAGACGTTGGAAGTACTGGGTTATTCACAGAGGTTTTCTGAAGACAGATGAGAAACCTGAGTTTCCCTACAATTTTTCTTCTCTCCACGAACAGAGCTCAATGCAAGATTCAGATTCCGAGTGATGTAGGTTGCATGAGGACATGCAATAGGGTAGTTGGGGGGAGATGTTGAGTCCAAAATTGGTCCCTTTTTAACCACCTTTAATCACCTGTCTTCCCTTGTTTTACACTGCTTAGCATGCCAATCAGACTGACTTTCTTCACTTTATTCCCTAAATTGTCAAGGTAAGACTGATTATTGTTTTACCTTATTAATGCTTATTCTTGTAGACAATTAAGGTTATTTATCTCTCGAAATTGTGCTAATATGTGTGATCTATGAAGATAATGTGAGATGAGCAGAATGCAGGGGGATGGAGCTGAAAAAGTCTAGGGACAAGGGATGGTCGTGATATAAAAGGGATCCTCAATTTGTCCATCATCTATTGAGGCACGTGACATTCCAGACAAGAGCCGGTCAGAGTAGCCGTAACAGAATGTGCTATGATCGAGGGATCTTCAGTGTAGCTGCTCGAATATTATGGCAATCTGAGAAGATCGCCACTTCTGGGCCAGTTAACAGTCTTCTTGCATTTTCTATAATTGTACCATGCCATGTCTTGTAACAACCGGTGTTATTCAGGGCGCCTGAAGATCAGAGATCTTCATGGCTACTCTTTGTAATAGGATTGGATGTTATTGCTTGTATGTATAAATGCAGAAAGCTGTCTCGACCCAGGGGGTTGGAAAATAGTTAATTCATTTGGTGTATTGACAGCGGGAGCAATCTGTAATAATTCTTCCTTTTTAATACAAAGAGTTACTGCTAGTTTAAGGGAGCTGTACATTGTTCATCCAGCGTCTCTGTGTGAAGGCTGGGCCCGCCATCCACAGAGATTGCTGAGTTAAGGTAGGATCTTTTAATTCATGGTTGTGTGATGTTTTGTTAATCATATTTTCTATGTGCGCAGCAGTAGTATGTGTGATTTACAGTATTGCATTTTCCTAAGATCGATAACTGTAACAGCGTAACAGTCGACTGAGTAGATAGTTTTTATGCAATTTATTCAATAGCTGTACACAGCTCTGTTCATCTCATGGTTTCAGGTTGACAACCCACGAACCCTGTGTAATTCTTTGATTGTAATAATTGTTGATTCTTATTTCTGCAATTCAATTCTTAGAATAGCCGAGCTTGATCTGTTACAATTGAATTTCTAGATTACATTTAATTTATGATTACAGATTCCAAGTGTGATTAGATCAAATAGGCAATTAATTTATTTTGGGTTATGAATAGGATTCTCTTTCTGTCAGTAATTGTTGTTGAATCTGATTTCATTTCTTGTTGATGCATAGAAGGAAGGGTTGAATTTGTAGAGTTAGAAGATTGGTGGGATTACACAAGGTTTGAGGGATGAACATAGTTTTTTAAGAGCAGTATTAACTACAATGATTTGGTGTTTAAGCATATATTGTGCAATTACCCTTTAAAACAAAATACTTCCTCGGGTTGACAATGAATTTCGTAAGCTCTGTGTGTTGATAACAACTTATCTGCATCTAGGGTGCTCGACAACCATACAAATAATTACTTTAAACATTTTGAGTTCTCTTTTTCCATACCAATGCAATAACAATCATAATAAAAGCACCTTTCCACATCATGTAATTTCCTTTGTGTAGTAGACACAACCCTGAACATTTGGTGTTGATCTAGAATTTTACATTTAATTCATGTTAAGAAGGAAACACAATGTGGTCAGGCACACAAATGACAAAGTGGATTAAATAGTGACTCAATTGCTCACCAAACCCTAGTTCCATCTCATACCTTGGTAACCCTAGTTGGAGCATGCAACTTGGTGAATCATGAAAGCCTAGTTGGTGCATGCAAGTATTGGTGATCATGTGTTTCTAGTTCCCTCTCCTAACTTGCATGATTTCTCACCAAACCCTAGTTCCATCTAATACCTTGTCTTGACCCTAGTTGGAGCATGCAACTTGGTGACTCATGAAATCCTAGTTGGTGCATGCAAGTATTGGTGATCATGTGTTTCTAGTTCCCTCTCCTAACTTGCATGATTGCTCACCAAACCCTAGTTCCATCTCATACCTTGTCTTGACCCTAATTGGAGCATGCAACTTGGTGACTCATGAAAGCCTAGTTGGTGCATGCAAGTATTGGTGATCATGTGTTTCTAGTTCCCTCTCCTAACTTGCATGATTTCTCACCAAACCCTAGTTGGACATATCATACCTTGTCTTGACCCTAATTGGATCATGGAACTTGGTGACTCATGAAAGCCTAGTTGGTGCATGCAATTATTGGTGATCATGTGTTTCTAGTTCCCTCTCCTAACTTGCATGATTGCTCACCAACCCCTAGTTCCATCTCATACCTTGTCTTAACCCTAATTGGAGCATGCAACTTGGTGACTCATGAAAGCCTAGTTGGTGCATGCAAGTATTGGTGATCATGTGTTTCTAGTTCCCTCTCCTAACTTGCATGATTTCTCACCAAGCCCTAGTTCCATCTCATACCTTGTCTTGACCCTAGTTGGTGCATGCAAATTGGTGACTCATGAAAGCCTAGTTGGTGCATGCAAGTATTGGTGATCATGTGTTTCTAGTTCCCTCTCCTAACTTGCATGATTGCTCACCAAACCCTAGTTCCATCTCATACCTTGTCTTGACCCTAATTGGAGCATGCAACTTGGTGACTCATGAAAGCCTAGTTGGTGCATGCAAGTATTGGTGATCATGTGTTTCTAGTTCTGCAACTGTCAAGTACTCCCCTTTTGCTCACTAAACCCTAGTTCCTTCTCATACCTTGTCAACCCTAGTTGGTGCATGAAAATTGGTGTTCATGAAAGCCTAGTTGGTGCATGCAAGTATGAAATCTTAGTTGGATTCTGATTTGTACATGGCAATGTAATTAAATGTATATTAAACTAAAAACATCAAGAAATGTAAATTTCAACAACTCGAGAGCTTGTTATTTTTCGAACTCTATTTGGTGGTGTCTAAAGACACCATTCTTGGCATCTCCAATGTGTCGTAGATGGTGTTTGTATCCTAGGCACACGAAAGGCTAGACATTAGTAACATCATAAGAATGAAAAGAGAACCCAATGAAAATGTGCAAACATGATTTATAGATAACTCACCCGAGGTTGTACGATCATGTTTATAGTGTCCAGTATCCTCTGAATAATATTATGTCTATGAATGGTATTTGTCAATCACAGGTTTATTACATTGGGAATAAAATAAGGCTAAATAATGGAAATTGTGCTTTAGAATTCACTTTTAAAAAGGTTAAATAACGCACTTGACAATGCACTCATACAAGTAGGCCATCCGGATCATCTCTGGTGCCGATGGTGTCCATCAATCTTTCGTGCTCTATATGAGGTAGCAAGTATTGTACATGTGACCTATTTTTGTGAGCAAGTGTGCGTAGCTTGATGTTTATACCAACTAATAGGTTGGTGAAGTGGTATACAATAGCTCCTGGTCTATAATCCTGATATACATACCCACCCTTCCTTTTCTGTTGTGCTGCAAGTGTCAAGTACTCCCCTTTTATAACCATCGAGCCAGTTGGGAATTCAATATTTTCATCATTTGTAACAGGTTCTAGAAGGGTTTGTTTCCCCTCTAAGCAATGTGCCAACCAATAGTCAGAACCCCATTCATTATTTTTTGGGGAAACCACTGCATATATCTGACCTGTGAAAGGAAATAGATCGATTTAACAATACATTTTTATCCATGAGGATATTGGTGGCCACCCACCTATTCCTCTTGGACCCCACCACTATTTCTTTCAATTTTCCAGTTTCCTTAATTGTAGCACAATTTACTATTTTGGCAGTTTTCGGGTCCTAAACTTCTGGAGCCATTTTGAGGCCCTAAACAACGTTTTTTTGGCATCGAATGGTCGAGAAAATATGAGTCTATTTCAAACTTAATATTTTTTATTTTTGGATGTAGTCCTTAAACAGATCTTTCTAACGATGTATCATGCGTGTCAAACAGAGGTAGTATGCTAAAGTTATGACCCTAGGAAATTGATGTACCAAGTTACCCAACAGGGCCCACATTAAGGCGTTTCACCTCCTAGGGTTAGGTTTTTGGATGTGTAGGGTTTCTATTGTTTCTCAATAATATATAGGCCTTCGAGCCTCATTGTAACACAGATTTTAGAGGCATGTAGCCACCACATCTCTTCTGAGAGATAAGCTACCAGCACTCTAGCTAGTTTATTTCCATTCTGTATGTAAACAAGTTTCAGTTGTTGATTAATGAAATGAAGTGTTATTTCTGCTGCATATTTGTTTCTATAGTTATTTATGTATTCTATTGCGTTCCTGCATAAATTCAGATCAGTGGTATCAGAGAAATTTGCTCTTTCTCGATCCTTCTTTGCATGTCCCCAAAGAGGGCGGGGTATAAAGAGTTAGGGTTCGATCTGGTTGAACCTTTGCAAGATCAGCCTCGCAAATCCCGACAGACACCCATGGGGGATGAAAAGAGAGACAAGGGTGCAGAAGATCCTATCAAAATGTTGCTCAAGGAGGCCCTTGAAAAAAAAAGGAACGCGATGATGGATAACTTCGCCCGGATCCTTCAACAACTTCCCACTGGTGGCGCATCTGCATCTAGTAGCCACTCTGGAGGTGCAACCCCTTTTAAGGTACAAGTAAAATTCGACATTCCCATATTTTATGGTTAAAGAGATGCAAATGCTGTAGAGAAATGGTTGAATCTATTAGAAGGATATTTCTTGGTTCATGACTTTTCTGACCGGGAAAAGATTACTTTTTCTCTACTCAAAGCTGCCCCCCATGTCAAGGACTGGTGGGAAACCTACTGTGAGAGAAAGGATGAGGAGGATCCCTCTCTGTTCTCAACCATACCCACTTGGAATTCTTTTCGAGATGCCATAAAGGGACAACATTATCCGGTGGGGAGCTATGAGGACAAGTACATCCAATGGACTACGCTGCGGCAGCAAAGAGATCAAGATGTGCATGAGCTGAAGAATATGTTCCATACCATGTGCACCAAGTTGGCTATCAAATATTCAGAGAAAAATTTGGTGCTGAAGTACTGCAATTGTCTACACAGATACATTCAGGAGGAAATTGAGTTCCTCAACATCTCCTCACTTTGTACAGGATACTAGAGGTACCACCCCCTACCACTATCTCTTTGGTTACTGCAAAACAATGTAGTTAGCTCATTTCCAAAACTGGGAAGTTTGTTTTCTTGATGATCCAACCTCAGGGAAAGAAGAAGATCGTGGCCACAACCTCTAGACAAGGCCCCTCCACATGACAACAACAAATGGACAAGGTCATGGAGGAGTACCGGGACATATTCACCTCACCCACCGGGGTGCCTCTCCACTGTCAGGTCAAGCACCTCATTGATCTGACCCTAGGTGCGCCGCTGCCCAATGGACCGATCTATCACCACTCTATTCTAGAGAATGATGAAATCAAGAGGCAAATTCAGGAGCTACTACAGAAGGGTCACATTCGGCCAATTTCATCTCCCTGTGGGAGCCTGATTGTGTTGGTACAGAAAAAAGATGGGACTTGGAGACTCTGTATTGACTATCGGGCACTGAACAAGATCATTGTCTGGAATAGGTACCCGATCCCATAGATTGATGACCTCTTGGGCTAGCTTAAAGGGGAAAAATATTTTAGCAAGATCGACTTAAATTCTGGGTATCACCAGTTACCGATCGAGCCGACCGATGTGTGGAAGACTACCTTCAAAGCCAAGGAGGGCCTTTTTGAATGGTTGGTCATGCCTTTCGAGCTGAGGAATGCTCCTGCAACCTTCATGAGACTGATGGACGACATATTACGGCCATTCACCAACTCATTTGTATTAGTGTACTTAGATGACATCCTGATCTTCAGCCAGACTTGGGAAGAGCACCTCCACCACATCCGACAGGTCCTCCAAACATTGCGGCAACACAAGTTGTGTGCCAATTTGGACAAGTGCACTTTTGGCATGACCCAGGTTCATTATCTGGGATACATTATTGATGACTGTGGGGCACATGTGGATCCAACCAAGATCCAAGTCATTCGGGATTGCCCAGCCCCAACTACTCTAACAGAGCTTCACAGATTTTTGGTCCTTGCAAATTTCTACCGCAGGTTCGTGTTGGGATTCTCTCATATCACTTGGCCCTTGAGTCAAGTCACCAAGGGAGGAGTGCAAGAAAAATTATTTTGGTTAGAAACTTAGCATAAGGCATTTGCAGAATTGAAACATCGCCTCTGTTATGCCCCAATGAGCACATTACCAGACTTGTAACAACCATTTGAGATCGAGACAGATGCCTCTAACTATGCTATTGGGGTAGTCCTTACTCAACAAGGGCATCCAGTGGCATATCACAGTGAGACACTGTCAGACACAGTATGCAAATATCCCACTTATGACAAAGAGATGTATTCCATTGTATAGGCTTGCTGGAAATGAAAGCATTACATTTTTGGGAAGGAAACGATCATCCACATAGACCACTGACCCCTGCAGTTCATGCAGACACAAGGAAAGTTACAGAACGATCACCATCAGAAGTGGTCCACATATCCACAACAGTTTCATTTGAACATCAAGTACAATAAGGGAAGCACCAATAATGTTGCAGACTACCTCAGCCGACCACCAATCGTGGTGATAACGACCGTTCTCAACTCTTGTGGGAACGAGACTTCTGATTGGCCGCTTCTCTACAAGAGCGATCCAGAATTCAGCCACACATACCGAACACTCTTGGAGGGAAACCAAGTTTCAAAATTTCACCTCCAAGGTGTACTACTATGTCACATGGGACAACTTTGTGTTCCTTCAAGCGAGCGTGCCAAGATGATTTGGGAAGCGCACTACATTCAGGTTGCTAGGCATTTCAGGGTCGAGAAAATAGTGGCAGTATTGCAGAAGTATTTCTATTGGCTGAACCTTCAACAGGACGTCGAGAAGTACATCTAATCCTGCACTGCTTGCGCCATTGCCAAACCATCCATCAAGAAGCAAGGCCTCTATACTCCGTTGCCTACCCCTATTCGACCTTGGGAATCCATCTCAATGGATTACATGTTAGGCCTTCCTTCTACTAAGCACGGCAACGACTGTGTGTTTGTGGTCATTGACAGATTCTCAAAGATGGCCATAATGGCGGCCTACAAGAAGAATATCACAACAGAAGCCACTACTAAACTCTTCTTTGAATGAGTGTGGGTACACTTTGGTATCCCACAGTCTATAATATTAGACCGGGATAGCAAGTTCCTTAGTACGTTTTGGTCTAGCCTATGGTCAATGCTAAACACCAAGCTCACAAAGTCCATAGCTTTCCATCCCCAGACTGATGGCCAAAAAGAGGTCGTCAACAGGATGATCATACACATTTTGCACATGTACAACTCAAAGAATCCACACACATGGGATGAGAGCCTCCCTATGTACAACACAGCTATAACCGAGCCCTCCACAGCTCAACCAACCACATCCCCTTTCAGGTGGGCTTGGAATTCCAACCACTATGTCCTGTTGACGTAGCCATGCCATTTGTAGCTACTTAGGCTGATTCAGCTCATATCCAGTCTGAAGTTTCCAAGGTAAAAAAATTCATTGAGTGCATTTAGCACATTTGCCAATAGGTTCATGACATATTGGACAGATCCAATGCTAAGTACAAGCAACGACATCATCAGCATCAGGTGCAACACAACTTCCAGGTGGGCGACAAAGTGTGGCTACATTTACAGAAGGAGTGCCTCGATGGACCCCACCGCAAGATTCGCTCGCTCTGATATAGGCCATACACCATCACCAAGGCTATCAGAGACAATGCCTTTGAGCTCATTATTCCACCATTCCTTGGTTTGCACCCAGTGTTCAATGTGGACCGCCTTTGGCCCTACTTTCCACCTCTATTGGACACATCAAACGTCGTAGAAAAACTCACACCAACAGAGTTAAACCCCGACTGCATGGAACAAGACACAACTGATCGGATTATGGACACACATATCAAGAACACTTGCCAGCAGAAGATCCAGCTATATTGAGTTGTCAAAGTAGGCCAACTCCTTCACCAGGGAAAGTGGCTCACTGGGGACCAAGTTCAACAGAAGTTTCCTCATCTCATGGAGGAACTCAACATAATGGGGACCATTGCTTCCTAAGGGGGAAGGAATGATCCAGGAGGATATTGGTGGCCACCCACCTATTCCTCTTAGACCCCCACCAGTATTTCTTTCAGTTTTCCAGTTTCCTTAATTGTAGCACAATTTACTATTTTTGGCAGTTTTCGGTTCCTAAACTTTCGAAGACATTTTGAGGCCCTAAACGACATTTTTTTGGCATCGAATGGTCAGGATAATATGAGTCTATTTCAGACTCAATGTTTTCCATTTATGGATGTAGTCCTTAAATAGATCTTTCCAATGATGTATCATGCGTGTCAAAAGGAGGTAGTATGCTAAAGTTACGACCCCGGGAAATTGATGTACCAAGTTACCCAACGAGGCCCACATTAAGGCGTTTCACCTCCTAGGGTTAGGTTTTTAGATGTGTAGGGTTTCCATTGTTTGTCAATAATATATAGGCCTTTGAGCCTCATTGTAACACAGAGTTTAGAGCATGTAGCCACCATATCTCTTCCCAGAGATAAGCTACCAGCACTCTAGCTAGTTTATTTCCATTCTGTATGTAAACAAGTTTCAGTTATTGATTAATGAAATGAAGTGTTATTTCCACTGCATATTTGTTTCTATGGTTATTTGTGTATTATGTTGCGTTCCTGCATAAATCCAGATCAATTTTGTAAATAAGGTCTTGCATTTCTAATTTCTACATAAATTAAATTCTACATAGGTCGAGTAAACAACACATAAATCCATTTTGTTATTTAGGTACTACTCATGTACCTGCTTGTATGAGATCCGATATGTGATCATAGTCTATAGAAATATGTGTCTGATCATCTTCCAAATGGTCTATTTCATTAACCCTGTTGAAATTGGTGCCAAGTGTCACTCGATCCCGTGTATCAACGGTATCCGTATGCTCACAATCACCCCATTCACCGATGTTACAGGAACTGCAAAATCAAGCCTTCAATCTTGTCCAAATTTGTAGGGTCGAGTTGTCTGAGCTTCTAATTGAATGAAACTATTGAGTTCCATGCACTGTGTTTACCTGAGGTGTTTGTGATCGGTCCACATTTGTCACCTCCCAGAATATACTTTGCACTAAGTGTTTCCTTGTTGCTTGTTCTCCCATGACAGATGTACACCATTGGAATATAGATATAGTGTCTCGAAGGCGAGCACCTATAAACTTCATCTCTTCCCTTTGAAGGGCAGTTTTAATGCATGCACCAACACCATCGTGCTCTCCTTTTCCATGACCAGTTTCAAAGTAGTTCCATACATGTGGCACCTTGTATTTTATGTGCAACAAACACAACCATTCAATTACACATGCATTCTTGAACTGTCCAACACAACCATCTGACCAAATTAAATGATGATAAAATGGTATATCCATAGCTATCATGTGATCATAGAATAATTTAAAGCAATGTTGCATGTAATGGATGTCATGGGTCCAGTTGTCACTTATGTAGAAGTGACTTTCTTTCAGTATCACACATTTCTCTTCATTGCTATCTCACCCATGTCGATACGTGATATGCACCATTATGCTCACCTGCTCTGTCATGTCCCCATCCCTCAACTGGCGAAGAGGACGCAACGAACACCATGTTAACCGGGCAAACCGCCCCATGAGCATAATCAACGAAATCAATGCTGGAATTAAATCTTACAAGCACACACAAATGCGGAATGAATCAACAATCAGCGGAAGCACACACATACATTTCCAGCATGAACATCATAATTCATTACACATCAATATAATTACAGAGATAGAGAGCAACGCGTATCTGTGGATGAAGAATCCCACAACCAGCTACGTCGCTGCAACGTTCCACCCAACCATAGTCCAGCGTGCTCATTACTCTCTCAGCAACACTGCCACCCCCGAGCTGGGCATGATTCCTTAAGGGTAAGGGTCAATTGCAAGCTTACACACAGCCAAGGGGACACACACAGCCAAATCAACACCGTTGGTTTTATTAGGCCTTCACAGATTGGCCAAGCCAGCACATCCCAAGGGGACAACCACTGCATACTAGCAGCAAAACAACCAGGGAAAGATCCCAAACAAACACGGGGCACAGCTCAAGCCCACAAGGCAACTCAGTGTTTCTTTTGGCCCTAACGTGGCCAAAAAAACTCAGCCGCAACCCAAACCAGGGTACCTCAGCAGCCACAAACACACAATGAAGGATAACAACAAACCATAGTCCCAAAACAGAGAAATTCAGCCAACAACACTCACAATTCCTCAATGGAACGGCTGGGCAATATCACACAGTCCACAAACAGAGGAGAGAACAACTCTCAGCGTGGACAGAAGAGAACACATCCAACGGATTGGCAATCCCCAGTGGTCCAAAATGAAATTGGAACCCACAGCCAACCAAACACATGGGGAAGACACAGCCCCAAAACAAAGACAGTGAGCACGGCTCACAATGGGGGAAAACAGCCTCACCTCTGCGTGCGAATTCAACAGGCCATCGGGAGGACGAACATACCTCTGCGTGAGGAAGACGAGCAGACCAACACCGTGAAGGTCAAGACCGGCCGTGAGAGCAACCCAACAGCGACCTCTGCGTGAGGGATGAACCGACCTTCCTCTGTGCACGCAGGTGAACAGACCACCACTCCCCGTGAGGAGGGCGAACAGGCAGGCGAGAATGGAGTCGTGGGTGGAGTGGGCAAGTGGGTGAGGCTGACAGCCTGCCACACCCACCACCACTTCAGCAATAACTGCCCCAACTACCCAAAACAAGACATTGAAGAGGTTGGTGAAACAAGAAAAGGTGACAAATCAATAAGGTGGAAAAACATGGGTTTTTCCCCCATAGACTAAGGTTTGAAAATCCCCCACCCCTTATCCTTTGGAACCATGCCCTTTTCATTCAACGTTTCACTGCCGTAGCTGGTTGTGGTTTTAGTTTTATTTGATGTGCGTGTTTACATGATGCCGAATTATAATGTGCCAGATAGCATGACATACCATCGGCAACTACCCCTATTGCGGAAACATACACACACAAATCGATGGTGGGGATTTTTCCTTGAGCTCCTCACCACGATTAATTACAATATATACATCATGAAAATGGGGTCAAAACCGAGGACATTACATTCCCCTCCCCCTTAGAATAACACCATCCTCGGTGTTCCATTACATATATACAATACATATACAGTTGCACATCAAAATTTCAAAATTGCAGATATGTCCCACGTTCAATCATTTACTTTGAACGTTCAATACCAAGCCTCTCGGCTTCCATGGACTTTTCCTGCTAGTTCTCAGCTTCCAGCTTGTCCCGAAGTCTAGGAACCTTTGCGGCTATTGCCTTCATCATGTTCCCTCATTGGACAGTCCCGGCATAATGATGTCTTCCGCATCTCTAGCATCTCACTGGCTGCTTCATCTTTACCTGCTCAATTTCCTTTGAGTGTTCATGCCTGGACCGTTTCTTATCGGGTCGCTTGGGCAATTGTCCCATTGCTGATCCACCTTCCTTTCCCTTGCCGATTGCTCCCAGAAGGCTCTTCACCTCCCTTTGCAAACCAATAGAGTCTTGCAAAATCTGGTGGTTCATTTCACTCTGCCTTCTCTGGATCTTGAGCATCTCCCCAAGATTCTCTTGGGTCTTGGCAATCATTTGAAGGAGACTTCTAGCCAAGTCCAACAACTTTTGATCTGCTGCCATGATCAATATGCACCACCTGGTTTCACTTTTCTCACCTCTGTGAAATGCACCATTAAAAGTTTATCAGACCAAGCATAATATAGGCATCAAAATCAGTTAGTTAATTACCCATTTGGCATGACAGTCCAAGTTCCATTAAGGAAACTTTCATATTTTTCATGCCTTTCCCCAACATGCACATGAGCGTCTTCATGTCCATTCCTGGGCGGGGAATTAACTATTCCAGCATTCACAAATTTACTTAAGTAAATACACACATTTCATTCTCAATTATACTTGCATTCAACAATTCTTTGTTTTCACAATGCATAAACACACACACACACACACACATATATATATATAATCAAAAGGCAAGAGAGAGCAGTAAGAGTTTTTTCTCCTCTTTGTTTTGTTCCATCTTGGAACCCACACCATCACTGTGGCTTTTCATGCTCTCAGCCTCTTTCACTTCACCGTGAATGCTGGACCAATCCTTCTTGGTCATGACACTTAGTGTCTTTGGTCTATTCCAGACCTCTAAACCATGGAGTCTCTCCACATGGTTTGTCTCGGCTGCTAGGACTCCCTCGTCCTACTAGCACCTTTTCATTACCGCTCAACCCGAGCTTTCCAGGACAGTCACATGTCCACATGCATCCCTAGGATGCTCTCATAGTCCTCGCTCCCAGCGATACCTATATCCAACATTGAATAGATTCACATGTTTAGTTTATTCTCATTAGTTTTATCTTGTTCTAGAGATAAAACATCATAACCAAATCATATACACATGTTTTGTCATAAGCAAAATAATCCAATAATTATCTGTATTGTGCATTTCCTTGTTCGTCCACAGGATCCTGCTTCGCTTTGCAAGCCTTGGGATCGCCTATGGACTCAGATGTTAGGTCAGCATGCCTGCTGCTCCACAACATCAAATAATCAATGTCCAGCCAGTACATAACCATGTCAACTGGGATTGGAACTTTATCATGACCATTTCCAGGTCTAGGATCTACTATGGATCCTTAGGTATATCATAGCCCATCATACACTTATGTCAACAATGACACATACACTTATACCAACCATACACTTATACCAACCATACACTTATATCGACATACACTTATACCAACATACACTTATATCAACCATTTACCTTTACCTTTAGCCTGTCAACACAAGCAACACAAGCAATACAAGCAAACTCATCAGCGTCATTGCTTCAAAAACTGTAATCACATTTCATATCATTCACTATCAAGTATTGAGACACCAGGAGTGCGTCCACTCCCTAGAGTGTAATCAATATTGAAAACCCCTTCATGACTCGACATCGGAAAAGTGTGCACCCATTCCCGGTGTGTGCCATGCAGGCCCTGTCCATACTCAAGCAATCGGTCATCATGGAAATAAATCAAAACATGTTCTGCATATGGAATTTAATAATTAAACATGCATATTCAAAGCAAGGGTTACAGAACACTTATCCATTTGCCGTCGCAGTATTCCTTTAGTTG
This sequence comes from Pseudotsuga menziesii, assembly GCA_001517045.1. Classification (NCBI taxonomy): domain Eukaryota; kingdom Viridiplantae; phylum Streptophyta; class Pinopsida; order Pinales; family Pinaceae; genus Pseudotsuga; species Pseudotsuga menziesii. Next base: position 16,289 of record LPNX011018690.1, read on the forward strand.
GATTTATCAGACCGTCCAGGAGTTGGGAAAGGCTAATGCTAAGCTGGTGAGCTCGCTGCAGAGCTAGGAACACCTACACCAAAACTAGCCTGACTTCTAAGACACCCACACACACCCAGCAGAAGGAATCAGTCCCTCAGGCCCTGCATTCCCTTCCAGTGCTATCCCAGGGTTGTGGAGAAGAAATCCAGCCCTCTAGCTCTGTCTGTGTGGTTTCCAAACACACCAGGTTTCACAAGCAAACCAAGCCCCTGACACAGTCCGTATCCACAAATGTCTTACCGACATAAACCATACCATCTCACTCATGTTATCACCAAACATGCAGTGCAGATGAGACATTTTCAAGATGTCCAATGGTGTTTCACCCGAAACCCATTTCCAAGATAAGGGAAAACATTCCCATGAAGTTTGGCTTCTGCAGGCCATCGCACATGGTCCTCCTGCAGTGTGTACCCCATGTGTCCCTCCTGACACAATCTCACACAAGCCAACAATGATTAGTAGCCGTTAGTACTTTCTTAAATTCGAAATTCACAAATTCAAATTTAATAACCCATCATGCATGCCAATTACTTTCACAACCATGAGACTTCTTCTCATAAATGGTAGATTCTGGCAGTGGTCAGGAACTTACCTCTCACTATCATTTTTGGAATAATCTACCTGAAACATAAGCTTCAAACATCCAAACACAAGCTTATGCAAGCCAATAGTGACTAGTAGTTGTCAGCAATATTTGAAATTCACAATTCAAATTTAACAAGCTCTTTCACATGGTAGATTCTGGCATTGGTCAGGGTCTTACCTCTCAATGCCACGTTCAAAATAATCTACCTGAAACATGAGCTTCTATCAATCAAACACTTGGTAAGTATGGATGCATATACTATCTCATTGCTACAACCATCACTGAAGCATTTTCAGAATTTATAAAATTCAAATACTTCAAAGGTTAGTCACATCAATGTTCTCAAGCTCATTTACTTCATGCAATCATTATCATACTAACATTGCAAGGTATAGTCATATCATTCATGCAATTAAATGGAGTGGTTAGATACTCCTTACTTCACAAGCGTATCATTCATACCACCTTGCTCTTCAATAGAGCATTTCTGGCAACCAACTGATCATGACTATCCTACATTCATAACATCCTTCGAAACAGTTCCAGAATTATCATTAATTCACCATTTCAGTGATTAGTTCTCCATAATATCACATGCATTCATCTCAATGCATTCATGCAATGCATAACAACATTTGCACCTTTATTTAGGCAATCAGTCACTCACAACCTTCATATGCATACATTCATTGCATAACAACAAGATTCATAAAAATATTCTTAATGCATGTCCATTCATGCTATCTTGCATTCAATATACTGTGCATGGCCCAACCATGACTAACTCATATAGGATGCATTACTATAATCAATATCAACAACATATATAAGCATGACACATTCCTATATTCCAACATCCACATGGTATGAGGTCTCTTACCTGGACCAATCCATGGATTTTGTCATAAGCAACTCTTACCTGCATGGGTCATACTTACACCCTTTCCATGACCAATTTGGTTGGTCCTTGCAGGAGATTGCAGAATTTGCTCACCAACTTTTGTTATGGACCCGTTGCCTTACCCCTTTCTTCATAGGGTTGCTGGTCACATTCCTTAGCATCAACAACATACTCGGCTAGGTCCATGTCATCGTTGGTTTTTCCACTAATGCCAAAATCAAAACAATGATTATCATTAGTGGTTCATTATAAATATATAATTCCCAATATTCTTACCAACATGCAATATCCTATGCATGTGATACATATCCTCATGCATTTCTAGTATAAACTTAGGGAATGTAACATAGTTAGTAAGACAGGGTTTTTAAGAAAAACTTTCCTTTTCAAGTCTTTCATCCTGGCATGGAACTCCTTTTCCACACAGCAGCTGGTTGACCTCATAGTCTCTGCTGCCCCTGGGCATGCAACTGTCCAGATTTGTCCTTTTGACAATAGCGGCCATCATTAGCACTTTGTTGCTTCATGCTCGGACTCTGGTCACTTGTCCTTGTTCCTTGCTGGATAAGCTCTCCAATGCCTATTCACATGCGTCATTCCGACCTCGGATGTGGAAACCACACCACTTCTAGGAATGAGGACCTTCACCAATATTTGCATTTTATACACCACTGCATTTTGGTTTGGATTGCTAACTTCAGCCACCTCACTTCCATGGCACCCTTCATCTTTTATGAATTCTGGATTCTACTAACTTGCCCAAAACATAGAATCTTCCTTTCACAAGAATGAATGTCTCAAGGGACGACAGGGGTCAAGGGGGCTTGCGCCCTCGGTTTTTTTTTTTTTTTTTGTAAATATTTAATTTCCGTGCAATCCGGCGTATCAGATCGCTGCCAATTCCTCTTTTTCAGCCCTAAAAATTCCCTGAGAAACAGTCAAAAATCCCAATGGAAAGCAGTTAAAATCTGCTGAGAAACCCCATGGAAAAACTCAGAATTTTCCTCGCAGAATCGGTTGTCGGCTGTCTCTCTGATCGGCTGTCAGCTGTCTCTCTGATCGGCTGTCGGAAACCTTTGTCTTCCATAATGGCGGCTCCCTGAAAGATCCAATCCTTTCACAACGGCGTCTCCCCAGAACATTTTTCCTTCCGATCGGTGCACTTTCTCTTGCGGCGTCGGCAGTCTTTTTTGATCGGCCGGCGAATGCCTTCAGCTTCTGCAACAGCGGACGGAAAACTTCACCACCTCTTCCGCAACGGTGAATGACCACTTCGCCAGTTCTTCCGGTTTTGCAATTCTGTCGGACGTCAGCGGATTTTCACATCGGATGCTGAATAGCTTCGCCTTCCGCAATGGCGGGTTACAAGAGGGAAAATCCTTCCGATTCACTTCGCGAATTCTTCCGATTTATGAACTAACTCCGAGCCTTAACCCTTTCGACGCGTCGGCGATCGGAGGTCAGATAAATCTCACATCGGAAGCCTGATTTCTTCGTCACCCACAACGGCGGAATTCGACTTCACCAACTCTTCTGACTGCCCCAATACTTAGGAAAATTTTCAAAAATTATTTTTCGTCAGCAATCGGACCCATTACTACGTCGGCGATCTAACCCTTTTCACAGCCGCAACGGCGGACTGTCAAACGTCAAATCCTTCCACCACAGCGGATGTCCTTCTACTCTACCCTCCATTGACCTGACTGTTCCATACTTAGCCAAATTTCAAATCTTTCTGCGGCGTCGGCGATCGGACGGATTTCGAATCGGATGCGGAATCGCTCCGTCGTCCGCAACGGCGGCACTTCCGGAATTCTTCTGCAACGTCGGAGGTTAACTCCATGATCCCTTCCACAATGGTTGGACAAGAAACTTCACCCACTTGTCCACAACGGTGGACGTCCATTCTGCCAGTCCTTCCGCAACGGCAGAATTCCACGTCCTCCAATGGTCCGACCGCTCAACACTTAGACCGTTTTCTAAACTCGTCTGCTCACTGCTGTTCTGCTGGACATAGAGGGTAATTCTGCCCTCTATCAGTGGCTCTTTCTTGGCCCATAGAGGCCCATTGCTGCAACCCAAGCTCTAATACCATACTGTCACGTCCCCATCCCTCAACTGGCGAAGAGGATGCAACGAACACCATGTTAACCGGGCAAACCGCCCCATGAGCATAATCAACGAAATCAATGCTGGAATTAAATCTTACAAGCATACAAAAATGCAGAATGAATCAACAATCAGCGGAAGCACACACATACATTTCCAGCATGAACATCATAATTCATTACACATCAATATAATTGCAGAGATAGAGAGCAACGCTTATCTGTGGATGAAGAATCCCACAACCAGCTATGTCACTGCAACGTTCCACCCAACCATAGGCCAGCGTGCTCATTAATCTCTCAGCAACACTGCCACCCCCGAGCTGGGCATGATTCCTTCAAGATAAGTGTCAATTGCAAGCTTACACATAGCCAAGGGGACACACACAGCCAAACCAACACTGCTGGGTTTATTAGGCCTTCATAGATTGGCCAAGCCAGCACATCCCAAGGGGACAACCACTGCATACCAGCAGCAAAACAACCAGGGAAAGATCCCAAATAAACACGGGGCACAGCTCAAGCCCACAAGGCAACTCAGTGTTGGTTTTGGCCCTAACGTGGCCAAAACAACTCAGCCGCAACCCAAAACAGGGTTCCTTAGCAGCCACAAACACACAATGAAGGATAACAACAAACCACAGTCCCAAAATAGAGAAATTCAGCCAACAACACTAACAATTCCTCAATGGAACAGCTGGGCAATATCACACAGTCCACAAACAGAGGAGAGAACAACTCCCAGCGTGGACAGAAGAGAACACATCCAACGGATTGGCAATCCCCAGTGGTCCAAAATGAAATTGGAACCCACAGCCAACCAAACACATGGGGAAGACACAGCCCCAAAACAAAGACAGTGAGCACGGCTCACAATGGGGGAAAACAGCCTCACCTCTGCGTGCGAATTCAACAGGCCATCGGGAGGACGAACATACCTCTGCGTGAGGAAGACGAGCAGACCAACACCGTGAAGGTCAAGACCGGCCGTGAGAGCAACCCAACAGCGACCTCTGCGTGAGGGATGAACCGACCTTCCTCTGTGCGCGCAGGTGAACAGACCACCACTCCCCGTGAGGAGGGCGAACAGGCAGGCGAGAATGGAGTCGTGGGTGGAGTGGGCAAGTGGGTGAGGCTGACAGCCTGCCACACCCACCACCACTTCAGCAATAACTGCCCCAACTACCCAAAACAAGACATTGAAGAGGTTGGTGAAACAAGAAAAGGTGACAAATCAATAAGGTGGAAAAACATGGGTTTTTCCCCCATAGACTAAGGTTTGAAAATCCCCCACCCCTTATCCTTTGGAACCATGCCCTTTTCATTCAACGTTTCACTGCCGTAGCTGGTTGTGGTTTTAGTTTTATTTGATGTGCGTGTTTACATGATGCCGAATTATAATGTGCTGGATAGCACGACATACCATCGGCAACTACCCCTATTGCGGAAACACACACACACAAATCAATGGTGGGGCTTTTTCCTTGAGCTCCTCACCACGATTAATTACAATATATACATCATGCAAACGGGGTCAAAACCGGGGACATTACATGCTCTGAGTGATAGTATTGACTTTGAATTTCATTTTACGGTTGTAGGATGTAATTTTCCGCAAAGTTAACCACTGATAGTATTGTTCCGAGAGGCAAGGTGTCCTGGCATATTCTTAATTGCTCATCTTGCCACCGTTCCATATCGACATGTTGAATGTACTGTTGGATCTTTCCACGAAACTCTGGAATAAAATCACATACTCGCACCTGGTACATGAATATTAATATGTCAATAAACCACATAAAAAAATGTGTACATGAATATTAATTTGTCAATATTCAATAATTTACTTGTGAAGTCACCAATTTAATCTTCCTGCTTTATTTCCCATCATTTAGCTGATATATCTCATATTGATAGTTTTGCTTCTCGACAATTGCATTCCCAAATGCTTGATCTTCACTTTCATGGATGTAATCAGACCATAAGGATAGCCCACCACAATTATTGCAAGAACCGTCTACACATTGTTTTAAGTAATGTGTCTGCCCATCTTGCCTCGGACACATGATGCTATGGATGAAATCTCTGGATGACATTGGTAGTACTATACTTGAGCATTCCTACACATGGTTAGGATGCAAAAAATGATGTATATGTGCAAATGTATGGTAATATAGGTCAAAATATATGTGGTATCTACAACAACAAGTGTTCTGGATGGTATTGATTCTAACATACCAAGGCTTGCATTTTTCAAAAGATCTTTGCCCGAACCTTAGCTCTACGTGGGCAACTTTAAACATCTCGAACAGTTGAGTTTGTGTCATGTCAAGATAATGTTTAACATGAGGTTCAGTGTTTCTAGAACCCCTACAATGTTTTAACACATCCTTCATGTTAGAAGAAGGCCTAGTGTTATCATGCCAAAACATTTACACTAGGCCCTTCATTGCTTCGACTAACTTCATGTCTTTGTAGGAAAACCTACCGCTAAATGCCCATAATGTTTCCATTTGTCCCTCTACATCAAGGTTGTCTCTTCTTACTGAATATTTTTTAAGTGTCTTTGGATATAAAGGAACAATTTGTGATGTGAATTTAAGTAAACGATGTTGTCTTGTGGATCTACATACAATTGATTCAGTCAATACACGACGAGCCACATTACAGTCTTGTGAACAAGTTTTTTTAGCAATCGATGTGAATGCAGCAGCAAGAGATTTAACAATGTGATTACTTGATTCGATATTCTTCATTGTTGTTATGCCTAAATTTATTCTAACAGTTGCCATATTTCTAGATTTAAGAAAAGCTAAAAACAATTGGCATTTACCGGCTTCCGATTTGTTATCAAAATATTGTTTCATTATTTGAGAAGAATGACAAAGGATAGTGCATTTAGCCACCTTACCTTCCATGGAAGTCAATCCGCTCTCGTCCACTTGTATTCGTTTAGAAGTTCTTTTTCATTTTGATGCAAAATTTCTTGCCGTTTGAAATGCTGGAGTGATGTTTACATCCACTACTGGCTCACAACTTCGATTAGGAGATTGAACCACCAAACATGGTTGTTGCTGAGTCACATTTACATCGGGAGTAACATAATTATTGAACTCTTCACAAGATTGTTCGTTTACTAATGGATCAATAATATCAACTTCCGTATAACCAGCGTCCTTTAATGTTGCATTATCTTCCTCAGCCTCTACGTCAGGTATCTGTTGAGGGGGAATGGGAACTATTTGGTCATGTAATGAATGCCGATGATTTCTTGAATCTTCCTTTTTTTTTTTTTTTTTTTTTTCTGCTTCTTCCGGTGTAAGCACCTTCCTTGCTGACTTTCGTCCTCTATTACGTACATTCCCCATTAAAACCACCCAAATATGTACAAAACTATGGAATTATGTAAGTAATGATAAAAAATTGCATGTTGAACAGTTCTCTGTGCGTGGGTTCAGAAGAATTATGTCTTTTGATACTTGATAAAGTTGGCCAACACGACGCCACCCTACATTTTCTATAAAACACATATCGCATATGCGATATAACGCACCTTCGATATATTGTATATGAGATATTGAATTCCATCTTTTTAATGAACGGGCAGGGTTTTACTTTTTTTCCATAATGCATATGCGATATATCGTATATACGATTTAGTGCATATGAGATATATCGCATATGCAATTTAGTGCTCAATGAATATATGCAATTTACATTTATCTATGTGATGAGGATGAGGGTGATGAACATTGAGGGTGTCGATGAGCATGATGATGATGAGTATGAGGGTGAGGGTGTCGATGAGGATGAGGGTGAGGGTGTTGATGATGGTGAGGATGAGGCTGATGAACAATGATGATGAGGATCAGGATGATGAGGATGATGATGAGGATGAGGATGATGATGATGATGAAAATGATGATGATGAGGAGGAGGATGAGGATGATGATGATGATGAGGAGGAGGAGGATAAGGATGAGGATGGTGATGATGATGAGGATGAGGGTGTCGATGAAGATGATGATGATGGTGAGGATGAGGGTGATGAACGATGATGATGAGGATCGAGGTTGATGATGATGAGGATGAGGGTGATGACGAGGAGGAGGATGAGGGTGACGATGAAGATGATGATGAACAATGATGGTGATGATGAGGAGGATGATGAATATGATGATGATGATGAGGATGAGGGTGATGATGATGATGATGATGATGATGATGACCATGATGATGATGATGAGGATGAGGGTGATGATGATGAGGATGACGATGATGGTGATGATGATGATGATGTTGATGATGACGACGACGATGATGATGATGATGATGATGACCATGATGATGATGCTAAGGATGAGGGTGATGATGAGGGGGAGGAAGATGAGGGTGATGATGATGATGATGATGATGATGATGATGACCATGATGATGATGATGAGGATGAGGGTGATGATGAGGAGGAGGAGGATGAGGATGAGGGTGATGATGATGATGATGATGATGATGATGAGGATGGTGATGATGATGAGGATGAGGGTGTCGATGAAGATGATGATGATGGTGAGGATGAGGGTGATGATGATGAGGATGAGGGTGTCGATGAAGATGATGATGATGGTGAGGATGAGGGTGATGAACGATGATGATGAGGATCAAGGTTGATGATGATGGGGATGAGGGTGATGATGATGATGAGGATGAGGGTGATGATGAAGATGATGATGAACAATGATGGTGATGATGAGGAGGATGATGAATATGATGATGATGATGAGGATGAGGGTGATGATGAAGATGATGATGAACAATGATGGTGATGATGAGGAGGATGATGAATATGATGATGATGATGAGGATGAGGGTGATGATGATGATGATGATGATGATGATGATGATCACTGTGATGATGATGATGAGGATGGGGGTGATGATGATGAGGAGGAGGATGACGGTGATGATGATGTTGATGTTGATGATGATGAGGGTGATGATGATGATGATGATGATGACCATGATGATGATGAGGATGAGGGTGATGATGAGGAGGAGGAGGATGAGGGTGATGATGATGATGACCATGGTGATGATGATGAGGATGAGGGTGATGATGATGATGATGATGAGGATGAGGATGAGGGTGATGATGATGATGAGGATGAGGATGAGGATTATGATGGTGATGGTGATGATGATGAGGATGGTGATGATGATGAGGATGAGGGTGTTGATGAAGATGATGATGATGATGAGGATGAGGGTGATGAATGATGATGATGAGGATTGAGGTTGATGATGATGAGGATGAGGGTGATGATGAGGAGGAGGATGAGGGTGACGATGAAGATCATGATGAACAATGATGGTGATGATGAGGAGGATGTTGAATATGATGATGATGATGAGGATGAGGCTGATGATGATGATGATGATGATGATGACCATGATGATGATGATGAGGAGGAGGATGAGGGTGATGATGAGGAGGATGATGACTATGATGATGATAATCAGGTTGATGATGATGATGAGGAGGATGAGGATGAGGATGAGGATGATGACGGTTATGATGATGATGATGACGATGATGAACATGATAAATCTGATGAGGATGAGGGTGATGACGATGATGATGAGGATGAGGATGAGGATGATGATGATGATGATGAGGATGAGGATGAGGGTGATGATGATGATTACGACGATGACCATGATGATGCTGATGAGGATGAGGGTGATGATGATGAGGATGAGAAGGATGATGATGATGATGACAATGATGATGATGACGATGATGATGCTAATGAGGATGAGGGTGATGATGATGATGATGATGAGGATGAGGGTGATGATGATGATGAGGATGAGGGTGATGATGAAGCTGATGAGGATGAGGGTGATGATGATGATGATGAAGCTGATGAGGGTGATGGTGATGACGATGATGATGAACAATGATGATGATGATGAGGAGGAGGAAGATGACTATGATGATGATGAGGGTGATTATGATGATGATGAGGATGAGGGTGGTGATGATGATGAGGATGAGGGTGATGAAAAATGATGCATTAGAACAAAAACAAATTAGTTAAAACAAAACGCATATGCATTATAGCTTTATCATATCACACATGCGTTATATTGTATATGCGATATGAATAAACTATAACGCATATGCATTATAGCTTATTCATATCACATATACGTTATATCGCATATGCAATATGAATAAGCTATATCACATATGCATTATATCGCATATGCGTTATTTAAAAATTAAAATAATTGGCGGGATTAAGGTTTGGAATTAGGTTCAAAAGTAGCTTCGGAATACTAAATCTATTGGCTAGGACAAATAAACCAAGGCTATTGCTTGTCTTTTAAAACCCTATCAATATGCTCAATTTAGATGGCGTGTTTTGATTTGACATACACAATATTTTTTTATGAAAATCTAGGATATTGTAGAGTACAATCTTACGATTCTGAATATGTAATTTTTTCCTTCAAAACTATGTTTTATTTATTTATAATTATTTTTCTAGATGACACACATCAGTTTTTGAAAATACATACATCGATTGTTTGTTATATAACTTTTGATTTCCATCACCATTTCCCAAAAAAACTATATGGTGCACTAGACGAGATCAAGCTCTATGATCTTATATTTAGAAATCAAGGATTTCATTAATTTTTTCCCCTAAAGTGTTGTACCCGCACATAAGGTTTTAATTTCAAGATTTTATGACTTCAATAATTAATAATAATAAAAGAATAATTCATTAAATTTTTTGAATAAATAGTGTTGCACTAGGACCATATGTCCTTTATATGTCTACAAGATTTTATCTCAAATGGACATCATTTAGCTCATATATTGCTGCACCCGCACAAACATATATGTTAAGATGTCCTGAAAATTTGAAAACCCACTTTCACAGAAACTAATTTTACAATCATTTACACACATTTTCCCTGCATAAATGCTATATATTATGGAATCTAATTCAATCTCCTATATTTTCTCTTTTTACTTCATTTTCAAATAAGTTAGGGAAGTACCCCTAATTGTCACCTAAATTCAGAGTTTTTTGTTTATTCTAGTATTATGTGGCATCTAAAGTGTGTTTAAAGGAGTCCATGATTGTGCATCAACCCTTAAGAAAATTATCAAAGAAATTTTTTAAACATCCAAAGACACATTATTAATATGTCACATCTTGGGAATTATCACAATGTGACATAACCCTTGAAAAATATCACAATGTGACATAACCATTGATGAATGTCACTAATGTAGCATAACCTGTGATAAACGTCACAATGCAACATAACGCTTATTAAACGCCCACTATCACATTATTAATGTGTCACATATTTGGTTGTGTTGACATATACCAACCAAACACCAACAAACCATGGCTTAATGTCATAGTGAAACGTAAAAATTGATAAACATTACAATGTGGCATAACATTCTACATTATTATGTAGAATGTGGATGGTTTAAACCATTTCTTTTTTCAAACGACTATATATATATATCAAGAAAATTCTTACAACATGATGGCGAATAATGTGAGACAAGCATTGAGGAATGATGAATTTCAATATCCATCAATAAATGTTTTGATCATTGCGATGAATGTCCCAATGCAACAAAACCATTAAGGAATGCACTATTAAGGAATGTCGTAATCCAACATAAGTATTAATAAATGCCATAATATCAAAACATTGTTTGTGTACACAAATGATTTTTTTTTTTCTTTTCAAAAGTAAAGGTCTTAATGTGACAAAAAAATACATCATTTTGGCCATACTTAACCATGGTTGACTTTGGTGAACCATATGGCCATAGTTGATAATGCAACAAGAAATTTTCTAAACATTTAAAGACACATTATTAATGTGTCACATCTTGGGCATTATCACAATGTGACATAACCCTTGATGAATGTTGCTATGGTAACATAACCTATGATAAACGTCACAATGCGACATAACGCTTATTAAACGCCCACTATCACATTATTAATGTGTCACATTTTTTGTTGTGTTGACATATACCAACCAAACACTATAACAAACCATGTGGCTTAACATCATAGTATGATATAACTTTTGATAACGTCACAGTGAAAAATAAACCTTGATAAACATCACAATGCGACATAATATTCTACATTACTATGTGTTATAGCCCAAAATGACACATCTCTACCTGTGACCACTTTCCCATGATTTCGTCGCATGTCAACACTTCCTGAAAGTCACTGAAAAAACACCTATCTTGGAGGACCCATATCTTGAGTTTTGTAACTCCGTTTGACCTCATTTCTGCACCGTTAGAAAGGTATTTCAGTTAGCTAAAACTTTCCAGAAGACACCAAAGTCTGAAAATGCCCAAAAATACCTTAAAAATTCATTTTTTGTGTATGCATGACTCTCCTTATGTGCAACCCGCGCATCATGCACGACTCTTGTGTTTTGCAAGTCGCGCATGCATATATTCACGGGTTGCTCTCGTGTAAACTCGCGTATCATGCGCGGGTTGTCCTCCTTCAGACCCGTGCATCTATTTCTCAACATTAAAACATAAAATACTCGCCTTTTGAGTTAGTTTGGGTAGTTATACAACTGACTCCTTCAGTTGTAACCACTTTGGCTTCGCCCCTAACTCTTTTTCATCATATAAATAGAGGTAGGGAGGTTCATGAAAGGGGACTTTGAATTTATGCATTGTTATGCTGGAGGAATCGGGACTCTCTTTGCCTACACCTTTGCCTTGGAGGTCTTCCCCTTGTGTTGCAGAGCTTGGAGGCTGAGTTCTTTGGAGAAGAGAAGCAGCAGATCCAGATCAGGTTTCGTGAGGTGCCTAACTTGAAGAGAAGGTATACTTGTACTTGTTTTCAAGATTAATAAAGATGTGATGTCCTTCTTCTTCCCAAATCATTGTTC
>LPNX011018695.1:6394-59029 GCA_001517045.1 Pseudotsuga menziesii
CAGAGGTAGAGCTGCAAAAATTGCTTTAAGTGAACCTGGGTTTGGAAAATTCAAAATATTGTACTACTCTGTATCATAAGTGCGTAGCCAATAGCATTTTTGAGCTTACACAAATCACTAAGATCATCTGAGACTCATCTCCCAAAGGCCTGATACAAGGATACGTTTAAAAGGAACAAATGTTCACAAAATGAGAAGACATATGTGCAAAGGTTCTAGACTAAGATCCAAAAGCTTTTTCTTTCCCCAGCCAAGACTAAGATCATATGTTGGATGAATAATTTTGCATCAAGCATGACTTGTTGAGTGATTCCCTAAGAGGTATTTGGTGATATAACCTTAAACTTAAAGGTCTTTCTCTCTATCCTGGTGCCATTCTTATAGAGAATGTATTTTGGCCATTGGTGTTATTCTTTTAGTGAATGTATTTTGGCTATTTCTTAAGTACAAATATTATATATCTTTGTGATTCAATTTCTAGGTTATCACTACAAGCTATATAAAAAGCACTTTCTTTAGCCAAAAAATTGGAAGTCTTTTTTTTGGCAGATTTTTATATGTAAAAAAAATGGTAGTATTCATATCACTTTCTGGGAAAATTCTGAAGGAACCAAGTACATATTTGAGTTCCTCTATCCGAGACACCCAATTTCAAAAAAAACCACCCAAATCAAAGTCCAAGAAGTGAAGTTGTCGCTGAATTAAGATCAGCTATTTTTAGGTTTTTGTTTTTCTGATGACGGCCATAGAATGCAAAGCTGGTACCTTTTGATAAATCCACCAGACTTTACTCAAACCAGATTCAATTGATAAAGAATGACTGTGGCATTTCATTATTGTGGTTATAATAGATATGAAGCATTGGGAGGTTAAGCAACGGTTAAGTGTACTTTACTCAAACTAGATTCAATTGATAAAGAATGACTGTGGCATTTCACATGCATTGAAGCTCTGTAAAAATAGAATATATACCCAAAATAAAAAATGAACTTGAATGCCTGAGAGGTACTACAATTCATAAAAAAATGGTTCACAATAGGAAGAATCTCGACCAACAGTACAACTAATCCAATACCCACAACCTGAATCCTCACCTACTTGCAAGAACATATAATTCTAAGCAAACTGAGTCCTGCTGCCATAGCCCTTGGATACTTCTTGTCCTTCACAAGCCTCAACAAGCCGAATAGAAGCCTAAAACTCGAAACGTTCTCAGACTTCAGATCTTCGATATCCACCAGAGTTTCAATGAGCTTTGCTGAATTTATTCTTGTCTCCATGGTACCCTCGTGCAGAAGGTCCACCATTAGAGAGATATTTGCCGGTTCTGTGAGGATTGTTTTTCCTTCTGAATCCAAAGGATGCCTAACTAGAATACCAATGGCTTCAGTCCCAACTGCATGAGAAGTGAAGGGACCCAACAGAGACGACAGCAACATCACCCCTCCTTCATCCACTATACTCTTTCTTGCAGATTCATCTGTTTGTGCAATCAACCTAAGTGCACATAGAGCCTTTATTCTAGTCTGCCCTATAGCCTTCCTGAGCTTCTCCAGAAGCTCCTTCACTCTCTCCTGAACATTTTCGGCCTGTTTTTTCTGCATCATATATCTGTGTGAGAACCACTTGTAGATGAGATGGGAGAGGGTCGTGTTTGGAGTAAGAGAGACATCCCAGAGCTCCTGCATAGTTGTCGGACAGATGTAATGATGCCCTATTGAAAACCACTACAAAATATTGGATCGTTCATAGGTATGGCCTGTACAAAGGGTAACAGGATCCTACATAGGTTCCAGAGAAATGGGGGAAATGAACACGGAGGGCACATCAGAGCAATCCAGCTCTTCAATCATCTGTTTCAATGGAATCCCATCCATATTGCTCTTCACTCATCACAGCAATCCAGCTCTTCAATCATCACAGCTTCGGAATGATAGGAGATCCATATTGCTTGGAAAAGGAAAGAGCATGGAATGTACCTGACTCGTTTTAGGAGCATAAAGAAAATACCCAAAATTCAAAATTGTATTCTTTTCTAAAAACCAAAACAGTGAATAAAGCATAGAAGTATTTGTCCGAGGAAATCTGCTCCTGGATTTTAGGAGCATAAAGAAAATACCCAAAATTCAAAATTGCAATCTTTTCTAAAAACCAAAACAATGAATAAAGCAGAGAAGTATTTGTCCCATGAAATATGCTTGCTGTGTGTGTTGTGTATGACTGTTTTTCACTGTGCTCTGTATTTTCTTTGTCTTTAGATTAACCAGCAAAGTTTTCACCAGGCAATTCCACCGTCTTCTGTCATGTTTTGCATAGTCACTAGTTTCAAACTATGTATTCGGTAGGAGGCCAGAAGAAGAGTTTTGGTTTTCATGTTGAAGGTACTGGATAAGTATATGCTCTCTAGCTTTTAGAATGTGAATTTGGTCTGCCATGAATATGACAAAAGAAAATTTGGCAGTGGGACTGAATGGATATTGCTTATGAAAGTATTTTATATATAAAATTTAAACCTTTCTCATTACCAATTAAAAACTTTTTAAATTATCATTGATTGTACCCATAAGATATCTCATGGAATGCACTGCAACAAGATGTGGGTACAGGTTTAAATCAATATTATTCGGGGTTCAACTCCTACTGCCAAGGATCTACTCTGTATCTAATCCCTAAGATTGCATTAATGACACATAATATAGATACAAAATTAGCGATATGCATCATGGAATTCCATATGGGCGTAAGCAGCAGGTGAGGTTCTAAACTGTAGGCATTTTGAAGTTTATATCTGTAAAGCGCTCCCATAAAGTTTGACAAATAACAAGGAAGCCTGAGATGTAGATACGAATTTGAACTATTTCAGTAAAACATCGCTACAGCTAAAAAATAAATAGTTTATCAACTGTGGACTTCGGATTATATATTTACTCAATAAAAGATATTGCAATGTACCTCCACTGAACAGGCACACCAGAAAAAGCAAGTGAGGACATTATTGGCCAATCAACGAGACCTCCACCACAGCCCAATCCTGCAATCGTTCCCCTTCGGTTTTTCCTACTAAAAGTTAACAACTCTAGTTTCGTCTTGGCAAGAAAAACTATCTACATCACTGGCCAACGTTGTTTTGCCAGCTCCATAGGAGATCCATATTGCTTGGAAAAGGAAAGAGCATCGAGCATCCTTCTCCCTCAAGTGATTAATCTCTTCTCCACCTGTTCTCGCTAATTTGGACATTGTAAAGAATTTAAAGGATCTGTCGCTTAAGCGACGCTTAGCACCTTCTTCTTATAATTGATCAATTAAGTTTATTTATTTAAATGATTGACCAATTTAAAGCGCCGTCGCTTAAGCGACACTTATGAAGACATCCGTCGCTTAAGCGACGCTTATGAGCCTAACCGTCGCTTAAGCTACGCTTATGACCAAATTTAAAAAAAAAAATCTAACTTTCTGATTTTTGGTAGGTTTAAAAGAAAAAATCCACGCGGCGTCGGAAGTAACCGTCGAATTTTGGATCGAAATGTAGTAGTGTTGGCATGCCCGCTTGAAGGAACACAAAGGTGTCCCATGTGACATAGTAGTACATCCTGGAGGTGAAATTTTGGAACTTGGTTTCCCTCCAAGAGTGGCTGGTATGTGTGGCTGAATTCTGTGTCGCTCTTGTAGAGAAGCGACCAATCAGAAGTCTCATGCCTACAAGAGTTGAGCATGGTGGTTATCGCCACGATTGGTGGTCGGCTAAGGCAGTATGCAACATTATTGGTGCTTCCCTTCTTGTACTTGATGTTCAAATGAAACTGTTGTAGATATGTGGACCACTTCTGATGGAAATCATTATATAACTTCCCTTGTGTTTGCATGAACTACAGGGGTTGGTAGTCTGTGTGGATGATCGTTTCCTTCCCCAAAATGTAATGCTTCCATTGTCAGAAAGCCTGCATAATGGAAAACATCTCTTTGTCATAAGTGGGATATTTTCAGACTGTGTCGGATAGTGTCTCACCATGATATGCCACTGGATTCCTTTGTTGAGTAAGTGCTACCCCAATAGCATAGTCAGAGGCATCTGTCTCGACCTCAAATGGTTGTTGCAAGTCGGGTAATGTGAGCATTGGGGCATAGCAGAGGCGATGTTTCAATTCTGCAAATTCCTTCTGTTGAGCTTTCAACCAAAATAAATTTTCTTTCACTCCTCCCTTGGTGACTTGAATCAAGGGCCTAATATGAGAGAATCCCAACACAAACCTATGGTAGAAATTAGAAAGGCCCAGAAAGCTGTGAAGCTCTGTTAGAGTAGTTGGGGCTGGCCAATCCCGAATGACTTGGATCTTGGTTGGATCCACATGTACCCCACACTAATCAATAATTTATCCTAGATACTGAACCTGGGTCATGCCAAAAGTGCATTTGTCCAAATTGGCACACAACTTGTGCTGCCGCAATGTTTAGAGGACCTGTCAGATGTGGTGGAGGTGCTCTTCCCAAGTCTGACTGAAGATCAGGATGTTATCCAAGTACACTACTACAAATGAGTTGGTGAATGGTTTCAAGATGTCATCCATAAGTCTCATGAAGGTTGTAGGAGCATTCATCAGCCTGAAAGGCATGACCAACCATTCGAAAAGGCCCTCCTTGGATTTGAAGGTAGTCTTCCACACATCAGTCGATTCGATCGATACCTAGTGATACCCGGACTTTAAGTCGATCTTGAAAAATATTTCGCCCCTTTAAGCTGGTCCAGGAGGTCATCAATCCATGGGATCAGGTACCTATTCTAGACCGTGATCTTGTTCAGCGCCCAATAGTCAATACAGAGTCTCCAAGTCCCATCCTTCTTATGTACCAACACAATCAGGCTCCCACAGGGCGATGAACTTGGCCGGATGTGACCCTTCTGCAGCAGCTCCTGAATTTGCCTCTTGATTTCATCATTCTCCAGAATAGAGCGTCGATAGATCGTTCCATTGGGAAACGACACACCTGGGGTCAGATCGATGGCGTGCTTGACCTGACAGTGGAGAGGCACCCCGGTGGGTGAGGTGAATATGTCCCGATACTCCTCAACGACCTTCTCCATTTTTTTTTTCGTGTGGAGGGGCCCTCTCTGGAGGTTGGAGCCACAATCTTCTTCTTTCCCTGAGGACGGATCATCAAGAAAACAAACTTCCCAGTTTTGGAAACGAGCTTACTGCATTGTTTTGTAGTAACCAAAGAGATAGTGGCAGGAGGTGGTACCTCTAGTATCCTGTACAAATTATTTCCCAGCGTAATAATAACAGTGTGAGGCCGAGACTCATACATATCATGTCGCTTCCATAAGTATGGTTGACTTAATAATACATCACAAACATCAAGGGGAGAAATATTGCATAATACCTCATCGGTGAAGGGCTTGATGCTGTATGGAAGGCGACACTGCTGGCTGACGCGGAGATCCCATCCTTGGTGAAGCCACCCGATGGTGTACGACTGTGGGTGTGCTATGGTCAACAAACCCAGCCGCTTCATGACCTCTACTGAAATCAGGTTCTTTTGGCTCCCACTGTCGACAATGAACTGTAGTGGGGAACCCTTTACCCACATCTTGGAGTGGAAAATACGCTCCTCCTCCTTTGAATCTTCTGGTTCTTCCTTTTGGATATTCGTGGTGGAAATGGTGGCATTGGGCTCTACATCGATAGTCTTCTTCCTTTTTTCATTCCCCTCTCGGGTTCTGATTCAGTGCTAAAGTATGCATCTGATTCATAAGCCTTTATCTCGGCCACCAGATATTGCTTGGCCCTACACTCACTTGTGTTGTGAGTGGGGATCTTATGGAACTCGCACCACTTTCCCGCTTCCTTATTTTGCTTTGCAGTATTGCTCTTTGTTTGCGGCTTTGGCAAGTTTTCTTGAGTCGTCATGCCTTCGCTGTGTCCTTGGTTCTATGGTTATGGGGACCTTTCCCTTGATTTTGATTCACAGATCCGAAGTCTCGCTTTTTTTGTTTGAATTTTTGCTCAATTTTGGCAGCATATCGATATGCCGTACCAAGTGAGGAGATGTAGAGGAAATCCATTTCCTCTTGAATGTATCTGTGTAGACAACTATGGTACTTTAGCACCAAATGTTTCTCTGAATATTTGATACCCAACTTGGTGCGTAGGGTATGGAACAGATTCGTCAGCTCATGCAAATCTTGATCTCTTTGCTGCCACAGTGTAGTCCATTGTATGTACTTGTCCTCATAGCTCCCCACCAGATAATATTGTCCCTTTATGGCATCTTGGAAAGAATTCCAGGTGGGTATGACTGAGAACAAAGAAGGTTCCTCCTCGTCCTTTCTCTCATAGTAGGTTTCCCACTAGTCCTTGACATGGGGGGCAACTTTGAGTAGAGAAAAAGTAATCTTTTCCTCGTCAAAAAGTCATGAACTGAGAAATATCCTTCTAATAGATTCAACCATCTATCTATGGCATCTGCATCTATTCAGCCATCAAATATGGGAATGTTGAATTTTACTTGTACCTTAAAAGGGGTTGCACCTCTAGAGTGGCTTCTAGATGCAGATGTGCCACCAGTGGGAAGTCGTTGAAGGATCTGGGCGAAGTTATCTGTCATCGCGTTCCTTTGTTTTTCAAGGGCCTCCTCGAGCAACATTTTGATAGGATATTCTGCGCCCTCATCTTTCTTTTCATCCCCCATGGGTGGCCATCGGGATTTGCGAGGCTGATCTTGAAAAGGTTCAACCAGATTGAGCCCTAACTCTTTATACCTCGCCCTCGTTGGGGACATGCAAAGAAGGATCAAGAAAGAGCATATTGCTCTGATACCATTGATTCAGATTTATGCAGGAACGCAACAGAATACACAAATAACCATAGAAACAAATATGCAACAGAAATAACACTTCATTTCATTAATCAATAACTGAAACTTGTTTACATACAGTATGGAAATAAACTAGCGAGAGTGCTGGTAGCATATCTCTGAGAAGAGATGTGGCGGCTATATGCCTCTGAAATTTGTGTTACAATGAGGCTCGAAGGCCTATATATTATGGAGAAACAATGGAAACCCTA
The DNA here is from genome assembly GCA_001517045.1 of Pseudotsuga menziesii. Lineage (NCBI taxonomy): Eukaryota > Viridiplantae > Streptophyta > Pinopsida > Pinales > Pinaceae > Pseudotsuga > Pseudotsuga menziesii. The sequence goes on from LPNX011018695.1 coordinate 13,459, forward strand.
CACATCCAAAAACCTAACCCTAGGAGGTGAAACGCCAGAATGTGGGCCCCATTGGGTAACTTGGTACATCAATTTCTCGGGGTCGTAACTTTAGCATACTACCTCTGTTTGACGCGCATTATACATCGTTAGAAATATCTATTTAAGGACTAAATCCATAAATGAAAAACATTGAGTTTGGAACGGACTCATATTTTCCTGACCATTTGATGCCGAAAAAACATCGTTTAGGGCCTCAAAACAGCTCCGAAAGTTTAGGACCCGAAAACTGCCAAAAATAGTAAATTGTGCTACAATTAAGGAAACTGGAAAACTGAAAGAAACAATGGTGGGGGTCCAATATGAATAGGTGGGTGGCCACCAATATCCTATTGGATCAGATCATCATGACCATCGTCATAAACAACACCATCGTCATTGTCGTCATCGTCATCATCTTCATAAACAACACCATCGACATCATCATCGTCGTTAGTGATGATGTTGATGATGATGATGATGTTGATAGTGAAATTATCGTTGTCGCCATAGTCAGCAGGATTATCATGATCATTTTCTTTATGGCCATCATCCCCATCATAGAGAACATCATTTTCAATAGACCCTTTCTTGAAAAAAAGTTGTCATATGAGTGTAATATGGTGACCATTTTGAAGTTTGACACAGAGAGGATGCTTATTAAAGTCCACTATCAAGAATAATTGAGACAACTAGCATAAGTAAGTAATACAGTTAGATAGAATTCATTGTATAATACAATATATTTCTTACAAACCTTTAAATCGTAAAAATGTGTAAAATTCATTTAATTACAACCTTGATAAATAGGAAATTGAACACGGAATTTTTCTTGTCTTATTATTATTTTTTAAATTTCTTCTAAAATAGAAACCATTTTTTTAAATAATTAGGCTTGTTTAATAGATCCCGGAGTGGTTAATTGCAAATTATGGATTACATGTGTTAATGGTTAGGAAATAGTGTTTATAAGGTATAAGGTTTAGATATTATAGTATTTACAAGCGTAAGAATTAGTATTTATAAACATTTTTCAAGTATTAAGGGTATTAGGTGATAAGATCTATAACTTACAACTTAATAATTATTAGGAGTGACAATTTATCAATTGTTGAGTTGAAAAACGATGGAATTAAAGGCGTCATAAGGGATTATCAAAGTTAAAAGTATAGTGGTTGCAAGGTTTTGTCTTATCAATGATTAGGGGTTATAAACCTAGTAATTAGTATTACGTAATTACTACAAATACTAACTTATTACCTTTTATAACCCCTTAGTTGCACCAACACATTAATGCACACATAAATGAAGATAGTAAATGATGAACATAGTTCCTACGATATATCTCCATATCAATTATGTCATGGTTCTCATCTATCACTAGTACATGTGAACATTTTTCCCACAACAAATCGTCCAACATGTTGATGATGATGATTGTGATTATTATAATGAGTATGAACATGATGATGATTATGAATATGAACATGATGATGATGATGATAACATTGATGGCGATGATGATTATAACATTGACGATGATGAGGCTGAGGATGAGGATGAGGTTGATTACGATGTCGATGATGAAGATGGTGATGATGATGATGATGATTATGATACCATTGGTGATCATAAATATGAATATGATGATGGTTGCGATTATTCTAATGAGGATGACATGATGACGATGATTGTGATTATTCTAATGAGTATGAACATGATAATGACGATGAAGATGAACATGATGATGATGATGATGATGATGATAACGTTGATGACGATGATGATTATAACATTGATGATGATGAGGCTAAGGATGAGGACGAGGTTGATTATGATGTCGATGATGATGATGATGAATATGGTGATGATGAGGATGATGACGACGATGATACCATTGATGACCATAAATATGAAGATGATGATGGTTGCGATTATTCTAATGAGGATGATGATTGCGATTATTCTAATGAGTATGAACATGATGATGATGATGATGAAGATGAACATGATGTTGATGCTGATGATGAGAAAATGGATGACGATGATGATTATAACATTGATGATGATGAGGTTGATTATGATTTCAATGGTGATGATGAGGATGATGATGATTATTATTATGATACCATTGATGATCATAAAGATGAAGATGATGATGGTTGTGATTACTCTAATGAGGATGACATGATGATGATGATTCCTATTATTCTAATGAGTATGAACATGATGATGACGATGAAGATGAACATGAGGTTGATTATGATTTCGATGATGACGATGATGGTGATTATGGTGATGATGATGAAGATGATGATGATACCATTGATGATCATAAATATGAAGAAGAAGAATAAGAATATGATGATGATGATACCATTGATGATCATAAAGATGAAGATGATGATGGTTGTGATTATTCTAATGGTGATGACATGATGATGATGATTTCTATTATTCGTCATCAATATCATCATCATCAACTTCTTTATCTGTATCATCATCTAGTCCATAATAGTTATCGTTGAAAGGATCTCTCATATAATCATCATCATCAACGTCATTTTCAGTTATATATTCATCATCAATATCATCACCGAGTACAAAATACTCTGCTATGTCATTTGGATGATCAACTTCTTGATTAGATTATTCATCTGACACATATGTAGTGACCAATTGCTCCTAATTTTCATCACCTTATTCTTCGACATTGTCTTCTTCCTCTAGTGGATTATACTTCGCCGATCTTCCTCTTGGATCATATCTAACAATGTATGATGAACCTGCTTTACCTGGCACCTCTGAGTAAAATATATGCTCACATTGAATTGGAAGAACATAAGCCTATGTACCTGGTTCAAGTGCCCTTGTATTAACCATGGTAAATCCATTGGCATGCTCAATAACAGTTCTTTTAGGATCATGTTCATTCATTCATAGCCTGTACCATTTGACCTCAAACAGAACTAGAATTAAAGTCACACTCAATTATATCTTCCAAATAACCATAGTACATTTTTTCAGATACTTCTCGATGCTTGTCACTTCTAGAGGAAACATTAGTGAATTGAAAAACTATAGTTATCCCACAATCAAATGTTTTCTTCTTGTCACCCAAATTTTTGATGCGAAATTTACAACCATTGGACCACATAGCCTTGTGGTGTATCAACTGCATCATGCCCAACTCAGCAAATAAATATATAAGAAGAAATAAACAAAAGAAATACATTTATATAATGGGAAACAACGAAAAAAATGATCAAGGTATAAAATATACTTGCCTTTTTTTTATTATTATCTTTTAAACCGCATTCTAAATCAATTTCCCTTTGTGTAAGTTACCTGGAATATTCTTCTCGATGTCGATGCACTGTTTTAATCAATTTACTCACCGCTTCCCATGATAAGGTACCATAGAATTATAAACATCATTCTATCCATTCCTCCATCCAATAAATATTGTTTGCAATGTATAAATATATTGCATCCCACACATGACCAACTATACGAAAAAATAACAATTAAGAATTGTAAATTAGCTATTATTAAAGACAATTAAATTTACCTTACAATACTGATGGAATAATAAAAATTACATGAGTAAGATATATATGAAATTGAAAAATTAATTGTATCATAAATTAAATCTACAGCATCTAATTACCTTTCATTTTCCTTGTTCTACCTTTCCCCAACAGGACCTCCCCTTAAAATTTGTTGATGGATTTGATGTTGATGAAATTGTCATTGATGCCAACATGGACAAGGTCCCTGTCTTGGATCTTGAAAACCCTGCCAATGATGATGAAGACCTTGATGCCCTTCAAAGTCCTTGAAGCCTTTTCCTGTTGCTTGATGGACATTGTTGATGATATGGAAAACTCAGTTAATGGCTACGTCAATGACTTATAACAACTTGAGGGTAAGTAACCCTTGAATATGGTTAAGTCATGAAGACCACTCTCCTGTTGATAAATTCCACGTCTTCTTGTAAGGAAACTATGGAGAAGCTCTTGAAGCCCTTGAAGATTGCCTTGGAATTCTTTATGATGAAGTCCTTGATTCTTTAGCCCACAATCCTGGTGTTATTAAAAAGCTAATGGAGATTGTGGACATATACATATGAATGGAATCCTGAGTCAAACATTTATGCAAGGTTGGCTCAGTCAAACATTTTTTCTAAGTTGGCTCCTCACAATATTTTAGCATGTCGGCTCAGAATTAAAAAGTGATGTCGGCCCAATAAAGTATATTAGAAGTCGGCTCATATTTAATTTTTTTTTTAATTTTTATATCAGGTCGGCCCCAAAATGAGGTGAAAATTAATATAAATACCCCTCACATGCTCTCATTTGTGAGCATGGAAATTTCGGTGGAGCAGCTCGCTGTCTGAGGCAATTTCGGGTGTGACTGAGGTAGCAGCAGGTTCGGAGGCAGCAGGAGCAGGGAAATTTCAGTGGCAGCAGTCTGATAAAAATTGACATCCACAGTCAAAGGAATCCGCAGTTTACACCAGCAGAAGCAGTGGAGCAGCATACCACAGTCCCAAATTCTTATCATGGACTAAGGAGAACTCAGTGGTAGCAGATACAATCTAACCTTTTGATGTTTTTGGAGCAACATAACACAGTCCTGAATTCTTATAAGATGAACATTTCTGGGGTTAATCTTTTACTGTAAGGAAGTCCTCGTCTTGATAGAGGTTGGGGTTCATGCAAAGTTCACCTTAGTATACACAGTCCCTAATTAGATATAGCAACAAAGAGTTGGTGGACCGAGGTAAAGTGTGTGGACTGAGGCTGCCTCAGTGCCAAGGGTTACAGTACCCGAATTTCTTTAAGTCAGTCTGAAGTTTATATTTTTTGAGGGTTTCTCTTAAGCATAAAATAGTCTCGAACTTTCTCTGAGGTGGACACTGTCCAAGACTATGGTCTGTAGCAGCCGCATAATACTTAGTCCTGAATTTTGGAGAAGGACAAATATTTTTTTTGTGAACTTACCTTTCAGCTTGTAAACAGTTAGGAATGTGACCTTCTTCTCAGCATATAAACAGTCATTGAAGTCATTTACACAGTCCAATTTTTGGCATGATTTGAAGTTCTTCCTCACCATATACACAGTATGTTTCTTTTTATATGTTTTGAAGGTCTTCCCAGCACATACAAAGTTCAAGCACATGAACAGTCCTAGCATATACACAGTTCATGCATAAAGAATGATGAAGCTTGACATCCCTAGAAGATTGATGAAGTAGTGGTTAATGACTGATATATTGCTGCTGCAATGATCCAAGTTTTGATGGACAAGTTTTAGGCTGCCTTGCTGTTACCTTCAACCACAAACCCAATTTTAAAGATCTCCTTTCCAGCTCTGAATTTTGGATGAATTTAGCAGGCAGCAGACTGATATACAAATTTTGTTTGGGTCAACAAGTCAACAAATATAGGTGGCAGTAGGTGAGTGTTTTGAAGAGAGAACAATCAGCAGTCCTCTAAGCCTTTTTCTTACAGCAAAAAAGCAGGCAGAACCAAGCTAGAAAACAAGCCTCCTTTCCTTTTATTTTGGCAGAGTTCTAGAGCACTGAGGTCTGAAATTCTACAGCAAAATAATTTCTTGGGCTATTGCAGCAGGTTTACCATCCAGTTTGGGAGAAGCCTGGTACCCAGATACAGTGTGAAAGGAGATGAGCTACAGGTTGAAGACACCCTCTTTTTGACAGCTAAGGAACAAAACTATTACTAACAAAGTCTGAAGTTTTAACAGCCACACTCTGAAGTCGTTGACATTGTTCCAAGGTAACTATAGTCACAACTACGAGGGTTTATCTCAGCATAGGTGGTCTTCTTCTATCAAAAATGAAGGTATGTAATACACAATGACTTTATAACAGCAGTTTTGATGATGTCTGATGACAATGTTACATATACATGTGTCAACAGTGAGGTACAATTAGTTTTGACAGTTATATGCTGTCAAAGCATGTGATGATGACAAAACATAACCCTAATGTGTGTTAGTGTACAGTAGTGATGTACATGAATGACGACAATAGTGATGCACATAGTAAAGTGATACATGACAGTAACACAGGTGTACTTGACAAAGATGTATCTAACAGCTTGTTTTGATTATGAAGTGACTATCTATTACCTGGAAACTTCCATTTATGGCTTCCATTCTTGACAGTATCTTCCAGGTTTGATGTCATAGATCTGAGGTTTGCATCTTGTTTACTAAAGAAGATTTTGTGGAGACCCAACTATGTTATTAATACATATACTGTTGTTCTAAATATTGCATAGAATGTTGTTATGAATATTGCATAGTCACTGTGGGTTAAGAGAGGCCTAAAAAGAACTTGCCTCAAATCACGGAGGTCTGAAAAGTATATTGATAGAGGTTTGAAATCCTAGAGTTGACTGTGTTATGGGCAGCTGGCAGTGATTTGGACAGTTGACAGTATATTGTTCATAAGGCAGAATGATGAGCAGTGTTACATCAGAATGAGCACCATTAATGATATGACAGAGATTTCTTGTGCTTGATGACTTGACAGTGACTAGAACACAGAGGTTGTTGAGCAGCAGTAAGCAAATGAATAAGATGACTTGGCAGGGTTGCAGCAGTCAAGAGTGATGAGCAGATGACCAGTAGCAGTGATGAGCAGATAAACAGATGATTGATGAGCATGAGCAGAGATTGTTGGCAGCAGATTGAAGAGATAGGTGATGTTGATGTGACTGATGAAATGATGCGATAGTAAGCTTTAATTCTAAAAGCAAGCTTGTCTTGCTTTTGAGGTTAGGATACCTCAAACCCTTCTTAGTAGGGTGTAAGAAAACCAGGCAGGGTCCTAGATGCAGAGTAGGTTCTCTATGTATCAGTAGGTGCTGATTTTTCCTAACGGTTGTAGATGAACCAAAATTAATATAAAATTACAAAATCATATGGTGTGGTGTTCTTCTGTGTTATGGTTCTTTATGAATGAAATGCTTATGCTATGTGAATGATGTTTATGAAATGATTATGGTAGAGTAATGGAATGATGAATTGGTAGCTAAGCATGATAAGCTAAGAAAAGGTTTAAAAATTGGCTTCACACTGATTCAGCCCCCCTCTCAGTGTCTACAATTGGTATCAGAGCCTGCCTTCATCACAAGCCTAGCAAGCTTAAAGGAGATCCTTAGACACAATGGAGGAAAAGAAAGAGTCATCAAGCAATGATGTCCCTATACTTGATGTTACAGATTATTTCAGTTGGAGGAGAAAAATGAAGGCTTATCTGAAGGAGTTTGGTGTTTGGGAAATTGTTATTAATCCACCCGCTCCATCAAACAAGAAAGGAAAATCAGCTGTACAGAAGGAAGCGAAGAAGGACAACACTACAGCCTTGAAGTTCCTCATGGATGTACTTCCCAGTTCAGTGAAGGAAAGTGTAGGAGAGAACACTTCAGCAAAATACCTATGGTTCAAGCTGGAAAGGGAGTATCAGAAGGTGAGACCAGAACCCAAAAAGACAAATCAGGAATCAGAAGACAAGCCCCCAGAAGAGCTCAAACAAGAAGAGGACTCCAGTAAAGGTATGAAATCTTGTGATTATGATAGCTTGTGTGATGAAATTAAGAAGGTTCTTACAGATGATGATGAAGCAATGTTGAAAGCTAAACAGAGAATTATAAACTATGTATGCAACATAGATCTCAGAGCTGATTGGTTCTTGAACAAAGTTGATCTTAATCAATCTGATTACAAGATGTTTAGGATGAAAACCTTTGATTATATGGATAATCTCCAAAATCAAAATGTTGAACTAAAGGAGTTTCTTAAGAAACTTAAGCATGAAGGAGTAGTTTGGCTGAAATTGCTGAAGGAAAAGGAAGAAGAGAAGGAAAATCTAAAGATTGATTTGATCGATCTAACCCTAAAGAACCATGATAAAGATTCAAAAGTTCTTGAAGAAGCAAGAGAGGCAAATCTTGATCTGAAAACTCAGCTAGAAGAAGCCAAGAGAATAGAAGAAGCATTAAGAGATAAATTGGAAGAAAAAGAAGTGACAAATCAGAAGCATGAGTTTGAGATTGTTAATCTCAGAAAGAAGATTGAAAAATCAAAGCATCATGAGAAGTTCAACAGTAGCTCTGTCAAGCTCCAGGACAGTTCAATTGTCCTAGATAAGATATTAGATTGCCAAAGATCTCCACTTGACAAAACTGGTCTTGGTTACAAGAAAAACAAAGAAAAATCTTAAGATGACACTTGGTCTCCGAAGACTCCAGAAGTAGGTCCATCAACGTCCAAAGCTGCTCCCTAGGCACCTGCACATGACAACAAGGATTTTGGAAGTTCAAAGATGAAACAAGGAGTTAGGTCTGGCAACTTCATAAAGGAAACAACTACAAGACCCAGGTATGAAAATGGCTTCAATGGTTATTGTTATTTGTGTTCTAACTTTGGTCATAAGGCTATGGATTGTAGGTTCTATGGAAGAAGAAGGGATGGAAGCCCCAATGTCTCTGTTAGATGTTGGACATGTAAACAAGTCGAACATATTTCTACCACATGTCACACATTGAGATGCTACACCTGCAGTGGGTTTGGACACAAATCCCATGAATGTGCCAGTCAAAGAAGTCAAGCAAGAAGAAGTACTCCATACACATCAGCAAGAAGATTTGAAGATCAGAAGAAAAATGTCTACAGTCAAGGACACTCTCAAGCTTGGAGAAATGAAGTTGATCAAAGAAGTGTTGGAAGCTCCAACATCTCAGTCAAATGTTGGTCTTGCAACAATGTCGGTCACATTGCTGCACATTGTCGTACGATGAAGTGTTATAGCTGCAGTGGCCTTGGGCACAAAGCTCAAGATTGTTGGAGTACACGGAAACAATCCTTGAGAAGTTACCTAGACAACTCATCAAGGAAAGCCAGTACAAATTAAGGAACAAATGCTCAAAGAACAGATGTCAAGAAGCAGGTATGGATGAGGAAGACCGAGCAATTGCAGATAGGAGAAGCTGATCAGAGTAGGGAGGATGGCTGCCATACGGCAAGCCAAGTGTAACGTCTCCCAAAGACCTTAACACACCTTGAGTTCATGAGGTTGGAGAATGAACTCAAAGGAGAAAGGATGGTTACTCCAGGCATAGAGATAGGTCCTAGGATCGTGCTTATTAACAAGGGGAGCAAATACCAGTCAGCAGTGATCAGAGATCTTAGACACCCTTTTCCATTGATGCCAAAGGGGGAGAAATGAAGACAAAGGGAGAGATGCAGACAAAATGGGAGCATGCTCATAGGGGGAGCATGAGTTTTTGTCATCAATGACAAAGGGGGATATTGTTGATGAAATTGTCATTGATGCCAACATGGACAAGGTCCCTATCTTGGATCTTGAAAACCCTGCCAATGATGATGGAGACCTTGATGCCCTTCAAAGTCCTTGAAGCCTTTTCCTATTGCTTGATGGACATTGTTGATGATATGGAAAACTCAGTTAATGGCTACGGCAATGACTTACAACAACTTGAGGGTAAGTAACCCTTGAATATGGTTAATTCATGAAGACCACGATCCTGTTGATAAAGTCCATGTCTTCTTGTAAGGAGACTATGGAGAAGCTCTTGAAGCCCTTGAATATTGCCTTGGAATTCTTTATGATGAAGTCCTTGATTCTTTAGCCCACAAGCCTGGTGTTATTAAAAAGCTAATGGAGATCGTGGACATATATATATGAATGGAATCCCGAGTCAAACATTTATGCAAGGTCGGCTCAGTCAAACATTTTTTCTAAGTCATCTCCTCACAATATTTTAGGATGTCGGCTCAGAATTAAAAAGTGATATCGGTCCAATAAAGTATATTAGAAGTCGGCTCATATTTAAAAATTAATTTTTTTTATATATCAGGTCGGCCCCAAAATGAGGTGAAAATTAATATAAATACCCCTCACATGCTCTCATTTGTGAGCATGGAAATTTCGGTGGAGCAGCTCGCTGTCTGAGGCAATTTTGGGTGTGACTGAGGCAGCAGCAGGATCGGAGGTGGCAGCAGCAGGTTCGGAGGCAGCAGGAGTAGGGAAATTTCGGTGGTAGCAATCTGATAAAAATTGACACCCACAGTCAAAGGCATCCACAGTTTACACCAGCAGAAGCAGTGGAGCAGCATACCACAGTCCCAAATTCTTATCATGGACTGAGGAGAACTCAGTGGCAGCAGATACAATCTAACTTTTTGATGTTTTTGGAGTAGCATAACACAGTCCCGGATTCTTATAAGATGAACATTTCTGGGGTTAATCTTTTACTGTAAGGAAGTCCTCTTCTTGACATTGAAAAGTCTTGACAGAGGTTGGGGTTCATGCAAAGTTCACCTTAGTATACACAGTCCCTAATTAGATATAGCAACAAAGAGCTGGTGGACCGAGGTAAAGTGTGTGGACTGAGGCTGCCTCAGTGCCAAGGGTTACAGTACCCGAATTTCTTTAAGTCAGTCTGAAGTTTATATTTTTTGAGGGTTTCTCTTAAGCATAAAATAGTCCCAAACTTTCTCTGAGGTGGACACAGTCCAAGACTATGGTCTGTAGCAGCCGCATAGTACTTAGTCCTGAATTTTGGAGAAGGACAAATATTTTTTTTGTGAACTTACCTTCAAGCTTGTAAACAGTTAGGAATGTGACCTTCTTCTCATCATATAAACAGTCATTGAAGTCATTTACACAGTCCAATTTTTGGCATGGTTTGAAGTTCTTCCTCACCATATACACCGTATGTTTCTTTTTATATGTTTTGAAGGTCTTCCCAGCACATACACAGTTCAAGCACATGAACAGTCCTAGCATATACACAGTTCATGCATAAAGAATGATGAAGCTTGACATCCCTAGAATATTGATGAAGTAGTGGTTAATGACTGATATATTGCTGCTGCAATGATCCGAGTTTTGATGGACAAGTTTTAGGCTGCCTTGCTGTTACCTTCAACCACAAACCCAATTTTAAAGATCTCCTTTCTAGCTCTGAATTTTGGATGAATTTAGCAGGCAGCAGACTGATATACAAATTTTGTTTGGGTCAACAAGCCAACAAATCTAGGTGGCATCAGGCGAGTGTTTTGAAGAGAGAACAATCAGCAGTCCTCTAATCCTTTTTCTTACAGCAGAAAAGTAGGCAGAACCAAGATGGAAAACAGACCTCCTTTCCTTTTATTTTGGCAGAGTTCTGGAGCACTGAGGTTTGAAATTCTATAGCAGAATAATTTCTTGGGCTATTGCAGCAGGTTTACCATCCATTTTGGGAGAATCCTGGTACCCAGATACAATGTGAAAGGAGATGAGCTACAGGTTGAAGACACCCTCTTTTTGACAGCTAAGGAAGAAAACTATTACTAACAAAGTCTGAAGTTTTAACAACCACACTCTAAAGTCGTTGACATTGTTCCAAGGTAACTATAGTCACAACTACGAGGGTATATCTTAGCATAGGCTGTCTTATTCTATCACAAATGAAGGTATGTAATACACAATGAATTTATAACAACAGTTTTGATGATGTCTGATGACAATGTTACATATACATGTGTCAACAGTGAGGTACAATTACTTGTGACAGTTATATGCTGTCAAAGCATGTGATGATGACAGAACATAACCCTAATGTGTGTTAGTGTACAGTAGTGATGTACATGAATGATGACAATAGTGATGCACATAGTAAAGTGATACATGACAGTAACACAGGTGTACTTGACAGAGATGTATCTAACAGCTTGTTTTGATTATGAAGTGACTATCTATTACCTGGAAACTTCCATTTCTGGCTGCCATTCTTAACAGTATCTTCCAGGTTTGATGTCATAGATCCGAGGTTTGCATCTTGTTTACTAAAGAAGATTTTGTGGATACCCAACTATGTTATTAATACATATACTGTTGTTCTAAATATTGCATAGTCACCGTGGGTTAAGAGAGGCCTGAAAAGAACTTGCCTCAAATCACGGAGGTCTGAAAAGTATATTGATAGAGGTTTGAAATCCTAGAGTTGACTGTGTTATGGGAAGCTGGCAGTGATTTGGACAGTTGACAGTAGATTGTTCATAAGGCAGAATGATGAGTAGTGTTACATCAGAATGAGCAGCATTGATGATATGACAGATATTTCTTGTGCTTGATGACTTGACAGTGACTAGAACACAGAGGTTGTTGAGCAGCATTAAGCAAATGGATAAGATGACTTGGCAGGGTTGCAGTAGTCAAGAGTGATGAGCAGATGACCAGTAGCAGTGATGAGCAGATAAACAGATGATTGATGAGCATGAGCAGAGATTTTTGGCAGCAGATTGAGGATATAGGTGATGTTGATGTGACTGATGAAATGATGCGATAGTAAGCTTTAATTCTAAAAGCAAGCTTGTGTTGCTTTTGAGGTTAGGATACCTCAAACACTTCTTAGCAGGATCTAAGAAAACCAGGAAGGGTCCTAGATGCAGAGTAGGTGCTCTATGTATCAGTAGGTGCTGATTTTTCCTAACGGTTGTAGCCGAACCAAAATTAATATAAAATTACAAAATCATATGGTGTGGTGTTCTTCTGTGTTATGGTTCTTTATGAATGAAATGATTATGCTATGTGAATGATGTTTATGAAATGATTATGGTAGAGTAATGGAATGATGAATTGGTAGCTAAGCGTGATAAGCTAAGAAAAGGTTTAAAAATTGGCTTCACACTGATTCACCCCCCCTCTCAGTGTCTACATTTGACATGCCAAATGCGAGGAAGATTGATATTTTTTTCTAAATTTGGAAGATACTAGATAATGTACACCATGAATTGATATACCATATAGCCCTGCACAACAGAACCCTCCGGACATGCTCTTTGTCTAACAAAATCCTTTAATGACTTCAAATTCCTTTCCACCATCCACATTGATCTTGTGTGTATAGGTCCACACAATTCAATCTCCTCAACTTGGTGTATGAGATAGTGTTCTTGTGCATTGAAAAACACTGGAGGTAAATACTTCTGCATTTCACACATTAGACGAGGAATTTCTCTCTTCCAATCCCTAATATCTTCTTTATGGAATTGTTTAGATGAAATCCACCTACAAATGATGCAAGAAAATAATAGCGATCAACAAGATTGAGGCATATATAATAAAGTTCCAATCTGTAAAACACAATATGTCAATAATATATGCAACAAAGTGAATAAACATTTTCATGCATGTAACATATTACTTACGTCATGTATTTACCAAGATCATATATAACTTGTTTTATGTTGTCGTCAAAGCTATGTGGGAGAGATAGAGGTAGAACGTATTGTAACAAAAAGAAAATTATCATTATTTATTTAATTTTCAAATAAGAGACAACAATTACTAAAAGTATTTACTAAATGAAAATTATATACGTAAATAATTGCCTTAATGAATGTATGCTGGTCATGAGTCTTAACACCACCAAAATCACCTTTTTTCGTTAAGATATTTTGCATGTTCGACGAAATCCCAGTCGAAAACCTTATTTTCTGAATGACCTCTTTATATAATTGCTTTGTTGCTTTATCAATAACCATGGAAGAATAATATTTCGGTACACCTCTCCAGCATTGGAATTAATTACACTTTGCAATGCATGATTGGATTCTGCAATGTCACTACAATTTTTTCCAATTTTATCTTTTCCAGTCCTTCCATCTAAGATTCTCCATATCATTTCTGTTACATTCTTCCTGATATGCATTGTATCGAACAAATGAGCTATTTGTAGGTGCTCGTAGGAAGGAAACCTACTAAATTGTATGGGATAACTCTCCATTCCTCGTGGAAGCCCATTCATTAATTCATGACATTCAATATTAAACATAAACAAAAACACATTAACAATAATTCATGACACCCATGGTAGAGAAAATTCAATAAAAAAATAAAATTCATAATATTATATTTATATGCTACATATACAATTCGCATATCATGACGATGTCTATTATATTCCAACTTCCATAGGTGAGGTGTCATTCTTCGTGGTTTCTTCCCATTCTCTTCTTTACCATTGAATTTTGTTTTCTTGGTAGTTCGACACTTATGGTTCTTAGGGAGGAAGTTCCTGTACCCATAAAACACCTACTTTCCTAAACTTATTGAACACCGAGATTTTATCCTAGGACCACGGACTGGACATGCAAATTTTCCCTTTGTTTGAAGACTTGCAAGATATATGTATTAATGTTATATAAGCATCAAAACATTTTTAATTTAAATAAAAAATGCATGATATTTACCTTAAAAACATATTAATTTAAAGTGCAACAAAAATTTACATACCACAAAAATGTGATAACCCTGGATTGTCATGAATTGTCCATGCAAGTATTCCATGGAGATGAAATTGTTTATGCCCTATTGGTATAGAGATGTTATACATAGTGATGACATCCCATAACTTCAATAGCTCATTGATAAGAGGCTCAATATATACATTCATATCTTTAACTTGGTACTTACCTAATTTATTCAACAATATAAGAGCTATTCAGTTATGTTTCCCAATATATCAAAGGTGTTCTCATGCAAAAATGAAACAAAGAAATGAAATAATATAATTACTTTCAAAAAAATACATGGAATAATCATTGCCAACATCGTGTGCTCTCTCTTTATCGACATCCAAGGAGGAAGGTTATTGTTTATGACGAAAACATGCCACATTGAGTAAGTAGAACGAAGCTCTCCAAATGGATTGAAACCATCAGCTGCTAATGGAAGTCTAACATTACAAGGTTCATCTTTAAAAATTGGCCATTTTTCTTCGATGTTATTCAATGCAGAACCATTTGCAAGCATGAAAAGAACACCATATCCACTTCTATTCTTTGCATGGAAATCCATAAACTCTGCTATACTTTGGCACTTGAATAGCTGTTGGAAACGTGTAATTATGGGAATATAACGAATAACTTTGCGAGGCGCCTTTTTTGTTACTTGATCAGTTCGATATCTACTAATTTCACATTCTAGGAATTTGTTTTCTGATGCATATTTTCCATAATATACCATATGATCATTAGGACATGCATCAATAGCTTGATAGTCCATTCCAATTTCTTTCATAATCAAGAATACCTCTCAACATGTGCATGGTAAATTATGTGATGGTGGTAATAGAAATCACCCAACAATTTGCAACATTGACAAAAAAATGAAATGTAAACAATATAAATCATAATTTTTTTTTTTGTAAATAAAGCATTATATTACATCAGAAGGGCTTAATTACATTGCAAAGATTTCTCTATGACAATCCTGCTAACAGACCTTCACAAAATTCCTTGGCTCTTGTCAGATACATTCTTACCACATAGTCAGGTAGATTCCCCAAACCCCCACAAAACAAACACAAGGACACATCTACTATACCCCCGCAATTACAAAAATGGGCCAACTGGTCTGAGAAACCACTAACAACCCACAACCAAAAAGGAAAATAACACCCACAGCACATAAGAGAACAGGGATCAATCCCGATTCTGAACAGAATGCCCCTATTGTGGCACACATAAATGGATGCACCAGAAGGCTTGCCTGGCCCCGAGGTAGTTCCCACCGGCTTGGCCCATTGCTCACTGTCATGACCAATCCCCTTCTCATGGGGCCTTACAGGCTCCTCCTACATCCCGCTTACCAAATAAAACGAAATTCCCAAATGGGCCGCCACCACATCTAATTTCCGGTGCATCAGGTGACAATATCCATTGTGTTCCTTACAAGCTCTAGCAGGCTCCTCATCGCCTTCTCGCTTCGCTTCTCAGGAAATTGAGGAGTGTCTAACCAGTTTCATGTTGACCCAAGACATCATCGAAAAACGATTATACGCTGACGCCTATCACGTCATGTTCCTCGGGTCTACCACACAGTCTGCTACCTCCTTGCGAAGATCCTCCATGGGCATCACCTTGAACTCTTCCCACAAGTCCTTGACTACCTTATCAATTTCCAAATGGATGTCCATAGTCACATGTTCTTTGTAGAGTTCCACATCCTCATGGGCTTGCATCTGAGCCCGTGATTCTTGTTGTCTCTCCTCCTTCTTCCTTATGACCCCCTTACCCTTTCTGTCCATGGCGCCAGAGGCCTCGTCCAGCACCGCCTATCTCCTTAGGGATCACTTGGGGGCCATGAGCACAGAGCCACCAATAATATCTCCACCGAAAGCAAGAAGAAGAACCCCCATCCTACCAGCTTGCCTCTGAACAAACACAGACCCCAACCCCAAATTGAACAGCATTACGACGTCTCAACAAAAAACATTGGAAGGTGGTGGATCCTGCCCCAGATAAATGGAGAAGGAAGCCATCATTTCTAAATCCACCCTGTACCCTGCATACATCATCCAAATCATACTCACAACATCTTTCATACTGAGTCTGGTACCAGCCATCCTTTCAAAATTTAAGGCCAAATCTCTCTATTGATCCCAACCTGCCTTTCCCATCCCATCGCGCTTGAGCCTGTACTTCGACACGACACCCCTAACCTGACCTAACCCACCAGGGGACTTAAACCACGTGATCCCGCATGTCAAGACAAATGGATTTCCTGGGCCTTATCCCACCCTCTGTTACCACCATCATTTTTGTCTTCAACACGTTCTGTGTATGGTCTAACCTCATAGTCACGTGCAACCACCTTTCGGTATTGCTGGGTCTAGGATTCATTATGAAAATCATCCATAGTACCCCTCTGATTCCCTGTCCCACCTTCCATGCTAACATTTGCAATCAAGTCAGCCACCTTGTTGGCTTCGCGGTGGACGTAGATGAAGGACACCGCCAAGTGTATTCCAACCAAGTACCGGAGGGTGTCTAGATGACTAGAAAGGAGTCAACCAGTTGAAATTTTCTTGCTAGTCTTCCCGTTTTCCAACCCCCTCTCCATCTGAATCAGGATGTTAGTGTCTTCTTCAATGATCGTAGGAAGCCATCCTCCATCTATCAGACACTCAAAATCCTGGATCAAGCCCTCCAATTCAATAGAGTTATTGGTATCAGGTAAATTGCTAGAATCCTGCCATTGGATTCCCTCCAAACAACTCCATATCCTACTAGCCCCAGGTTGCCCATCGAGGCCCCATCAAAATTGAGCTTTAAGACCTGGGGTGGGGGAGGAGACCACAAAGATGGAATAGAGGGCTTGTAGATTTTCTCTTGCACCTAATCCCATCCATATGAACTTTATCTAAACCCCAGCTAGACGCAACATGGCTTTTCTCCCTAGGGATGATATTATCCTCATCACACCGTTGTTTGCTGCGTATCGTAGATAGAAGGTTCTCCTGTAGAATCAACCAAACATCATCAACGTTAAGCATCCTGTCCCCGAAGATCCTCCCATTCCTTTCCTTCCAAATGCACCACATTTCCATTCCTGGGAAATCCTCCCACATGGTGCGGATGATCTGATTTTTAAAGGCCTTGGGGTGCCAGTCCTTCAGATTTTGAGCCGGATGCCCTCTCCTTCGATCACTTTTTCTAAATATCAAGGCCCCTTTGTCGCATATGGATGTAGCAAAGGGGCAACAATCCAAGAGGTGACCCGTGGTTTCCTCTTCCCAAAAACAAAGAGGGAACTGTGAAGGACCTTGGATCCCTCTTTTCCTAAGGTTTTCACCGATGAGAATTCGAACTTTGGATACTAGCCAAGAGAAAGTAGCCACCTTTGGCCACGAGTTGGTATTCCATTTTTTCTTGTAGATTCCATCCTCCTCTTCGTTACTACAAACCCTGATGTCATAGACTTCTTTTATTCTAAATGATCCCTTCTCAAAATAGCCCCATCGTAGAATATTGCCCCCCCCCCATAACCCTGATGAATCACTGTTGAAGTTCTTCCTAGAAATACCTTAGGTCAGCATCGTTGGCTGGATTAGGCTCTACCTGATAGTTCCATTTCCTTTGTCCCTCCAGGACTTGGTTGCTCCAATAATGGTTTACTTTAACCCTTCCTTCCTCTATTTCTCTTTCACACAAGCGTCTCCATCTTGGATCAGTTCCAGGAATCCTCTCAAAAGTTAGCACTCTCCCCATTCCTTATCATCCAGAAACAGTGATCTTGTACCAAGCATCTACCACCCACCGCTTTCCGCCAAATGGGAGATCCAGGTTGGTCATCGTTGAGTTGAACCAGTTGATCTTTGACCTTATCTGTGGCATACTTAATGTTCCATAACTTAGCCCAAGGTTCACCTGAGTAATTGGACCACCTCCACCATACTTTTGCACCCCAAACTTCAGCCATAACTTCAGGGTCCCTAAGCCCCAACCCTCCCTACTCCTTTGGTCGAAAAATGCCTTCCCAACTTACTAGAGAAAATTTTGCTTTTTCCTCCCTACCACCCTAGGGAAAATTTCTTTGGATACTTCTTATTTCATGAAGAATAGACTTATGAGCCGATAGGATTGAGAAGAGATATATTGGCATTTCCTAAAGAACTACTTTTACCAGAACCATCCTATTAGGGAGGTTTAAAGGTCTAATAACCTAGCGAGACAACTTTTGTTTCATCTTATCTAGGAGCTCCTGCCACGAGGATTTTTTCAGCTTCCCAACCCCAAGGGGGACTCCCAATTATTTTGAAGGCATCACCCCTTGGGATAAACTGAGGATCCTTACAATATTCCTCTGGACAATAGGAGTAGTATTCATAAAAAAAAGACCTGAGATTTTTGGTATTGACTACTAGGCCCGAGGCCCTTAAAGGTCTAATAACCTAGCGAGACAAATTTTGTTTCATCTTATCTAGGAGCTCCTGCCACGAGGCTTTTTTCAGCTTCCCAACCCCAAGGGGGACTCCCAAGTATTTTGAAGGCATCACCCCTTGGGAGAAACTGAGGATCCTTACAATATTCCTCTGGACAATAGGAGTAGTATTCATAAAAAAAGACCTGACATTTTTGGTATTGACTGCTAGGCCCGAGACCCTAGCAAAGAGGTTTAGAATTTTCTTGAAGCTATGAGCTTCTTGGACTGAAGGTTGCCCCATGAGCATGGTGTCATCTATGAACTGTTGGTGAGTTTGGGGATTCGTTCCTTCATGGGTCTTAAGTCCCTATAGATCCACATTCCTTGCTTGAGACCGAATAATGTGACTCAACCGTTCAGCCATCAAAATGAAGAGAAAAGGAGACAGAGGATCCCCTTTTCTGATGCCTCGGGAGGGCTGAAACAATCTAGTTGTGGATCCATTCAACATGATATTAAAAAAAGAGGTTGTTACTAGGCCCATCACCCACTCCACCCATTGGGGATAGAAGCCAAAGGCCTCCAAAATCTTGTTCGTGTACTTCCATATGAGTTTGTCATAGGCCTTCGCAATATCCAATTTGATCATCATACCTAGTCGCCTGGTACTTTTTAGGGAATGAAGCACCTCATGAACAAGGATGACACCATGCAAAATATGCCTTCCTTCCACAAATCCTGATTGTTCAGAGCTTATAAGGCTAGGTAGGATTGGTTTCAAGTGGTTAGCTATGACCTTAGATATAATCTTGTAAATCACATTGCACAGGGCTATGGGTTTAAATTTATTGGGGCTGTCTTCCCCTACCTCTTTAGGGATTAGAGTGAGAAAGGTTGCGTTGAAATCTTTGAAAATACCTCTCTTATTTCGGGATTCTTCCACAATCTCCAGGACCTCCTCCTTGATCAAATCCCAGAAATGGTGGAAGAAATTCAAGGTAAAGCCATCCGGCCCAGGGGCTTTCCCTATAGCCATCTGGTGGATAACTTCCTCAACCTCCTGCATAGAAACTTACTTAAGTAGCATTTCATTATTCTCTCTAGTCACAGTCCTAGGGATCATATCAGTAATCCTATTTATGGCTCTCCTCCTATCTCCTCCATCCTCAGTAAGGATATCAGAGAAGTGCTGGGTAAGAACCTCCTCGATTTTCTTCCGACTCTCCACCTTGCTTCCAGCCATCTTCTTGAGCTTGTGGATTCTTGATTTTTTTCTATTCTAGAGGACTGAGTTGTGGAAGAATTTAGTATTCCTTTCCCCCTCCTGGAGCCATTTTACCTTAGAGTTTTGTTTCCAATAAACTCCCTCATGCCTTTCCCTGGCCTCTAGTTGACATACTAGATCCTTCTCCTTAATATTCATGTCATCATCCCACCCGTCATCCATCCCCTTCTGATTTATCAGTTCAATTTCACTTATCAACCCTTTTTATCCTTAAATATATTTCCAAACTCCTCCCTGTTCCACGTGCATATTTTGTCCTTCATGGCCTTGAGTTTCTGCTGGAAACAATACATTAATGTACCCATGGAGGGGACCAATTCATACCACCACTCGGTAACCAAATCCTTAAAGTCCTTATGCTCCAACCAGGATTTCTCAAACCTAAAAGGTTTGCTCATGGCAGTGTTTGACCAATCCCAATTGAGGCATATGGGCCAATGATTTGATCCGGCTATAGGAAGAACGTCATCCCTAATTTCTCCCATACCATGAACAATGATTTCAGATACCAGGAACCTATCAAGAAGCGAGGAAACCAGGTATTCACCTCCATTATTTTTATTCCAGGTGAACCATCCATTCCCTGTTTCCATATCTATCACTGGGCTTTGGCTCAAGAAATTGTAAAAATCCTCCTGATACTTGTCCGAGGATCATCTGCCCCCATTCCTCTCCCCTAGATTGGCAATCAGATTGAAGTCTCCTCCTATTACCCAGTTCTGGGTCTCTGTTAGACCTTTTACCCATCCTAAGAAATCCAAGAATGCATGTTTCTAAAGAAAGGAACTAGGGCCATCCTAAATTCAGTAGTTTGAATTCTGCAATTCGTGCGAATTGGGTAGTTCGCCAATCCGTGATCTCCACAATGTTTGGTTTACATAGGATTGTGCTGCCACTAGCCATTCCTACTGCATCAAGAGACATGGATCTACTACCCTTCCATATCCTCCCCCTGATTTTCTCCATAGTTTTAGAATTGCACTTAGTTTCTTAAATAAAAAGAATATCTGGTTTTTCCTGCTTAATATTCCTAGCTAAAGTCTTCCACTTTCTGGGGTGATTACACCCCCTTATGTTCTAGGATATTATCTTCATTGACAAAAAAATTTAACCTCATAAAATTCCACCCTGATCATGGGGTACTGACCTGATTCAATGAGCATAAAACCTACCTTTGCGATACGTTGTTTGTTTTCTTTCCTTCCCCTGTGCAGTTCGTCCTCTGGGGACTTCCACTTGCTGCCTTTTTGCTGGTCTGGCTCAATTCCCAGGTTCTGGCGTGCTCCTATTCTAATAATTTCCTCTTGGGGAAGCTCTAACTTCCTTCTGGAGACATAGCCCTTCCCCTTCTTATTGCATTCATCTTCGATTGCATCCAGATCTAACTCCCCCAACTCCATTTCTTCAACTCTGTCCTCTTCAATACCTTCCATCGGTGTTTGAAGCTCCTCCTCCTTCTTTGTCTCCTTCAATGGGTTGAGTCCATTCCTCATCCTCCCAGTTCAGGCTGATTCCTTCTGGGAGTTCCTTCGAAAGATCTAGATAGACACAGATGCAAGCAAAAGTTGTGTATCGTTGGGCTTTGGTTTGCTCAGCCACCTTCATAAATTCCACTAGGGTGTTTCCAATATCCTTTAGGGTATCCATATCCCAATACTTGCTTGGAAGTGAGAAAAGACAGATCCAAACCAGCCAACCGTGACATCTTCAGTTTCTAGGTTGAATCTTTCTTTCCAAGGTCTAAGATATAAGCCAAACGAGAAAAAGAAGTATGGGCCTCCCTCCAAGATTCTATCCCTATCTTCTTGGTTGAGAAAGATAATAGTGAAGAAACCCTTAGACCCTAGTTGTAAATCATAGTGTCCCTTAGGGTTCCAAACTGTTTGAATCCACCGGACCAGGTCCCTTTTCCTAGGCCATATCCCCACAAATTTCCCAATGAGGGTTGTCTCCTTCCATAGCTCAATATTGCCTCTTACCACCTCAGATATTATTTGGGTGGCCCGAATAGACCGATTCTTCGGCATACATCCTCCTGACCCCAACCTTCTGCCCAACCCGTCGCCTTCCTTCCGTCCGATCTCATTCCCCCCTTCCCCTCCCTCAGGCCCCAGGCCTCGAGGGTCCCAACCTTATATCAACACGAAACCAGGTGATTTGCGGCTCCCCTATCACACCAACCACGCATCGACCTGCGCATCCCAACCCTATATCACAAACACCTTTTAACCATCGTACTCGCTCTAGGCCTTCACGTCGCTCCAAGATCTTATACACTGTATCGTTCCTAAATCATAAATATTGCTTATCCCTAATTTATGAATTAATTAACACTAAAAATAGAGGAAAATGGTGAAATTTTCGATAGACCATGTGAAGATGTAGTTAATACATTACATACCTTAGGATATGTGTGAAACAAGTGTGTAATACCCCGGTTTTGACCTTGTTTGCATTTAAAATAAATGATGTAAATAATTGTGGTGTGGAGCTAGGAAAAATCCCCACCATTGATTTAGTGTTATGTTTTGGAAATTAAAGTTGGGACGATGGTATTTTTTTATGCTAGCTAAACATTAAAAATTTGGACATCATGTTAAATTGCAATTTTTAATTAAAACCCACAATCGGCTATGTCAATGCAACTAAATGAGATGGGGGCATGATTTTTCCTAAGCATGAGGGAATGGGGGATTGGAAGAGTGGGGAAATTCGAATTGGGCAGAGCCCCACTTTGGGAATTTTTTTTTTGAATTTCTTGGGCAAGAAAACACTAAACGTCCATTTTTCCCTCATGCGGCAGTGTTTCTCCTTCCCTCACGATTTGGATTGAAAAAAACATTTTTGGAAAACCAATTCTACATTCACACGGCAGCCAGCAAGCAAAAACGACTCTGAGTCTGAACCCTTCACGATTTTCCCCTGTTCGGCAATCTGTTTCCTTTCACGTTTTGTTTTTTCTTGTGTGTATTTGTTCTGTCCACATTTTCTCCAGTGTACTAGTCGTTTTCCTGAACAAGAATGATTGAAGGAATAGAATTAGTGTCTAGACTTGCTTGATAAACCTGGTGTGTGAAAGAACCTCACAGACCAATCTAGAAGGTTGGTTTTCTTCTTTGCATGCCCTGAATAGCACTGGAAGGGAAGGAATGGCATGAGGGACTGTGTAGCAGAGAAGGGAATACTTCCTTGTGTTGGGTGTGTAATTGTTTAGAAATCAGGCTAGATCCGGAGTGAGTGTTCATAGCTCTGGGGTTGAGCTCATTAGCTTAGTAATTAGTCTTTCTACCTCCTTGACAACCTAATAAACCCAACTAGAAGAATGGCTTGGATGGTAGCCTAATAAACCCATATGTTGGATTGGTTGTGTCTCATGTGAATTTGGATAAGTGTAAACCACTACCCATGTAAGTCTAATAAACCCAATTGTGTTGGATTGACTAAATTTTAATTGTATCCTTGGCTATGGGTGAAGTCTGCTAATGTTCCTTATTACTTGGGGAATATCATGCCCAGCTTGGGGGTGGCTATGTTGTTGAGAGATTAAATAGCACACTGGCCTATGGTTGGGTGAACGTTGTAGCGACATATCTGGTTGCGGGACAAGCTTCTTTCAAAGATAAGTATTCTTGTGTATTTAAGTTCTGCAACTGTATTTGCTTATGAATTATTACAAAATTATGATGAACATGTTGAATGCATGAATGTGTTGAATGGATGATTTGCTTCCGCTGTATATATCATGTACATTTCATTACGCATCTGTTTATACTTATTAATATTTTATTTTCAAGCAATTTTTATATTATGTTCATGGGGCTTAATTTTCCTAAGTTGATAGATGATGTCGCATCCTCTCCGTCGAGTAAGGGTTGGGGACATGACAAAGTGTTTGACAAACCATTCAAAACTTTCAAGTTCACCAACAACAATATAGCAAATAGAATATTTTTTGTTGAGCCTTCATAAAGAGGTTCTTGGGACTTCTCGAGAAGAGGAACATCATGAATATCATGGAGGTTGTCCTCATCCATTGGAGAAAATGTGTCTTGGATCAATATATTTATCTCATCTTCGTCATTTGTATCAATAATGTCATCTTTGTCCATAGGATCATTAAGAACTTCATCTTCAATATTATGATATCCATGTTCCTCACCTTGTAAAGTAGTATTTCTACTATATTTATGTGGCAAATAGCTCTCTGGCGGTTGACATTTAGGGGGCAATGTCTTTATAATTATAAACAATGTAATAGCATTAGTGTATAATATACAACACATAAATTTAAAATGATAAAAAAAAAATTGAATACATGATCAATACTATTACAAGAAGTACATTATCTAATGAATAGCGTCTTACCAAGGGACTATATTCAAACTCCCCTTCATCATGCCCCTTCTCCTTACAATGTTTATCAACACTTGTTCTTAAAATTCTTCTTGTTTGCAAACCCTTGCAATCATTGCAAGGGAAATAACACTTTCCATCACCCTTCACCTCCAATGCTGCCTTAAACTCAACATACCTCTTATTATTTTCTTCCCAAGTTAATTTCTTTGACATTCTAATAGCATATAAGAACAAAAAAAACTCAGTCAATGTATAAGTAAATTAAATAGAGTATATATGTGTGTGTGTGTATCTTAAAGGAGACGAAAAATTAAAGGACATGACATGGAAAGTGACAAATCTAATTAGTAAATCCAAGTTGACTTTACTTCAACATGTTACATATCACAAACAATACCCCTCCTTTCCAAATTATTAAGGAATAAGCTAGTATGGGGGTCTATTCTTACCACCAACCACTATACTTTTGATATTTAGTGATAAAATTTAAATCCCCCCCAACGGTTATGTTCTCCCAAGTTAGGAAACATGATTTCTCACAACCACATAGGATCACAATGCTTAAACAATTTTTCACATAGGATATTACCACATGCTAGTTTACCCCTCTATAAATAAGAAACTAAACAAATAAAACATTTCAAAAGCAATGATCTTGTTTCCCTAATTAGTTCATCTTCATGTTTTTTTAATCGGACAATGATTAAGAGACAAATCCTGATGACATTATATTTACTCATTGTAAAAATATTAGTTCACTAACCACAAACCTCAATGCAAAACTAAAATTTTACAAATATTTTGAAATTACCTAAAACACCCATTAATCTAAGATGAACCCATTATTTCTTATGGACCTTCCCTAACAAAATTATGTACTCTATCATGATACATTCAAATCAATACCTCCTAATCATCCATCTCTTACCATGTTGGTTTTGGATGTGATAGTATTGAGGAGAAAATGAATAGTCAAATCACTTTATATATGACCCTACACATTAAAGGAGACAAATAATTTAAAAATACTAACTTGGAAACCAAAGGAGATCAAAAATTCGATGTGTTAAACGAGTACTGGAATCTTGAAATCACAGATCAAACAATCAGTAGAAAACGTGTTGCAACTATAGCAAAAAATTTGATGAAATATGTCTTAAGAACATGTATTTATAGATCAATGATCGTGGCGGTTATAATGAAAATGCATAACGGTCAAATTTTAACAATAAGAAAAAGTCAATGACCATTACTGTGATGACCGTTGATTTGCAAATGTTTAGAGTTCGATCGCTAGAGCGGTGAACATGTCTCTTCATCACAATAGAGACGAACCATCATCCCTATAGAGACAAACTGTCATTTACGTCGCAATAGCGACGATGATCGGGGGCCATAACAATTTCTTTTCAAAATATTTATCAATTTATGCACAAAAATTACCATTTTAACTTATTCGTGCAGGCAATATTTCCTAGAACTTTTGAGCTATATGTACTAGTGAATCATAGCAAATTCAATAATCCAAGTGATAGATTTCAAATTTCTACATTCTTTTACTCACTAAGGCCATACACATACTTTGTTCCGCTAAAATATAATATAGGAGAATTATTTAATGTTAATAATAAATGTTTTTAATTACTAAGTTTATTTTATAAATTTGTGTAAAGTTTGATAATGATTCTTTATATCACAAAAAATTCCATAGACTAATTCATAATTTAGTTATGTTCGTTCAAAGTTTAGTTAGATCATAATTAAAAAATAAATTTATTGTTATAAATATTATATCAACAACATTAAAACTTTTAAAACACTAACAATGCATTATATAATGGTATAAATATCCCAAAAAAATAAAATGTGATGGAGCTATTACTTATGTTGTATATATAAATGTTGTATGCGGGTTTTTTCATGGACTAATTTGTCTAAACAAAACTATGACCAGGTGGGGAAGATGGAATTAATATAGTTATGAATTTTGTTGTTATAACATATTTCATCATATTGCTGCTACAAATCAGTAGGCAATGCGCTACCTAGTGGCTCTTGTTAATTATGTGTTTTAGGCAATCATGAATTCTTTTTTATTTTATTTTATGTTAATGGCAATGTTTTTATAGCATCCTTTTTTTATCTTGTTTTTTTTTCCTCAGTCAAACACTAACTATTGATTCATGATTGCTTGCAAATGGTATTCAGAATTAGAAGATTATGTACATGTTGTTCTTGCAGCTGTCTGTGTTGGGATCACTACACATTTGAATACTGACATATAGCATACTTGGCATGTAACCTGATCAAATTAGTTCATGTGAAAAAATCACAATTCAAATGATTATTAAATACTAATTACAATCTTTTTAACTTCGAGTACGATCAATTTCATTTTTTCTTCAATCAAAATGTCAACAATTTGATTGTTGTGTTCACTGTTTACCTGATTGACACATTGTTGAAATGTTTGGTAATTTTAGGGTTGTCCATGTTGTTTTTACAGTACAAAGTATGAATAGATTTCGTTAAAAAGTTGAACATTAGTTAGTCCCGATGATATTTCTGAAGTGTACAGATTATATCTTTACTCGCGACAACCCTATTTACTTCCCTTAAAATAAGAAAAAGTTGCCTCTTCTTTATGCACATCCGTATACATAGCCAAATAGACAAGTGTACAATCTGGTAAAAATCTAATTCGGTTCTTGAAGTTCATGAACTCGTTGTGCAATAAGTATTCGACAGTTTAACAATTAGTTTATCAATTTATGCTAGGGATGAGAGGCATACCAATCATGAGATTTGATCCAATTCTCAATCCTGCTATTGTTATGTTCAACAACCTAGCAATTAATGTCAATGGAACCTAATAATTGAGTTTAATGGAGATGCTTTGGGTTTTCAATCGAAGTGAACTAGTTACCCGATTCTCTATAGTAGGCAAGTATGAAAAAAGGCCGACCTTAGAGAAGAAGAATGCCACCACTAAATGTAGTTTGGCACCCCATGAAGTCAATCCCCATTTGTAGAAGGGTTAACAATGATGGTTAAAGTGCAATGGATCTAATGGCTTCAAAGTGGGCTGCTAAAAGGGTTTAATGCCTCTCCATGAAAAATTAAAGGCAGTTTTAGCTATGAAATTTGTTCAGTTTGGGTTTGCGGTCAGGTTGTAGTTAATAAAGAAATGTTTAGCTTTATATACATGTAGTAAGACTTTCTTCAACACTCCTTGTTTTCCATGAGTGAAATGTTTATGAGATATTAATGATTAGGTTTATATCATTGTGGGAATAATTATGAGTTGTTTCCATTAGTAATGGAATAATTTGATGAGTGTAGATAAGGTGGATTGTGATGAGGGTTCAAGCAACCTGCATTTCTCTATAGGACTGTAACAACGATACTCTATGATCAAGGATTTTCATTATTGGATTTCAAAAATTCAATGAAATTATATTATGGTGTTCATGGCTCGACATAATCAATCCCCAGTGTTATGTATGAACTACGTGTTGTAGATTTAGGATCTGTAATTTCTCTCTTTATTGAAAAGGTACTCACTTTGACTAGGAATCCGTATTTCCACTCAGCTTGAATAGGAAGTCGGGATGCAACATATTGTTGCTTTCAATTTTCTTGTAGTTCACCAATATTGTTATTGTATGAGCATCTTAGATGCTTTCGTCATCCTCAACCTTGTTTTTGTTGCAGAACCTGAATACCCGTTCATAGTATAGTGTTACTGAAACTAGCATTTATGATATCTTTAAACTGACCTTTTACTTAAAATTCATGGGGGATGCCCACACCTTCAAGGGTTATTTGATTCTCTGCTCCAAAGTAAAATTGGCCAAGCCACTATAATGAGAGTTTGTCAAGTATTTACACTTCATAAGTTTGATGGATGTGCATCCTATAGAATAGTTTTAGAAGATTTACTTGATAGTTTGTTGAGGATGGGAAATTGGCCGAGGATTGGCAGTTTTCCAGTTAGAGGTCAATTGCTCAATAATTATCAATTTTCCATCCATAATATCATCCTATTGAGTTGCAATGCACATGCACTAATGCATCTATGTTATACTTATAAGTTATAACATGGGACCTGGTCATGTTTTCTATTTTGTGTGTGTGTGTTTGTTCCAGTATTTATTTTTCTTGAAATTTGTTGTTGAGCTCTCTTGTGATTTACAGCTTTTTTCATAGGATGACAACTAGCTGTTACTTTTAACATATATGACACAAGGCATTCACACATATAATATGTACACCCTCTAAAACCATTAGGATATTGTAGTCACGAAAGTGTTGTTGAAAAATATGGTTGTCACTAATACTATTAATCCCCCAAAAAAATTATATATACAACTGGTAAAAATGGTTTCAGTGACCCCATTGGGTAGCATAACGTCTTATATTCCCCGTTGGCTGGGAAGAATGCAACTCAAGATTCCATGATGCAATTGGAACTACTTAATCTTCAATTTGATGTAATAAAGTGCTCACATGTTCATGTTTAACAAACACTGTAAACATGATGTTATAGATTTGAATTTTCCAATATTAAGAGTGGCGCCTACAAAGCGACTGGAGTTTGGCTTTAGCATTACTACTTTTATTACAAAAACGATGGCACTATTATAATTGGCCATTTATTTCTTAAATATAGTAGAAATTTAGTATTAAATAAAATTTATTAAAGTTGATTGATATTGACCACGCTGCCAAAGTTATTATAACTTGCAAGTGTTGTTACTTTGCCCTATGGGGGGTTCACTAGCGAGGGAATACCATACCACGTTCATTTATATTTGTGGTTTGAATACTCCTAAAAACCTCAAAAATATATTGCTTCGTATTCAGGGGTCAAGGGGGGATTTTTAAATTTACATAGTAATATAAATATTGGGGTTTATTTTATTTTTGTGGGATGAGGAATAACCTCCAAATCGTGGGATGGATTCATACCTCCAAATAATGGGCTAAATCCATACCTCCAAATTGCAGGTTGGATATATAATAGTTATAGGTTTTGCTAAGTAATAACCTCCAAATCACGGGCTAGATTCATACCTCCAAAACATGGGATGAATTCATATCAATCCTAAATGATGCTAAGGAGTAACCTCCAAATCATAAGATATATTTATACCTCCAAATCATAGGACTTATAGAGTCTTCTATTTTTTTCGAATAATTTTTTAGGTTGGGGTTTAGGTGGGTATTGAGGATTAATCAAACCTTGCTCCACGACAGCCAAGAAAATTGAGATCAATATTTTTTGGCTCACTAGAACCAAGAAAAATTAGTTCAATCTTTCTTGACTAATGATTTATTTCTACCCTTTTTATTCTTCTATTGAGTTATAGTTGGAACATTCATAATTGTAATTTCAATTCTTATATGCAAGTCATTTGTCTTAATATTGTATTGGAACTGACATGAACATAGTTGAAAATTTAAATCCTTATTTACATACCCTATGTGTTATCATTACCATGAAATCATATCATATAAGTTTCATCATTTGTGTATCTTTATAACTATTGCATGCTGGAAACTTAACAATGGATATTTTCCCCTCTCCTATAAATATTTTAAAAAATAGATATAACCCAAGTAAAGGTAACTAAATTTTGTTAATTCACTTGATTGCGTGAATAAATGTAGAGGAAGTGGAGGAAATTCAATTCATCTTGTGAGTGACCCAAATTCAAGCTATGCACATGATCATATGGTGTTATTAGAAAGTAGGAGGATTTTTCTATGTTCATTTGGGTTCAAACATCAATGATGTTTGTTTTGATAGGAAGGTAGGGAAGTCCATCCATGAAAGGGTTTCAATTTTGCATTTTTATGGATTTTAATTTATTAAGCTTATAGAAAAAATGAGCTCTCTCTCGCTATACTTGTATTTACATGATATAAAATTGGTAGATTGGTAGGCTTTAGGTGAAACATATGCAATTTTGATATTGTCTAAGCATTGTACTAATGATTGGACTATCCGTATTTTACATTCTTTATTACATTGATATCTTGAATAGGTTGTCTTTTATGCATTTTGGCTTCCCCATTAATAATTTGTTGGGTCTTCCACTATCCAATTCTACATATTGATCAGTCGACCCTGCGATCCCAGTGGGATCATTATTAGAATTATACTATTATTTTTTTAAGCATCATGTTTGCTTATACTAAGATGTGTTAGGGATCATGTTTGTTACAACTTGATAATATGATATAAAGATTATATTAAAAATAGGTTGGTAAAATTGGATATCTACAATATCTAGTGAAACTAGGGGTTTTCTTAATTGGAAAGGTATATTGGGAGGGGAGGTTCAACAATACAATTTTAGGAGGAATTTTCCAATATTTATTGAAATTAGGGATATTCTTTAATATCCTATGAACATTTGTGCTATGTAACAAGTTCACTGAGTGAATCCCCCGTGCTTTGCCCCCTCATGAATTCATAGTCAAATGACTAGAATGGAGGGGAGGTACATAGTATCACATAGGAATGCCAACAACCTAGAATGATTGAGCTGCTTACAATGAAAATCACCCAGGTTGAGGGGAAGTATACTAACTTAACTCATTGTTTTTTAAGATAAACTATAAGATACTATAGAATTAAAGAATAATTGAACACATGTTTGACATGCCAACAACCAAGAATTCTCTTGATCTAGCATTTGGAATGCCTACAACCCAACACATGTATGATATGTCAAAAAATTTACATGTCAACAATTGGAGGCACACATCTCCTACCAGCCAACAACAAGTATGGAAATCCAATTGATAAAATAAAACCAACATTGTAACAACTCCAAAATCCATAAGTAATTTTTTTTTTTTTACTTAGGGTTTATTTCGTTAAGAGATCTAAACCTAGGTTACAACATATCTCATAAGAAAATTTATTTTAAAATCCTACATTCCACTTACATCCTAGGACTTAGCTTAAACTATGATTTTGAAAAATCGAAAAAGACATCTCAAGTATGAAAACAACACTAGACAAATTTACTTGTTTGATTGTAAAGATTTAAGTGTTAATCCTACTTGGCATGGTTTATAGTTGACGTGCTTGCATCGTCATGTTAAAAGTGTCCTGGATACCTTGTCATATGTTACAGTTTTGTGTGGATTCAACAATTTTTAATGTTTTTTTTACAACCCTGTCTCAACGCTAGGGTTTACAGGGTCTTAGGGCTTGACTTAACTTATTGTAAGCTAACACATTTCTAATCTGGTGATAATGTAGGTGTCCTAAAAAAGGGCGCTCATTCCATCGCAAGCAACCATATCATCTACAATCCTAAGGTGACAAGCAAAGGTTAAGAACCAAGGTTTTAAAGGGAGGTCTTAAAAATAAGAAGGAAAAGTCTTGTTATAAAGGCTTTCGATCTTAGAGTAAACAATTATACCATGGTCTAAATAAACCTCAAACCAAAACTATTTTTCGACTATTTAGAAGTGGGTGAGGAAAATCAGTCGACGTCGAGGTAGGTGGGAGTTTTAAATGCAATCACGTGAAGCCTTCTAAAGTGTTGTCCAACTGTTAAACCCTAACGAAAATAACTTAGGTTTTTTAAAAACATTTGCATTTTTTGTGTTGTTTATAGATGAGGAGAGCCGAGGCTCTTGGTCACTCTCTGCCCTTCCATGGTTGGAAAACAAATGTGTCTAGTCATCCACAGGTTTTTCTTGCCAAGATGTAGCCATGAGTTCCTTCGCTTCGATGTCACCTCTGGTTCCCTCGCTATGATTTTCCAACTAAGGGTAAGATGTTTTCATGTTTTTTTTTTGTTTTGTGTTCTAGAAATGAAATGATGCCATTTATAAAAATCCAAGTTTTAACCTTTGTGCATCATTTTATTTGTAGGCGGTTTTGAAAGTTGGTTTGCTAAAGGAGAATGTTCTAATGACAAAAAACATGGGTCAAGGGTACTTGGAAACAAAGGAAAGACCCATGACCTTGGAACCCTACAATCCATTGATGTCTATAGTGTGAAAACAATGAAAAGGCAAAGTTGGAAACATGAGTTCTTTAGGGTCTGGACTCGTTTTGGAAGTTACGAAACTCCTTTGTGATGGTATACTCCTTTTTGTTTTGGAAGAGATATATGGTGATGTTAAACGCCTTTATGCTGTGTTGGAGAAAATTATACAGAGTTTTCATTCCCTCTCTTTTATTTACAGACCATGGAGTCTGGGAAATTGTAATGAAGTTTTTTATTGTAAATCCGTTATAAAGTTTAAGGGAAAATAAGTCGATTTAAAAAAAATCTCTTCTATCTCAGTTTTAAGTTTTTGATACTATTCTTAATATTGTTTTGTATATTATTTGAATCGTTATAATTTTCAATACTGTCTATATTATATTTATTTTTAATAAACAACACGAAAGAATTTGTTTTGAAAAAAATTCTTTGGAAACCTTTGATACTACTCTGTAAAATTTGTCATAAGGTTTTGAAAGAAAAATAGTACGTTGTATATTGTTTATTTACTGCGTTCTTTCCATCATGGGATTTTAATTCGGTTTGGGTTATAGTGTTTTCCTTGCTGTTAAGCCTAGGGTACTCCGTTGTAGGTTTTTTATTATTTAAAATACTTGGTAACATTGGCCTTACGGTCCTTGAAACCTCGACCTGTTACGCATTCTTAGATAGTGACTTATATGGAAATTGTTTTTATACTGTAAAACTCTAATGTGATTTTATACATAGAATTTATTTGGTATATCGGTTGAATCGACTTTCATGTTAGTTTGTAAGTATTAAATCCTAGTTCATTTTTTTTCTTGTAAATGTTAAGCCTTTCGGCTATAGAGATATTGAATGTTTATTAAAACAATTAAGCCCTTTGGTTCTATTAGATAATACTTGAAAGATATTTTAAATACATATATACATTATTATCTTTATAGGTTTCAGACCTAGATCTATTGTCTGGCAGAGTCATGTGTTTTTAGACTATATATATATATATACTGTAAAAATAAAAAAGTTTGTTTGTTTTGAGGGATTTACTATATTCCAAGGAAAAAGAGCTAGACCTAACTGTAAGGAGATTCATTGTTTAATTTAAATGATGATATCTATGTTTTTACCTTTTGATTAAACTACAAGGTTATAAAATATAACCAAAGAAAATACTAATTACTATTTAACTATGTATACTATTTATTCTCAGAAGAAACTATATATAAAATTATCACACTGTTTCTAAAAAGAAGTATACAATAGCCTACTGATTATAGTATGAAATTTTGTATAAACAGTAGCATTCATAAACTCATAAATTTATAGGTAAACAAAAACATTTCCTACTTATTACAGAACAGATAATAGTTTTGGAAAATATTTTTCATTCATAAATCCTACAGATACAAACATAAAATAAATTTAAGGTTAATAATAATAACCAGAACAACTTAGAACCTGATAGCTAACGAAGTGGAAAAACACACAAAGAAGACCGTTCCTCCCAACCGTCTCTTGAAAGAAGCCAATATCACTTGCTTTAGGACCCCTGAGCCTATTCACTGAACCACCAGGACAAATATACTGTGTAGAATCCTATTCAGTACTCTCTGTCACTTAACAGTCACACTTGTAGTCGAACTCTAGCAACATCACTTTAGCTTTCCCCTCAACGAATTCCTCTTATGTGCTTAACTTTTCAGTTTCCAGCAAAACCACAAGGTTCTAATATCTTAGAATGTAATGAGCCTCCTGCTCATTCGATGGTATATATAAGCTTTCCTAGGTCTTTGGGTCATTTTTGCAATTAAATGAGCCACCTGCTCAGTTCCTCTTTTCTTGGAACATGACCACAATTATAGAGATGTTGCCTCCTACAACAACTAGAAAGTGAATGATGTTGCTGCCATTTGTCATTTTGGCCTTCTACAACATACCCTTCCTCCTAGCAGGTTAGTGAACACTCTTCAACAATAGTCTTTGGATAGGTGTCCCTTCTTCTAATTATTAAATAATAAAATAATTCAATTACAGTCATCTTTGACCATCCTTGGTCAACAACATAAAATTTTACAATAATTTTTAAAGAAATGTATTTCTCAAAAATAAAATGTTTTCAGTTCTAGGTGGGTTACAAACACCCCCTTTGAAGTTTAGCATCGTCCTCGATGTTGGTTAAGTATCATCTGAGTCTTCTTGGAACAAAATTGGATATGCCTCCCGCATACGACTCTCCAATTCCCAGGTTGCTTCATTTGGACTAAGGTGCTTCCATTGCACCTTTACTTGTCCAGTGGTGCGAGTCCATAGAAAAAATTCTCTCTTGTCGAGGATACAATCCTATTCCACCTGAAAATATCCTTCTGGTTCTACCTGAATAACAATCCAATAGATTACATGAGTAGCATCATGCACATACTTTTTCAATATTGAAATATGAAATACATTATGTATTTTGAGATTAGGTGGCAAAGCTAACCGATAAGCCATTGGTCCAACTCTTGACAATATCTCAGACGGTCCATAATACCTGGGTGCTAATTTAGCACAACTCCCCAACATAAAGGAGATTTTTTGGGGTTTTACCTTGACATAAACATGATCACCTACTTTGAATTATTTCTGAGCTCTTTTAAGGTCTACATGGCTGTTTTGTCTGTCCTGTGCAATTTTCATATTTATTTGTACCTGTTTCACTGTTAGTTCCATTTATTTTAACAAGTTAGGTCCTAACATTAATATGTCAACTAGATTACACCATGAAATGGGAGTATTACATTTCCTACCATACAGTATTTCAAAAGGACTAAGTTTAGCTAAAGCTTGATAATGATTGTCAAAATCAAACTCGACTAAGTGCAGATATTCTTCCCATTTCTTTGGATGATCCCTAACATACATCTGTAACATATCTTCTAAAACTTGATTAGTCTTTCTATTTGTCCATTCGTTTGCGGATGATAAGCAGTATTAAAATTTAACTTAGTGGCCAATTCTTTAAAAAATGACTTCCAGAAATTACCATTAAACTTAGGATCCTTATCAGAAATTATCACCTTAGGAATTCCATGCAAGCGAAAAATTTCCTTCATAAAAATATCGGCAATATTAGCAGCCTTATAAGTAGTTTTAACAGGTATAAAATGAGCTGCCTTGCTAAGTTTGTCTACCACTACCATTACAAAATCATTTTTCTTTTGATTTTTAGGAAGTCCTATTATGAAATCAAGGATGATAATTTCCCATTTCCAATATGAGATTGGTAATGGTTGCAATAAACCTGATGGGTGTCGATGCCCAACTTTAACCTGCTGGCATTCTATGCACCTAGCTATATATTCAGCTACTTCATTTTTCATATTAGGCCGTAAATAATCATTTCTTAGCATTGTTAACATCCTTTGTTAACCAAGGTGTCTTGAGTAAGGACTTTTATGTACTTCACTTAAGATCAACAATTTAATTTCTAGTACATTAGGTACATATAATATGTTTTTATACAACATTAAACCTTTTTCATTCCAATTGAAGTTTATTTTTATACTTTCAGATTTATTTTCTGTAACTTTTTCTCTTAAATTTTGATAATCTTTGTCCATTTTTACTCTATATTCGAACTTATCCTCCAATTCTGTTTTATATCTGCTAACAGCAGCTATAAAATTCAGATTTTCATTTCTTCTTAAGGCATCAGTCACCTTATTCTCCTTTCCTTTTATATGTTTGATCTTGAAATCGTATTTGCTAGGGAAATCTAACCATGTTGCTTTTCTTGCGTTCATATTTTGTTGTTCAAACAAGTATTTCAAACTTATGTTATTAGACATTAATAAAAATCTTCTACCGATTAGATGATGACGCCACATTTTCAAGGCATGTATTATGGCAGCCAACTCTAAATCGTAGGTAGCATCATTCTTTTCATGTATTTTTAACTTTCTTGACTCATATGCTATTACATGACCTTCTTACATTAATACTCCTCCTAGGCTTCATTACATGCATCAGTACATATAACAAAGTCCTTATTTGGATCTATTATTTTTAAGATAGGTGCAACAGTTAAAAAATCTTTTAACTTATTAAAGCTTTCTTCACATTTTAGATCTCATACAAATATTTTTCCCTTTTTCTGTAAGGATGTAATGGAATTTACAATCTTCGAGAATCCTTGTATGAATTTTCAATAATAACCTGTAATCCCCATGAACGATCATACATCTGATACGTCCTTAGGAACATGCCATTCCATATTTGCTCTTATCTTATTAGGATCCATTGATATCCCTTGCTTAGATATCACATGGACTAGATAATGTATTTTATCTTTAAATAATTCACATTTACTCAATTTAGCTTATAATTTGTGCTCTCTTAGCCTACTTGTAACATTATATGTAAATGTTCATCATGTTCTTCTTTTGTTTTTGAATAAATCAGTATGTCCTCTTTCAAGACAATTACAAATTTATCCAAGTATTTACTCAAGGAACTGTTCATTAAACACATAAAAGATGCTGGAGCGTTTGTTAGCCCAAATATCATAACTACAAACTCGTAATGCCTGTAACGGGTTCTAAATGCAGTTTTAAAAATATCTTCATCTTTAATTATGACTTGATGATATCCAGATCTCAAGTTTATTTTTGCAAATATCGTTGCATTGTGTATATGATCGAATGGATCATCTATGCGAGGAAATGGATATTTGTTTTTAATTGTCATCTTGTTTAACTGATGGTAATATATAAATAAATCTAAGGTACCGTATTTATTTTTAACAAATAAGACAGGTGCTCCCCAAGGGGATACACTTGGTCTTATGTAATTCTTATCTATCAACTCTTGTAGTTGTAGTTTTAATTTTCATTAATTTCTAGGATATTCATCTGATAAGGAGATTTTTAATTGGGTACAGCTCCTGGTACTAATTCAATAGTAAAATCAAATTCTCTTTTCAGAGGTAATCCTGGAATCTCTTCCAGAAATACATCTGAAAATTCTTTTAATATTGGTATATCATCGAATTTTAACTTATCTTCTTTATTCATGTGTTTGTCATTCATTACATGCATAACAAAACTTTGCAACTTTTACGTACAAAATTTTTCATTTGCAAAGTTGAAATATGTCGAACATAAACTTTTCTAGGTATTCCTTTTACTATAATTGTTTCTCCTTTTTCATCAATAAATGTAAATGTTTTCTCAAAAAAATTTAAAACTACTCCGTGTTTTTCCAGCCAGTCCATACCTATTAAAACATCAAACGACCTTAGCGGTAACACATTTAATTTCACTTGAGTTTTGAATTACTCAAAAACATTTCACAATTTTCAACATAGCTAACTACCTTTCTTTTGGTTCATGTAGCTAACTGAACCAACCAAGATTTTTCAAACTTTTTCAAATGCAAGTTACAACTTTCTGCTATACTAGGTGAAACATAGCTTAAACTAGCACCTGGGTCTATCAAAATAGAAATAGGATTGTTTTGTATCATACCTTCTATTTCAACCATGGATGTTTGGTGATCATCATGTCGATTCTCCAAGGATGCATTAATTTTGGGAATTTCATTCGCTACGTCACCAACAATTGCTTTTTCATGTATTGTATGCACATTGCTAAAATGTCTCTTCTCGTTTGGATAGTCCTTTACATAGTGAGGTCCCTGGCATTCCCAACATTTTGCAAGTTCTCTTTGTTCATTATTTTTTACATAATTTTTAGGTATGTCCCTGCTCTTAGCTGCTGTAAAATTATGATGTGTATTACTTTTATTATATGTTCTTAGAATGGTTTCGGGAATTATTTCTGAAATTTCTGGTGGCCTTAAAGCCTTTTCTTCTTTGTTCAAAATTATTTGTTCTTTTGCTTTTCCAGTTAGGTATGTCTTATTTTTTATTTTTTCTTTGTTCATAACAGAAATCATCTTTCCTCATTGCCTCCTCAATAGTTTTTGGATTGTCATATTCAATTATGTCTTTGAATCCAAGAGGTAAACAAGTCAGAAACCTCTGTATCGTAGGATTTTCATCGATAATATAAGGTATGTAGCGTAATAAACTTAAAAATTTACTACTTAGTTCCTTCATTGACATTGAACCTAGCTTAAGATCATAAAATTCCTTATCTCTTTCTTCATAATACTATTTATATACAATTTTTATTTTAAATTATTTCTTGAAAGTCCTCCAAGTTACATATTTTTCTTTAATATTTTTCACTCTTTTTATATCCTGCCACCATATATCATTTTTCCAGTTAAGTTATAGATAGTCATTCTAGCTTTCATCCTACCTGAGTAATTATAAATTTGAAAATATTTTTTCATACCTGACAACCATGCCTTGACTTCTTCACCTTTTTCCACCTCACCATTAAACATAGGGGGTTTTATCTTCTTAAACTCTCATGAATTTCTTCATAAGGTTTATATTTTCTCTTTTAGGACTGTTGTCACTATCACTACTTTCATTGGAATATTTATGCTTTTCTCTATGCGACCAAACCTTAATTCCTGAAGAGGAATTACTTTCATTATCATAAAATTTTAAGTTCTTACCTTTACGCTTGTAGGATATAGATTCATATTCATATTCATGTTATTTTATTTTATCCTTTCCTTCGTTATGTAATTTTTCCAGCAGTATCTGATTTAATTCTTCCTGTTCTCTTAGGATCCTTTCATTATGTTCCTTTACAGTCTGTAATTCAGCTTTTAAGTCTTTTACAGTTTGAAGTAATTTCGATGGTTGATTATTTAGTTCCACATATATATTATATGGATTATTATGATGTGATCCATATTCAACAGATTCCTCTACTCATTTCATTTACTGCAAAATAAAAATTTATATTTCTATACATAAACAATTTTTGAACATAGTCAGTATTTTTGTTTTCCTGTTTTGTATGCAAGTTGAGCTAGCTTCAGGCCTAGTGTTGAAAACTCGTTCTGATACTACATGTAACAACTCCAAAATCCATAAGTAAAAAAAAATGTTACTTTGGGTTTATTTAGGTAAGAGATCTAAACCTAGGTTACAACATAGCTCATAAGAAAATTTATGGTAAAATCCTGCATTCCACTTACATCCTAGGACTTAGCTTAAACTATGATTTTAACAAATTGAAAAAGACATCTCAAGTATGACAACAAAACTAGACAAATTTACTTGTTTGATTGTAAAGATTTAAGTCTTAAGCTTGCTTGTCGTGGTTTATAGTTGACGTGCTTGCATCATCATGTTAAAAGTGTCATGCATACCTTGTCATATGTTACAGTTTTGTGTGGATTCAAAAATTCTTAATTTTTTGTTTACAACCCTGTCTCGATGCTAAGGTTTACAGGGTCTTAGGGTCTTACTTATCTTATTGTAATATAATCCATTTCTAATCTGGTGATAACACAGGTGTCCTTAAAAAAGGGGACTCATTCTATCCCAAGCAACCATATCATCTATAATCCTAAGATGACAAGCAAAGGTTAAGAAACAAGGTTTCAAAGGGTTGTCTTAAAAATAAAAAGGAAAAGTCTTTTTATAAAGGCTTTTGATATTAGAGTAAACATTTATACCATGGTCTAAATGAACCTCAACTCAAAACTATTTTTTGACTATAGAGAAGTGGGTAAGGAAAATTAGCCGACGTGGAGGTAGGTGGGAGTTTTAAATGCAATCACATGAACTATTCTAAAGTGTTGTCCAGTTGTTAAACCCTAACGAAAAGAATTTAGGATTTTTAAAAACATCTGCATTTTTCTGCATTGTTCATAGATGAGGAGATCCGGGGCTCTCGACCGCTCTTGGCCCTTCCATGGTTGGAAAACAAATGTGTTCAGTCATCCACAAGTTTTTCTTGCCAATATGTAGCCACGAGCTCCTTCATATTGACGCCACCTTTGTTTCCCTCGCAATGATTTCTGAACTGAGGGTAAGATGTTTTCATGTTTTTGTTTTTTTTTTTTATGTGCTAGAAAATAAATTATGTCATTTATCAAAAGTCAAGTTTTAACCTCTGTACATTGTTGTCATGGCAGGCGGTTTCAAAAACTGGTTTGCTGAAGGAGCTTGGTCTAACGACAAAACACTTGGGTCGAGGGTACCTGGAAACGAAGGTTCTGGTAATACCCATGACCTTGGAACGCTACAATCCATTGACTTCTATGGTGTGAAAACAATGAAAAGGAAAAGTTGGAAACCCAAGTTCTTTAGGGTCTGGACTTGTTTTGGAAGTTACGAGCCTCCTTCGTGATGGTATACTCCTTTGTGTTTTGGAAGAGATATATGGTGATGTTAAATTCCTTTGTACTGTGTCGGGGAAAATTATACAGAGTTTTCATTCCCTCTATTTTATTTACAGACCGTGGAGTCTGGGAAATTGTAATGAAGCTTTTTATTGTAAAACTGTTATAAAGTTTAAGGGAAAATAAGCCGTTGTAAAAAAATAGCTTTTATCTCAGTTTTATGTTTTTGATAGTATTATTAATATTTCTTTGTATATTATCTGAATCGTTATAATTTTCATTACTGTCTGTGTGATATTTTTTTTTAATAAACAATGGAAGAATTTGTTTTGAAAACAAGTTTTTGGAAACCTTCGATACTACTCTATAAAATTTGTCATAAGGTTTTGAAAGAAAAATATTGCACTATATATTGTTTATTTATTGTGTTCTTGCCATCGTGGGTTTTTAATTCAGTTTGAGTTACAGTTTTTTCCTTGCTGTTAAGCCTAGGGTACTCAGCTGTAGTTTTTTATTATTTAAAATACTTGGTAACATTGGACTTACGGGCCTTGAAACCTCGACCTGTTAAACATTCTTAGATAGTGACTAATATGGAAATTGTTTTTATACTATAAAACTCTAATGTTATTTTATACAGAGTCTTTATTTGGTATATCGGTTGAATCGAATTCTGTGTTAGTTTGTAAGTCTTAAATCCTAGTTCATTTTTTTCTTGTAAATGTTAAGCCTTTCGGCTATAGAGATATTGTATGCTTATTAAAATAATTAATCCATTTGGTTGTATTAGATAATACAAGTGCACTACAACAAATCTTGGAATTAGCGTCCCATTTAGCGTCCCTTTTTAGTGTATTTTTTTTTACATTGAGTGGTAAAACTAGACGCTAAATGGGACGCGTCATGGAAAAAACTTAAAGCGCCAAAAAAACCGCCTTTTTTTGCTTCCTAAATAGAATCCTTTATGGCATCCAAAATAGCGTCTCTTTTTTCACTTCTAGAATAGTGTCCAACTTTGCTTCCTAAACAACATCGAGGTTTGCTTCCAGAATAGCGTCCAACTTTGCTTCCTAAACAACGTCGATGTTTGCTTCCTAGATAACGTCATATTTTGCTTCCTAGCGAGTGTCTGCTTTTGCTTCTTAAATGAAACCCTCATTAGCGCCATATTTACATCCTTAATAGCACCATTGTTAGCATCCAATATTGCATCAATTTTTGCTGCCACTTTAGTATCCCATTTGGCACCATGTTTTACTTCCAAATATGTGCCAATTTTTGCTTCCAAATTTGCATCAATTTTTGCTTCCTTTTTTGCATCGTGTTTTGCTACCAAAACGACGCCAAATATTTTTTCTATTGTTGCACCATATTTTGCTTCCTATGTAGCGCCATCTTTTGCATCCAAAGTAACGTCTTATTTTTCTACCATATCAATGCCATGTTTCACTTCATCATTAGCACCACGTGTTGCATCCTTTTTAATGCCTAGTTTCACATCTCTCGTGTTTTGGTCACTAATTTAGTCATTTTTAGTAATTTTATATACAATTTTTGGTCATTTTTTTTGGTCACCTATCTCTTATTTTTTGCTTACTAATTTAGTTGTTTTTAACCAATATTATAGTATCATTAGGGCATGAAGGAATCGAACCACCAACCTCCTGCTTGTAAGGCAGGCGCTCTTCCATTGAGCTAGAACCCTTTAAGAATTTGGGAACCTAACTTACATAGTGCTCTATAATGGTAAAAAAGATTAATACGCAACTTTGAGTATCTAATGGTCGACAAAGGATGATATATTGTATTATCTTCAACATGGGATTGATTACATTCCTTGATTCTCTATATATCATTATCCTATGATTGTAAAGTTTCTATCATTACAGTACCATCATCTGCAGCTTGTGAGGTAGTAGCATCACCTTTTTCCTGTGATCTGGTGGTATCATGGGCCTAATATGATTTTGTGTCATCAAATAGTTGAGCCCTCTATAAATGAGAATTAAAATTATCCTCAATTCCTAATTCTATCGTAGTGCCACTCATTCCTCTAAGTTGCTGACTATCATCAACCCAACTACTCAAACAATTTATTGGTCACCCACTTCAAAGTGTTCAGTAAATATAATCCAAATGGGACGGATCTGAAGTACTTTCTATATTACTCTATGCTACAACCCTATCATTCTATGCAATCATATACACACTACATTATATATGTCCTTAAACTATGAATTCTAAAGGTCGAATCCAAGAAAAACAATTTATAATCTAGCAGATGTTCAACAACCAGAAATTTTAAAAATTACATATTGCTCAACGAAAAACTGATCTAAATGGGGTACATCAATATGGGGTAGTAGTCAATATGGCTCAGTCACCAAGTGTGAAAACCACAACAGTGATACTCAGCCCCACATACAGTCGCAGTCAATATGAATCAGTCACCAAGTGTGAAAACCCCAGCAGTGATACTCAGCCCCAAAATTGGTACAACTGTAGCAAGGCAAGATAAATTTAGAAAACATAACTTTCATCTCTTTTAACTTTAACACTCCAATGGTCACTGTGTTAAAGTTGGTCCTTGATATACACTTCATCAAATGCAATGTACAGAACATAAATAATAATATAGTACATAAAACAAACTAATGACCGGTAACTAATAAATAACAATGTCGGTTCATATCTGGTTTGAATCAGCCTTATACTCAGATACTTTTAGTATCAAATCTTGTCACTAAAAGGACAAGATCAACAAATAAATAGTTGACATACATTGAGAGAGAAAAGTTTAGGAATAAGGTTAGGCACATACAGTAGCAGTCAATATGACTCGATCGCCAAGTGTGAAAACCCCAACAGTGATACCCAGCCCCAAACACAGTTAGGCACCAGTAGGATCACAACCAGTTGAATAAGATTAACACAAGTCACAACTGAGATCTTAGCAACCCAACAAGGTCAAGTCAGAGTCCTAACAACCCACAAGAATCATAGCTCTATACAAACACCTCATAGAAGTCACAACTCAAGTTCAATGAGCACACACAATGGTCACAGCCCAGCACAGGTGGCATCCAAGAGTCATAGCTCAAGTCTGAACAACCCCAAGTCCCAAGGGTCACGATCTGCTCTAACAAACAGCAGAAGGGTCACATCCTGGAAAAGAAACAGTGATCACGACCCAATCTAATAAGTCACAAAAAAGTCACGATGTGTCCAAGAGGGCTCAAAAATTCATCAATAGTCACAACCTGTTAGAGAAAGCATCAACATTCTATGGTTTAGTTAAGGTAAGGTCAAACAGTCACGACCTACCCAAGAAGGATTTTACCTAGTCATGACCCAGCTCAAGAAGGGTTCCACACAGTCATGGCCCAACTAGCAACTCAATCACATTTCAAATCTAAGGGGCTTAGATCAGTCACGTCCCAACCCTAAGGGAATTCTATTAGTCACAACCCTTAACAAAAAGTTTTTTATTAGTCATGGCCTCCCCAAGAAGGGCTTCTATCAGAATTAGCATCCTACAAAATATTATGCCCATCTCAAGGAAGATCAACACACATCAAGGAAACCCTTAACAAGCCGAGAAGATTGACATGACTTATTCATAACAACAACAACTTGAACAGGAAGATGAAAACACTAGCAAGCTGAGAGGAGAGGTGGTGGAAGCTTAGAGATAGAAACAAAACCCTAGACGTCAATCTATTAGCAGCAGCAAACCCTAGACAAGTGAAAGATCATATCTTCAAATTTCTCTTGTGAACACACTCTCTAAAATGAAATTCAAGACTTGAATTTATAATCTTAACAAGCCTTGTAGAAAGGTTAATCCAAAAACCCCTATATTTTAGGGTTGTTACCAAACATAAAATAAAATAATGTTAAGTTGACTTAGGATAGGGTTCTAACAGTCAAGTGGTCATATAAAATAAAAAAAATAAGGTTAATTTACCATACCAAA
Source organism: Pseudotsuga menziesii (assembly GCA_001517045.1). Taxonomy (NCBI): domain Eukaryota; kingdom Viridiplantae; phylum Streptophyta; class Pinopsida; order Pinales; family Pinaceae; genus Pseudotsuga; species Pseudotsuga menziesii. The sequence continues at coordinate 58,095 of LPNX011018695.1, forward strand.
GGTTCTCATGGTACCACATACAACAAGGGTGCTAGGACCAAAAGGACCATAAGTCTACTAAGCGTCAAAACAAGGTGGTAAGGAAACCCCCATAGCCATAATACCAAGGTGTACAATAAAGGTGGGGAAATAACCCCTTTTACCCACAGGACTGACAATACCAAGGAAATTAATCTTTTCTCTCTCAAGGTATATTGTCATGTGTGTTCCATACAATTTTATCATCGCTGTATAAGGAGAATTCATGACAACATGTATCGTGACTTCTCAAATACACATTATAGGAGGTCTATATAGTGAAAGGGTGTTTTTCGATATATTTCTATCTCATAACTTGCATCCATGAGCTTATACCTGTGCATTATCTTTAACATGTATTGACACTTGCTTGTCTACATCCCTGTTTCGATTCAGAATACAAAAAGAAAGCTTCTAGTCTAGTTTATCTGGAGTGGGATGTAGGAAAATAATGTCATTCCCTTACTAAGGTGAGAAAGAAAATCAAAACCAAATATGTTTTGAGGATGGAGACTAAAAAAAAATTCAGATATACCAGCAGCCCAGATCATTTGGAGACCTTGCATAGGTACAAGTTCCTTAATCGAGAACTTGTGGATAGCGTTCCCAAGTTATGAGATAAAAATATATCGAAAAACACACTTCAAACTGTACAGACCTCCTATAATTTGTATTTTCTTCAAACTGGGATAAATAACTTCAACAATGTTTACCAATTTCACAAACCTCAAGAGAAACATCCATCATATATATAATGAAAGTACTGCAGATTTAAAATCCATTCACCACAATAATGTTTGGAAAATTAAGGTCTAATATAATTTATCTCACAGCTGGAATCTTCACAAAAATGATAACTGCTTACAGAGAATACGTAGATCACTAGTTGGTGAAAGAGTGAACACCTAGTATTGGCT
>LPNX011018695.1:59338-80239 GCA_001517045.1 Pseudotsuga menziesii
AACAGGCCTCATATAATGTGTCTTTGCTTCAAACTGGGATAAAGAACTTCAACAATGTTTTCCAATTTCACAAACCTCAAGAGAAAGATCCACCATATATATAATGAAATAATTGCATATTTAAAAGACATTCACCACAATAATATTTGGAAAAATAAGGTCTGATATAATTTATCTCAGAGTTGGAATCTTCACAAAAATGATAACCAGTTACAAAGAATAAGTGAATCACTAGTTGGTGAAAGAGTGAACACTTGGTATTGGCTGGTAACTATAGTATGGCAAGGAAAGACATCCTTTCACTATACATACCTCCTATAATGTGTAATTGCATCAGACTGTTTGTTTGGGATAAAGAACTTCAACAATGCCTACCAATTTCACAAACCTCAAGAGCAAGATGTGTTCGTCTAGTATTCAGCTATTTCCTGTGGAAGAAATATAAAAAAAGAGGATTGTGGAAGAACCTTTTCCAATAAAGTGGGTTGAGTGGGTGGATTGAGATTAAAAAGAAGAAAGAACAAAATATATTGTAGAACCTTTCCAATGGGGTGGGTTGATTTAAAAAAGAAAGAAAGAAAAAAAGAGCAGGACCGAGGATTATTTTTTATAAGGGAAGAAATGAAATATCCATTAATTCTACAATTGCAATATGCACATGTTGCATGTAATTTCCATACCATCTCCGAATAACAAATAGTGTTTTTTTTTTAAATAAAATATAAATTACAAATATACAATCGCTGAGGCACACATATCATACCTTGCTTCAAATGGGTTTCAACTAGCAAACATGAAAAATGTGATGAGATCAGGTTTGTAAGTTATTCTCTCTACCCTTAAAACTTTTGTACTAGGTAGGTTGATATGAATGTCAATATTAAAGCAAGTACCAGGCGACTTATATAGATGACTAGAAAAATCCTACAGTGTGAAATTCTTAAAAGAAAAGCCATTGCAAGACAAGGTAATAGATAATGAACTATGCCAGCCTATACCAATAGTAGCTATGAATTCCATACTTGGAAAATGAAGCATATGTATAGTATGTTCAGAGTTTGTCTGAAGGATTGTTTAAAAATGATTGTCATTTTCAATGCAATGTAGACATGTTTGAGTAAGACAAGACTACTTTATAAGAAAATCTGATCCAGATATAGAAATCCAATTCAAAAATTAAATGAAGTCATAGGGGGCTTCCAGGTGGTGAAGGCATCCACCAAGGTTCAAGTTTCCCCACTTGGAAATTAAACAAACAACTCTACAAGAATTAAATTGTCTAAAAATAATTTTGAAAAAACTCTTAAAGAAATTCCAATCTTTCTTTTTGTCAATCACTCCAATCTTTCTTTTGATTAATCAATTCTAACTTTGGAAAATGCTGAAATATTGAGAATTATACCTTGTTAGATAAATGCATTCAGACCTTGATTTTCCATTCCCAAGGGAATTGCTTTCAGCAATGGCTTTGCTGATACTATCAACATTTCTAAAGACAAATTACAGTCAAGCTAGTAGATGTGAGATTTTATCTTCAAAACTAGTTGCAAGTTCTAAGTCTGTTTTATTGGTTGTTTAAACAATGGTTGACTCTATCTAGCTTATATTTCCTCAGGTGTCTACCACAATGTTTTTTTCCTGATATTTCTGACTTCCATTCTGAAAAATAGTGCTAATAAGAAAACCTAGTTTGCAACATTCAACTCCTCAAGCTTCTTTCAGCTAAGAAGTTGTTTGATGTTTCAAACAAAGTCACCCCAAACTTATGCCAAGACCCAATACATTTCACTGGAACTGGCACAAACACAAATAAAAGAATGTCTCGATTTCACACAAATTCGCCCCAAAATTATAACAATACCCAATCCAAATCTCTTTTACTAGCACTGGCATAAACACAATACAAGCATGTCTTTAGAGAGATTCGAATGATGGTGAGTGCGATATCAACTTTCACTGATCCACAAGCCACTAATGACACCACCAATGGTTTTGATTTCAATGTTATCTGGTTTTTCCTGATTTTTGGGATGAAAGAGACAACAGTAATCTATGACACAAACCACCATTAACACCCAACAATGGTTTTGATTTCAATGTTATCTGGTTTTTCCTGATTTTTGGGATGAAAGAGACAACAGTAATCTATGACACAAACCACCATTAACACCCAACAATGGTTTTGATTTCAATGTCATCTGTATTTGTCTTCTTTTGGCAGGGAATAAACAATAGTAATTTATGACACAGACCACCAATGACACCCACCAATGGTTTTGATTTCAATTTCACCTGTTTCTTTTGCATTTGGGGGGGAGAAACAACAACAATCCATGACTAGGAGAATGGAAAAACAAAGTAATCATTCACATGCAATTTCAAATGAGAAATCTGAAAAACAGAAGTGATATAAATAGCAATAAAATGTACCATTGAGCTGCAATCAATCGGACTGGACTCCACCCCACACCCTGCCTCTCAAACAACCATTTCCCATGAGTAATGCATTCGTCCAATATTCAGCCGGGCTGAAAAACTCCACTTTAAGTTCCTTCTAATCATCGCCTGTCTCGTATCCAAAAAAATACCATGGGAGATACACCAAATACCAAAATGTTGAATTCATTGTTCACACAGCGACATTCAATGGCATTCACTGCCATAATCCATTAACGGATGGGCTGGGCCATGGAAAATTGTAATGGCCATTTAATATTGCAAACTTCACGTGGATGGTGCCACTGTGCAAGCCTGCCAGGTGGACACTGATGACCTGGACTTGAACCTTTTGGATTCCAACACTGTATATAGGCATAATGAAGTTTTTATTAAATATTAAACTGTCGTTTTAATGTTCAACCAAAGATTTTAAACATTTAACAAAACGGCTTTGGCCAATTTTTACCCCTATTTGACAGGAAAAATGTTCACAAATGGGCAAATGCTCGTCAAATTCCAATTCTCCACCCATGGAAGGTTACGTTGGTTAAACCCATTGATTAATGAACGAGTCTCAATTGCCGATAGTCGAGTCGATACTCTCAGGTCTAGTCTGGTACAGTGCTCAAAGAAGGTACCGGTCCTTAGGGCAAGTCAGTGAGGCCAATACTGAGGCAGTCAGGATGGGATCTAGGCATAGAAAACTTGACAAATCTATATTGAAGAGAATAATGAATAAACCCTTACCCAGGAAAACTTATGACTAAAAATTGCATAAACCCTGATTTAAACATAAAGATTTAATATCTATACATAAAAAATAACCATAGAAGAAAGAGGGCTTGGGCAGATCGCTCAAACCCTAGCCGAAAAAGTAGTGATTTGAGAAAATATCACAATCCCTCACAGAAAAATTGACAAATCTATATTAACGAGAATAATGAATAAACCCGTACCCATGAAAACACAAGCCACGGATTGTATCAGAATTTTGAGGGAAAAAATAATGGATGAATATGAAAACTCACCTGATAGTGGCAGTAAATGAGAGGAAAATATCCATTTGCAGGTAAAAAACTCTGGAACCTTGATGATCCCTGCAGAAAGAGTGATGTAAGGGGTGGAAACGATCAATAAGAAAGAAAATAATTTTTTTAGAAGAAATTTGCAACATTTAGAACGTATAGTATTAAACCACCCACATTGTACAATAGTCATAGGCATCACTATCCAATGCATAATAGAATAGTCAGAAATTACCAAAAGAAATTACAGCACCTATCAACTTCAATTCCAAATACATCCCTCAAAATTTGGCTTCACAGTAGGAAGCACTGCAAATAAAACATAACTGTATCAGTGGAATTCAGAAGTATCTCCTTTATCTTCAATTTCATGATTTATTTCGATCTGCTTGCCTTCCTTCCTTTCGAATTCCCTGTAGATTGTGCTTTTAATCTTCTCGACAGGTACAACAGGGAGGCAGGCCGCTACTCGGTACTCCACCTCAGACAAATACTGAACCCCATAATTATACTTCTCAACATAATAAACACTGGGAAGAATAAGCGCCTCTACAAGCTGGGGAACAAAAGGAAACCCACGAATCTTGTACCATGCCAACATGCACCATTTCTCTGCAACAGGTTCATACTTGTTATACAAGTTCTTGGCAGAGGGTTAAGATTTGGAATACAAATATTTTCCATTTCCTTGGTCTTTTCCACTACTCCAACTTATCCAACATCGGTTACGATGGACTTGGCAACTTCTGGTGCCCTTTTTTCCGTGCGATAAAGTTCACAAGTTCGTGATTTCAAAGTTTGGGGCACACAACTGTCAAGCTGATCGATCACATTACCCAATTTTTTTTTTGCAAATTGCAGAATCTTGAAAGGATTTCCCTCGACCTTCCAGTAGACGGGCATGACAAAAATCTTAACAACTCCCTCCATGGCATAAACCCCTTGTTTTAAAGGCCTCGATTTCTCTCTGGAATAGCCGTAGACTCTAGAAAGACGATTTGTGGCCTTTTGAGCGACATCCTGGAAAAATCCAAGGTATATGAGCCTTTCTTCCCCTTCATTCTGGTGATTCAAATCAAAGAAAGAAAAGAATGCGCGAACAAATACTAAAAGCTCTGCATTTGTAACGTAAGAGATAAATATAAATGCGATCCAAACTTATTTTCACGTCCGCCTTGAGTGGTCCTCGTTTTTATATTTTTATTAGGTTCTTATGCAAACAAATCATCACTCATCATCGACATCTTTATTGTTTTTTAAATTCCTACTTCCCTTAAATATATGGGTTACTTTTTCTTTTCCCTTTGTTTTCCATGGAAACCCACACTCAACCATTAAGTGAGAACCCCTTCAAAACTTCATGTGACTACAGTGACAATTTTACCTATTATTGGATAGATAGTTCTTACATCCAACATTTAGGATGGCCTTACCACGTGGTTTATTGGTCTGGTGTGCGATTACAGTGCTAGTTGAGTGGTTTCTTAGATTCGTTGATTCAAGGAAGAATTTTTTTTAATAAATAAGGTATAGAAATGCATGAGGGAATGCACCCTAGAAACATAAGTGTTAACCCAAAAATACCCCACTCAGCTCTCAATGGCCTACACCACCCAAGGACACCATCTCACGACCCTCATATCACTCTATTAGACCCCCACACCCTCAAAATAGCTAAAGGATGAAGAAAAGAGCTTAAAAACCCCAAAAATGAGCCCAAAATAGTCTCCTAGGAGCTAAAACCCTAAAAGGAGCTAAAGTTAGGGCGGAAGAGGCTAAAAGCACAAAAAATGGGCTAAAGCCCTGACTAAGGGCTTAAAACCCTAAAACCCCTTGAAAAAGCTATAAAAGGAGGGTGGGGGGTCACTCTCAAACAACTTCTCCCTTGCATATTGTTATGCTGCCCGTGGATTCCTTGAGACACCTTTGCCTCTCAAGCCACCCACTCCCTCTCCTCCATTTCCATTGAGCCAAAGCTCCCCATCCAAGAGAGGTGCTTCCACAAACTAGGGCATGGTGGCCCATTTCCACCAGAGAATGTATAACTTGTCTTTCATGTCTTGTTTATTTGTTTTCTTTGCATTCTAACCCTTGTTTCCATTTGCAGGTTTTATGTTTAACATTGTTTTGCAAGTTTTACTATAGCTTAGGATTTATTTACAGGTCTTTGGAGGCAGAACCCTAACTTGTGTTTGCAGAGGGTTTCACCATTGCTTCTCTCTTCTTTCTGTTCATAGCTTAGTTTATTGTTCTGTCCATTTTCATTTTCATTTTTATTTTCTGCATTTACCCACTAGCAGGAACCTACCCTTCTGTCCTATAGACAGAAGGGAGCCATTCGTGCCCCTATAGCAAGGAGAAATCCCTGCTACAATAAGCACAAGAAGAATGCACCCTAGAAATAAGGTATTCAAATCATGAGAACAAGAAGAATGCACCCTAGAAACATGTGCCAACATTTTAAGAAAAACATGTGTGAATGCATCAAAATATGTGCTATAAGCGAGGGTGGTCCATGGAAAACCAAAGGTTATTTTGCAATCATCATCTTCCAAGTGTGATACCACTCCAAAGAGATAGGTTGGTCTAGTATTAATCCTCCATGTGGTCAAATAGAGTTCAACCAAGGATGGATACACCCAAATAACTCTTATTAAGTGTGCACAAGGCTACTTCTCCATAAAGGGATGTTAAACATAATGTGGTTTGAAGGAATATGTATGAAATTTAATCATTTATGTTAAGTCATTTTAGCTAGGAGACTTCAAACCCACATAAGTATATGAATAATATTGTTGGAACCATTCAGGGTGATCTTAACTGAGTAATGCCAAACATAGAAAAGTACAAACCATAGGCATTCATGTCATCAAGGCATAATTATCAACACTTTAAAACTGAGGGAGACCCTAAGTTGATGGCTTCCCACTCAATAAAATGCACAAAGTGTTAAATAATTCCATCAATGCTAAGAAAACAATATTCCAAGCATGCCAACATTGTTAAAAAGGAGAGAGCTGATCAATATGTTATCTATTAACAACATGTTATGGAATCCATCAAAATGCCATGAAGAGACCTCATCCAATTGCTACTATCAACAACTCATTATCAAATCAATCAAAGAAGAGTAACATCTCTAAGCCAAGGTTCACATGTACCCAAGTCCATACATTAAATCATCATGCAAGCTTGATTTATCACAAGTGTAACCCTCTTACAATATCAAGGATAATAAAAATGATTATTGACTTCATATTCCCATAATTTGAAACTATTTATTATTTACTAAAACCTAAACTTACAATATAATGACATTAAAATTGTACTTTTTATATATTATATATCTTTTTTTTTGGTTAATTATTTTATTAAAAATGTACAAAGATAAAAGAGAAATGGGGCCTTTTGTTGGGAACCCAATATGCATGTGAATTACAGCTGTTAGAATAATCAAACCCATAGTATTACCCACTTAGACATTAATTCATTTATTTTTGTCTTATTTGCCTAGTTCATGAGTCCCACCATGTGCAAGTTGCTAATTGCCTATCCATAGAGGTCAAACTTGCCATCTTTGACTCATGTAGCGCTTGGGAAAGCCTTAGGAATCAAATCTACTTTATTCCTGGCCTCCTAGGCGCCCTTCTGCTTTTTCTGCTTTATTGCCTGCTTTTCAGTGTTTTAAGGCACATAGGAAAGCAAGACTAGGTGAGGTGAACTTTCTTTTTGCCCCTTTCATTCTCCACTCTTTCCTCCATGCAAAAGCATGTATGAGCTGCCATTCCACCACTCATTAGCTTACCCATGTGCCCTTGCCAATTCGTGAGCCTCATGACATATTTGGGATCAGCTTTTTACACCTATGGGGGATTTGCCTATTTTGGGTAAGCCTGCTTTATGCTAGTTTTGGATGCCTCCTTATGCATTCGATCTCTTGATGTATTCTATATATTCAGCAACCTATGTTATTACAGGGTTGGCCATTGTACACTCAGTTAATATAATTTTGTGTTACAGCTCCATATTCAGTCTCCATTGTTAGCAATTTTGCATGATCAATTGATAATTGTTGTGGGTAAAATTAATCTATTGCTGGCTTGAATTTCTACAACAGCTAACATACAGAGTGTGCAATATTTATTGTCAACCCAGGGAAGTCTTGTATTTCAAGGATAACATGCACAATATATGCTTAAACACTGAGTTGCTGTAAATGAACAATCCTATTCTCTGTTCAGCTATGCTCATCCCGAGAATCCACTTATTCTAGTTTACCTTCTAAAGAATACAGTCACAATTACCTTCTGATGTTCTTGATCTAGAAATTGAAAGATTCATGAAATCACATCTAGATTACTCTTACAGAAAATGAGATCCTGTTTACCAAATCATCTAATGATTTACCCATCTTAATCTGATTATCCTAGAAATCCAAAATCCATGAATCGAGTTCAGCTAGTCTAGGAATTCAGAGTATGGAAATTGAGTCCAACTATCCTATGAATTCAAAGTACAGGAATGAAATTCTGCAACCATAAAAGCAAGGAACAAACTGCAAGGATTCATGGAAACAACAACTAAAATATCTAAGGATGAACATAGCTGTTACATCTATCACGCAATCGCATAAGGAATAATTACCTACTCAGTCGACTATCACACCATGCCACTACATATTTCCAAGAGATGCAGTTAATAACACACTGTAAATCCACAACTGTTACAGCTTCCTATGAAGAAATAAAATTAACATAACATCACACAATAGAATAATTAAAATGCCTAATTTAACTCAGCAATCCCTGTGGGAAGGCGGGCCCAGCCTTCACACATAGATGCTGGATATAACGCATGTTAAAACCCTTAGATCTGAAGTAACTCCTTGTATTAAAAAGGAAGATCAATTACACAACTCTCAGTCACAGCTAATACAATGAATTGGTTAGGTGTTCAACCCCTGGCTTAGAACAGTTCTCCATATTTATAAAATGTAAATCATAACATCTTATCCCTATTATTGGGCAGCCATGAAGATCTCTGATCTTTAAGTGCCCTAAATTACAACAGTTGTTACAACCATGGTAGGATGGAAGATAGGAAATATAGGGAAACTATTAATTAACCCAAAAATAATGATATCCTCATATCATAGCTATACACGAGCAGCAGGGCACTGTTGACCTCCAAATCTGTCGCATTCTGTTGCATCTATCTTTATACATCTTTGCCTAGAATAACATACTGGGACCACATTCTTTGGGAAATGGTAGGATGGATGGCGATTAGCTTAAGCGATGAATGCCCATCCTTTTCCTAGCATGTTCAGCCTGCTATACTCGAAGTCTCTATATCTCAAAATACCTTTATCAACCATCATATGTTAGCATATTGAGAGATATAAAGCCTTAATTACCACAATCATAAGTATTAATAAAATAAGACAATAACCAATCCTACCTTGGTGACTTGAGGAACAGAGTGAAGGGAAAACATCTGTTTAGCATGCTTAATAGGGTAGGATAAGGAAAAAAGAGGTGAATAAGGATGGTCAAAAAGATGCCATTTCTGAGCCCAACATCTCCCCCCAACTGTCGTATTGTATGTCCTCATGCAACAACCTCCATTATTTCGAATATGAATCTTGCACTATGATTTGTTCATGGAGAGAAGAGAAGTTGTAGGGGAACTCAGACGTCCCTTCTTTTTCTATGAACCCCCTATGGTTAACCCAATATCTCCAACATTGCTGCTCCTTTGCCTTGGTCAGTGAGAAATCCATCCTGTATGGTTTTTTTGGCCATCAGATGAGGGGAAATTTAAATTTCAGGCACAGCCAATTTTCCCCACACTCCCTGATACATCCAACATAACCCTCAACCCTGGAAAGTGCATGTTCAAAATTTCTAAAATAATAGAGGTCTCCGTTCCTGAGGGAAGGAAAGGCAACCTGCCACCTGTGCTTACTTCCTTCCAAAGCTATTTGTTGATGTATGGAGATCTGGATGATGCAATTAGAAATAACTTCTTCCTGCAATTCCATTATATGCCGATTCTGGATAGGGCATGAGAGTAAACTCTGATGTTGAGCAAGAAAAATACGAGGATTTTGAGGCTCACTTCGGACCCACAGATTAGATTGGGATTCATTGTGAGAAAAGGTTTGAAAAGACCTTTCCCACTGAGCATGATTGCTCACAAAAGAATCAAAAGCCCTCAACTAAACATCTCCTGAAAAAGGGACAAGATTTGAATGGCGGTCCATTGGACAAGCCATCTCATGCAAATACAATTCACACAGCAAATTCTGGTCTTCAAAATTGCTTCTCAAAAATGTTTCCAAGAATTTCGCTGAGGTTGTTATCTCAAATGATCTCCCTTCTTTTACAGCCCTTAACTTAAACCAAACAAATTGTTCAATTAAAAAGACAGGGTAAGAAGAGGAAGGTATCCTAGTGCCCAGGAGTTCTTGAGAAAGAGCATACATCTGGTCTTTTTCCTTCTACATAGACTGGAAATTTTTCAGCTCCCTTAGCTCCTTCTGTAAAGTGACATCATCCAACTCATCTGCAACTTCCTTCTCATGAAGTTTCTCTTTGGGAGTTCCATCATCTCTCAAATCAGGTTGTCCCTGTCCTTCCACAGTTGTAGGTGCATACTGTTGTGTTGTAAAGGCATGAATTATAACCTTATAACCTGACTCATCAAAGATTTCTCCACAGGTAGGACATACCACTCTTTCTTCCTCATTGCCAGCCTCGGTAGGATTTGATCCTTCCAATTGAACTGCAGCTTCAACCAATGTGTGCAGCTTCCTTTCACTCTGTTTTCTGCACGCTTATTTCCAATTTTCCAATTCTTTTCTGAGTGCTTGGACTTCCTCTTTTAATAGCCTATTTTCAAACAAAAGTCCTTCAATTCTAGGTTCTTCTTCAATTGGCCCTAGTGGGGCATCAATTGGTTTGGGTTTAAGAATCGGGAACTCAATTTGTGCTCCTAAGGTTTCCCATCTTTCCCTTGCTGCTTCTACTGCTGCGACTGACCTGGTTATTTTCCTTCTTATTGGTGGAGATGCCTTATATTCATCCTTTGATCTCCTCCTTTTTCTCTGTGGTGCTAGAGTTTCTAGATTTACAGCTGAAGTGGAAGGGATATCCCCAGTTCCAGCATTTTATTGTTCTTCAGGATGTTCTTCCTCAATCAAGGTTCCTCCCCATTTAGGTGAGGATTTAATGGTCACCATCTTAGTGTTTTCTTCTGTTTCCATGGCTCTGTCATCTTCAGGTTCAACTGTCGCAGCATCTAATGCTGCTCCAGTGGGAGGATCTCTAGGTTTTGTTAGTTGGAATATTTCACCTCCTGCAGACAACAAGGTGTTCCACTGGTCTGAATGGTTCAGATCCAGAACAAATAGAGGACAGAGGTTGAAGACTCTCCCTAGACATCGTAGATACCTGGAATTCAATGCTTTGATAGTCACCCTGTGTACCTGCAATCAGCTCAACACGAAACAAATCAAAGCAACCAGAATATAATCTACTAATCTATGTTAGTGACTAATGAATCCAACAACATACATGTGAAATCCAACATCAACAATATATGTGGGACAGAAATCAACTTGCATTAAAGAAATATGAAGAAGTTTACAACCAAGCCTTAGTGTTGACATGCATCTCCATGAAACCAAGCATTCTCTTCCCCATAAGCTTCGACTCTAGCTCTCTCTATGCTCTCCAATGGTATGGACCAAGTGATCAATCCAATAGCATAACAATACCTTAAGAGTTCTCCCCCTAAACCATGGCCATAAGCTTGTATTTATAAGGCTAAATGGATAGGGATGGTTGAGAGATAAGTGGGTGAGGTGGGCTCTAAGATCCTAGGATGAGGGATCTCGAGCTCAACTAACCCACAACAGTAGGGATAAGGGATATCTCGAGGCTTATCATCTAGAAGCCTTGAGAAGCTTCTCTTTTTCCCTTTTTACCCAGGGTACCGCGTTTCTCCCTCACTGACAAAGTGGTTCTGGTAATAACTGCTTATGGACCAAGGGCCATAAGTGGTGGCACCACTTATGGGAAATAGGGGATGGGCAGTGCGAATAAGGGTGCCGCTTATGGATAAAGGGTCAAGCGCAGTGCTGGGAATTTGTATGAAAATATTGACAAATGATATGAGTTTCCACTCCAGAAGCTGGGATTTAGGGCAAGTAGGTATGTCAAATGTCTTATCACATGATGGTGACAGGATTTTGGTATAACAGGATGCCCCCCAAAGCCCGAGTCTTAGAGGGATACGATAAACGAGAGCTTTGAGAGAACAAGTCATCGCCATGAGATGAAAATGTTGGCTCGATCGGAGCATGTCGTCAAGTAGGCATATGTAGTACATTAGTATGTTGACTCATAGACACAAGTAACCAAACTCATGGCTACAAACCAATACAAGGTAGATCCATGAGAAGAATAAACAAGCATGGCTACTAGGATACAGTGTAGATCCATGTGATAGAGGACTCAAACTTGGACATAGCTACCAGACATACAATGTAGATCTATGTCATGCAGACGCAAAATTGAGCATAGCCACGACCATACAAATGTGGATCCATGCTAGATATACAAAACTCCATCGCAACCTGGGGAAAAGCAATGAGCGCTTTAAACTAACACCCAGGGTCTTCGTCTCATCTTCCACAAAGCACGATTCTATCCATGTGATTACAATGATATGAATTCGAACATGGTAGAAACCACTTGATTTCCGGTCAATGATGTGAACCGTTAACAAGTGCGAGGGAGATCACCATTAATGTCAATGATTCCCAAGGTACCCTAGTACAATCTACTGAGTGTGAATAGATGTCCTGATGTCGAACACCCAGTCGATTCTCTCGATCAAAGGTCAATTATGTGAACCTATGTCGAGAGCAAGAGAATCTGTCATCAAGGCATACATATCTCAAGGTACTAAATATTGTTTCTAAGACTATTTCCCGGATAATGAGCTGATGTCAATGGGAATAGTCTCATCGAAGGAGGGCCATGATGAGTCCCACATCAATGACACGAAACTTCGAACATAGTTCTGGAATTATGGGAATGTAGTAACCATATGACTGACTCAAAGATACTGACACAAAGACTGTGTAGACTGTAGAGGTAAAAAAATTTCAAATCTCCTCTGAACATCAGGCGGCACGACAAAAGACTTGGCAGCATGACTAGAATGGGACAGACACACAATGCAACAGTGGACAATGCATTCTTTTGAAAGACTCAAAGGATTGACATGACTCATGAAAGTGGATCGTCATGGAGATCAGCCGAATACCCAATTGACTGACATGATTGTGTAGACAAGTGCCATGTTCAAAGGTAACGACAAACAACTGCCATTATTTGAAAAATGATTCCCTTCCCATTTCCCCCATCATGATCGATGAGTGCTTCTTTTCGATTTTACGAGTTCAAAGAGGGTAACAAACACTCGATATAGCTTGTCGGAAGACAAGTCCATACTCATATGTTTTACGAACTTGAGAGAGGAGGGGTTCATTCCCAAAACAGGTCTCTCAATGTTTGATTTAACGAGTCCACTGAAAGAAAACTCGGTATCGTTCATGTTTAGAGAGTCTGAACGAATACGGAAGAAGACTCCAAAGGTGTCCTTTTTCGTATGATTTAGTCTCTAAGGCCTGAAAAAGTATAAAATCATACCTTAGAGAACTCTTCCAGTCATGATTGGCTGGAGTGTTCCTTTTTCGTAAATAGTCCTGTCCGAACCGAAAAAGAGATAACCTACTGTCAGATGGATGACTCTTCAAATACTTTAACGAGCGTGAAGAAGACAAGATCGCTCGACAATCTTTTCATATTTAGGGAGCCTAAAAATATTTTAATCAGGATTCCATTAGACTTTTACATGTTTGAATCCAGAGCATGAAAAAGTAATAAACTAAGCTCAAACTAAATTTCATGTTTTAACCAGAGCACGAAAAATGAAAAGTAAGCTCAACACCATCTTGTTGTTTTTAACGAGCTCGAAGATCAGTTAAAAGAATGCTCAAGGATTGGTTTCATTTTTATGCAAGCTTGAAACCAATGGGTAAACTATGCTTGAAAAATCCCATTAACATGATATACAGAGGTCGGAATCTTTCCCCCAGCATGATTTCTAGCGAAGGTTACCCCTAGCATGGTTGCTAGCAGCTCGACATGTCCCCAAGCTTCGTTTCATCGGACGATTCTTCTTCCATACCCAACCTAAAAACCTGGTTACTAATGTGAAAATGTTCACCAAGGGGGTAGGAAGAACGAGAAATGGGCAGGTGAAAATAAGGTTCAAGTTCTAACACTAAAGTGAAGACTCGACTCAAGGGAAGGGGATCTGTTTCGTTTTTATATAAGCTTGAAATAGAAGGTAACTATGCTTGGAACATGATTTCATTTTTATGCAAGCTTGAAACCAAAAGGTAAACTATGCTTAAGGAAACCTACTTCATTTTTTAACGAGCTTGAAATAGAAAATGAACTATGCTCAAGAATGATTTCATTTTTATGCAAGCTTGAAACCAAAATGTAAACTATGCTTGAGGAGATCCATTTCATTTTGTAATGAGCTTGACATAGAATGGGAACTTTGCTCAGCACATGATTTCATTTTTATGCAAGTTTGAAACCTAAAGGTAAACTATGCTCTCAACATGGTTTTATTTTTATGCAAGGCTGAAACCAAAAGGTAAACTATGCTCTAGACATGGTTTCATTTTTATGCAAGCTTGAAACCAAAAGGTAAACTATGCTTAAGGAGTGGTTTTATTTTTTAACGAGCTTGAAACCAAAAGTAAACTATGCTCTAGACATGGTTTCATTTTTATTCAAGCTTGAAACCAAAAGGTAAACTATGCTCTCAACATGGTTTCATTTTTATGCAAGCTTGAAACCAAAAGGTAAACTATGCTCTAGACATGGTTTCATTTTTATGCAACCTTGAAACCAAAAGGTAAACTATGCTTAAGGAGTGTTTTTATTTTTTAATGAGCTTGAAACCAAAAGTAAACTATGCTCTACAACCTGCTCCTACCAACATGACATCCAGAGGTTGGTAGGTTTCCCCCATTACATAAAAGTTAGAGGCTTAGGTCCATTATGAATTCCGTAGACTAGAGCCACGCCCCCCATTTTACCTACGATGGGAAGAAGCTAACTAGAAGAAGGGGAAGGAACCACAAGAACATGCGGCACATTCAGGGTAGTCTGATTACTAGGAGTAATGCGATGGTCAGGTGTAACAAAGGAAAGTTGATCAATAGTCACAATCTTCCCATCATGGGGAAAATGCATAACTCTAAAGAGTGTGGACACAACATCCTTCATGGCATAAACATAATCGCGTCCATGGAGCAGATTGAAATATAAAGGACCTTGGACCACCATAACATCAATAAAACAGTTTTCCCTCCTAATGTAATAGGAAAATAAGGAAGGGTCCCTAAAGGTGTAGTAGGCCTTCGATTAAAATCTAGTATCTGATCAGTGGCTGGCACAAGCTAAGGAGAACCTAAAGCTTGCCAAGCAGTTGAGGATAGAATACTAACAGAAGCCCCTTCGTCAACAATAGTGTGAAGTATCCTCCTAGCAGTAACATTCAAAACTATTTGGAAAGGAACACTTGAATGAAGACGAGACTCTGTTAGGTTACTCCAGTCAAAGGAAATAACCTCACTACTCGGAGAGGGTTCTGTCGAAACAGACAAAATTTCGTCTTGTCAAGAACAATTAGAATGAAGCATAAAAACTTCGGCAGGTATTGGTTCATTGTCTACTGGAAGAGAAGAACAAGACGAAGATTTGGTCAAAGAGACTACTTCAGTCTTAACACTCTCTGATGAAAGAGCTGGATCGGGTGGAAATGATACCGACTCGACCACTTTAACTTCACTCTCCAAAGGAAGAGTGGGATCAACCATAGATAAATCCGAATCGACCACTTGGTCAACCGGTGGGGGATCGTGGGATAACTTACTATCACTTGTTGGAATAACTTGTTGATGATCAGTAATATTTTCCAACCAACAAGAAGCTTCATCCATGCTTGGACAAAGAAAAGTATGATGCATAGCCTTGCATATCAAACAAGGATACAGGACTTTACCCTTACGACCTTTTACCAATGGGTCATTGGTTGAGGGAGTATCATCAACATGATGATCAGAGGTTGATGACATAGATGGTTTGGACTTTTTTAGACCACTCTTCTTGTACACGGGAGAGACTGAGACACTCCTTAAGAAGGTGGTCCCCCTTGCAAAGCTTACAAGGGAACTTGGGTTTTCTGAGTGTTCTCTTGGAACGAGCACCATCAAGAGAAAATGGTTGTTGCTTTTTCTCTTTCTTATCTTTCTTCTTTTTACCCTTCCCTTTCTTCTTCTTCTTATCCACATGACTACTAACCATAGAGCTTTGGTCAAGCGAAGAAGAAGAAAGAGATGAAGCCACAACTAGTGAAGAAGGAGAGGGATTAGGTTGAGGTTGATCCTCTCCCACAGGAGAGGTGACATTTGAGACATTAGGTGTAACCAGAATTATCGAATTAAAAATCCAGACCGGTAATCCTATAGTTAATCCAGGAAGATTTAGAGTGGCAATAAAGGGAGGACCAATACCTTCACTTGAAGGGAATACAAAAGGTACACCTTGGAAAGGGACCTCTTGAGTGGTATTCCCAGATGAGGATGCCATCTCTAAGCTCTCTAATAACCCCCTAACTACCACGTACAAGAAAGTACTACTCAAAATAAAAGCAACAAGCAAACATGTGAAAGGAGTGGATAAGAGTCAGGAACCTCACAGGACAGGCCAAAATGATAACTCAGAGTTGAGGATTCCTAAAAGGGTCTCCTGATATACACAAGGTACGAGGGAGCTCAAATCGGTAGTAGTGCTGTCTAATGCATAACCAGACACAAGGGGCCTTCTGATATACAATCGAGTACATGAAGTAACTTTCTATATACCTCAAGGGTACGTGAAAGGCCATTCGATATACCGACGGTACGTGGAAGAACCGCACGAGTCCTGGGATGTAATGCGGACAAGTAACAACAGATCCTACGCTTAACAACGCTCGAACATGTCTCTAAATTATGACTCAAATTAATAAAAGTTTTAACCTAATACTACCGTTAATTTTATCTTATGCGTTTAGGTGGAACCATGGAGTGAAAACTTGAAATTAAAGAAGATGCACACGGATCTATATGATAATGCAAGTTTTCCTCTTCAATGAAATTCTACCTAAGAGAGGGAGAGAGATTTACTTTTCTTCCCAAAAATGCACACCCAAATGCAAATGCAATTCTACCTTTCCGAACGAAAAGTGAAATATCAATGCACCCCAAACAATCTTCAAAGCAAATAAAAAAGATATCTAGAGAACATTTAACATAAATAAACCAAAAATGTTTCCTATCTTTTCATGCTTGAAAAAGACGCATAAAAACTCAATGGAAAGATGATTTCACTAACATTTCCAAACAAAACTAACTCTAATGTAGGAAAAGCTGAAAACAGATATTTCTTCTTGATGAAAGTAAGATCTAGAATTTCAAACAATCATGCACAAAACAAGAAGAAAATTGTTCAACAAACTTGCGAATAAAGCAAAAGAGAGAGAAAACTAAAAATTCTCTTTGAAATAGACAAGGAAACGAAGAACCAGTCTCTCCTACCAAGCACTGAAAAAATCAGCATGCAAAAGGAACAAGAATCACCCCAAGCAAAGAAAGACTCAAAACAACATGGATCACACATGCATTCCAAGTCCAAAACAAACCAAATCCTACACATGAAAATGAAATGTATATTTCCAATTCCAATGAATAATATCTATAGAAAAGAGCAAGAGGTTTCAATCAAAGAAAATAATGTAAAATCTAATGCAAGAAACACAAACTCTCTTTGAATGCAGAGGGAATACAACAATCAAAGAGACTGCATAATACACAATTCATGGCCCCTCCTGGCCATGAGGGAGCATTTTTTTTTCAAAAACACACTTCATTTTCATCAAAAAGTAAGCCAAAAACACACAAAAAATGAAAATACAAAGTCTGGAACAGGGCCTACCTGGCACCACGCAGATGAAGCTGCTGACATGCGGTTTTGAGGTAGAACCACTCCTTGCTCACTAGATTCAAGCGGTGGCACTACGTATTGCTAACTAGACTCAGGCGGTGGCACCACTCCTTGCCAACAGAACATGTGCGATTCCCTGTGTAAATCCAAAACATCAAGGAGAACGACAGATCAAGTCAGAAAAAGACCAGATCAAGGTAAAAACTGATAGATTGAGAGTGAGAAAGAGCATAAAAGGTCGAAAAAAATTTAGATCTAGACAGATATGGAAGTTTCAAACCCAAATTCACTGAGTCAGATAGCAGATCTGACTGAAGAGAATTGGAGAAGGATCCTAGATTCAGACAAGATTTGAAGAACCAAGGAAGATCAGAATAACTGATACATATATCCAATCCCCAGCGAAGTCACCAAATTTGTTAGCTGGAATATTTCACCTCCTGCGGACAACAAGGTGTTCCACTGGTCTGAATGGTTTAGATCCAGAACAAATAGAGGAGAGAGGTTGAAGACTCACCCTGGATGCCATAGATACCTGGAATGCAATGCTTTGATAGTCACCCTGTGTACCTGCAATCAGCTCAACACAAAATAGATCAAAGCAACCAGAATATAATCTACTAATCTATGTTAGTGACTAAGGAATCCAACAACATACATGTGAAATCAAACATCAACAATATATGTGGGACAGAAATCAACTTGCAATAAAGAAATATGAAGAAGTTTACAACCAAGCCTTAGTGTTGACATGCATCTCCATGAAATCAATAATTCTCATCCCCATAATCTCTGACTCTAGCTCTCTCTATGCTCTCCAATGGTATGGACCAAGTGATCAATCCAACAACATAACAATACCTTAAGAATTCTCCCCCTAAACCATGGCCATAAGCTTGTATTTATAAGGCTAAATGGATAGGGATGGTTGAGAGATAAGTGGGTGAGGTGGGCTCTAAGATCCTAGGATGAGGGATCTGGAGCTCAACTAACCAACAACAATAAGGATAAGGGATATCTCGAGGCTTATCATCTAGAATCCTCGAGAATCTTCTCTTTTTCCCTTTTTATCCAGGGTACCACGTTTCTCCTTCACTAACAGAGCGGTTCTGGTAATAATTGCTTATGGACCAAGGGCCATAAGTGGTGGCACCGCTTATGGGAAACAGGGGATGGGCAGTGCGAATAAGGGTACCGCTTATGGATAAAGGGTCAAGCATGGTGCTGGGAATTTGTATGAAAACATTGACAAATGATATGAGTTTCCACTCCAGAAGCTGGGATTCAGGGTAAGTAGGTATGTCAAATGTCTTATCACATGATGGTGACAGGATTTTGGTATAACAGGTTTCCTTCCTGGTTTCCTTCTACATAGATCCCAAACAGTTCTAGCATAGATAGGTACATCTTGAAGAGCTTGAAGGAGGGGAATTTTAACATAAAGATTCTTTAACTCTCCTAAGAGGTTAAACTGAGGTTGTCCCACTACCTTTGGTAGCATTAATCTCTCAGGGTATGGTAGTTTCCTAATCAGCTGGGTAGGCTGTGTGTCGCTAGATATATCATTTTGTGTTTCAGCCGACCCATTAGTCAGATGTTCAACATCTTCAATGATGGGGGTCGTATTAGATAGATGTTGTAGACCCTTCTTCATGTATGGGGGATGGAACATCTTCAATTATTACAGGCTCTACTACCTTTCCTGATCGTAAGCGAATATCGTTACAAGGCACAGGAGAAAGGGAGTAGGCAGGCATGTTGACAGTCTCAAATTGATGGATTGTTTTATTATTTGGGTTAGGATTAGGTTAAGCAGGCAGCTGAGGTCGTATTGGCATATTAGGGGCAACATTGTTCTACAACTGCAACTGCGACTGCTAATGAGGAATATTGAGGATATTGAGGAGGGTATGGTTGCTGTTGATGTGGAAGTTGTTGAGGAAACTGGTTCCCTGGATGGAAATTCCTCCATCCAGGAGACCAAGAAGTTGGTTGGTGTGGTGGTTGTGGTGGTTGTACCTAGGGATTCTAGGAGTTATAATTTTGCATTGAAGGTTGAGAGGGGTTGCATTGAGAATAAGATGAAGGAAATTGTGTATTCATGTTCTGCATATTATTCCAATTATTCATGTTATTCAAAAATGGAAACGAGTCTGGAGTCATACCTTCTAAAGAATACAATCACAATTACCTTCTGTTGTTCTTGATCTAGAAATTGAAAGATTCATGAAATCACATCTAGATTACTCTTGCAGAAAATGAGATCCTGTTTACCAAATCATCTCATGATTTACCCAACTATCTTAATCTGATTATCCTAGAAATCCAAAAGACATGAATCGAGTTTAGCTAATCTAGGAATTCAGAGTACAGAAATTGAGTCCAACTATCCTATGAATTCAAAGTACAGGAATGAAATTCTGCAACCATAAAAGCAAGGAACAAACTACAAGGATTCATGGAAACAACAACTAAAAGATCTAAGGATGAACAGAGCTGTTACAGCTATCACGCAATTGCATAAGGAATAATTACCTACTCAGTCGACTGTCACACCATGCCACTACAGATTTCCAAGAGATGCAATTAATGACACACTGTAAATCCACAACTGTTACAGCTTCCTATGAAGAAATAAAATTAACATAACATCACACGACAAAATAATTAAAATGCCTAATTTAACTCAGCAATCCCTGTGGGAAGGTGGGCCCAGCCTTCACACAGAGATGTTGGATATAACGCATGTTAAAACCCTTAGATCTGAAGTAACTCCTTGTATTAAAAAGGCAGATCAATTAAACAACTCTCAGTCACAACTAATACAATGAATTGGTTAGGGGTTCAACCCTTGGTTCAGAACAGTTCTCCATATTTATACAATGTAAATCATAACATCCTATCCCTATTATTGGGCAGCCATGAAGATCTATGATCTTCAGGCGCCCTAAATTACAACAGCTATTACAACCGTGGCAGGATGGAAGATAGGAAATATAGGGAAACTGTTAATTGACCCAGAAATAATGATATCCTCAGATCACAGCTATACACGAGCAGCAGGGCACTATTGACCTCCAAATCTGTCGCATTCTGTTGCAGCTATCTTTGTACAGCTTTGCCTGGAATAACATACTGGGACTGCATTCTTTGGGCAATGGTAGGATGGATGGCAATCAACTTGAGCGATGAATGCCCATCCTTTTCTTAGCATGTTCAGCCCGCTATACCTGCAGTCTCTATATCTCAAAATACCTTTATAAACCATCATATGTTAGCATATTGAGAGATATAAA
>LPNX011018710.1:0-247638 GCA_001517045.1 Pseudotsuga menziesii
GTTCATGATGTTGATGGTGATGATGATGATGTTCACGATGTTGATGGTGATGATGATGAGGATGATGATGGGCATGATGACTGATGATGATGATGATGATGATGATGATGATGATGATGGTGATGATGATGATGTTCACGATGTTGATGGTGATGATGATGAGGATGATGATGGGAATGATGACTGATGATGATGATGATGATGATGATGATGATGATGTTCACGACGTTGATGGTGATGAGGATGATGAGGATGTTCATGATGTTCATGATGTTGATGATGAGGATGACGATGATGATGTTCATGATGTTGAGGGTGATGATGATGAGGAGGAGGATGATGATGATGTTCATGATGATGTTGATGGTGAGGGTGATGATGATGATGTTGATAGTGATGATGATGAGGATGAGGATGATGATGTTCATGATGTTGATGGGAATGATGACTGATGATGATGATGATGATGATGATGTTCATGATGTTGATGGTGATGAGGATGATGAGGATGTTCATGATGTTCATGATGTTGATGATGATGATGGTGATGATGATGATGTTCATGATGTTGATGGTGATGATGATGAGGATGATGATGATGATGATGATGTTCATGATGTTGATGTTGATGATGAGGATGATGATGATGATGATGTTCATGATGGTTATGGTGATGATGATGATGTTCACGATGTTGATGGTGATGATGATGATGATGTTCATGATGATGATGATGATGTTGATGGTGATGATGATGATCATGTTGATAATGGTGATGAGGATGATGATGATGAATGATAATGATGTTCATGATGATGATGATGATGATGATGATGTTGATGAGGATGACGATGATGATGAAGGTGATGATGATGATGATGATGTTGATGATGTTGATGGTGATGAGGATGATGATGATGTTCATGATGTTCATGATGTTGATGATGAGGATGATAATGATGATGCTGATGGTGATGATGATGAGGATGATGATGATGATGTTCACGATGTTGATGGGCATGATGACTAATGATGATGATGATGATGTTCATGATGTTCATGATGTTGATGGTGATGTTGATGATGATGATGATGATGATGTTCACGATGTTGATGGTGATGATGAATGATGATGATGATGTTGATAAGGATGATGATGAGGATGAGCATGATGATGATGATGCTCATGATGTTGATGGTGATGATGATGAGGAGGAGGATGATGATGTTCTGTATGTTGTTGATGATGATGATGACAATGATGAAGGTGATGATGATGATGATGATGAGGATGATGATGATGACGTTCACGATGTTGATGGTGATGATGAATGATGATGAATGATGATGACGATGATGAAGGTGATGACGATCATGATGTTGATGATGATGAACATGGCGATGTTGATGATGATGATCGATGATCAATGATCATGGTGATGATGATGATGATGATGAAGATGAATATGAAGATAATGACGATGATGATCATGTTGATGATGATGATGAGGATGATGATGAGGATGATGATGATGATGTTGATGATGTTGATGGTGATGATGATGAGGATGATGATGATGATGTTCACGATGTTGATGGTGATGAGGAATGATGATGAATGATGATGAGGAGGATGATGATGGGGATGATGATGATGATGTCCATGATGTTGATGGTGATGATGATGATGTTCATGATGTTGATGGTGAGGATGATGATGATGATGATGTTGATGGTGATGATGATGATGAAGGTGAGGATGATGATGATGATGATGACGATGATGTTGATTATGGTGATGGTGATGATGATGATGAAGGTGATGACGATGATGAGGATGAGGATGATGATGAGCATGATGATGATGATGTTCATGATGTTGATGGTGATGATGATGATGAGGATGAGGATGATGAATGATGATGATGTTCATGATGTTGATGGTGAGGATGATGATGATGATGTTCATGATGTCGAAGGTGATGATCAGGATGATGATGATGATGATGTTGATGGTGATGATGATGATGAGGATGATTATGATGAATGATGATGATGTTCATGATGTTGATGGTGAGGATGATGATGAGGATGATGAGGATGAATGATGATGATGTTCGTGATGTTGATGGTGATTATGATGATGCGGATGATGATGATGTTCATGATGTTCATGATGAGGATGATGATGATGATGATGATGTTGACGGTGATGATGAGGAGGATGATGATGATGATGTTCACGATGTTGATGGTGATGATGAATGATGATGATGATGATGACGATGATGAAGGTGATGATGATGATGAGGATGATGATGATGATGTTCACGATGTTGATGGTGATGATGAATGATGATGATGATGATGACGATGATGAAGGTGATGATGATGATGATGATGAATGATGATGAGGAGGAGGATGAGGATGAGGATGAGGATGAGGATGATGATGTTCATGATGTTGACGGTGATGATGATGATGATGATGATGACGATGATGAAGGTGATGATGATGATGAGGATGATGATGATGATGTTCATGATGATGATGGTGATGATGATGAGGAGGATGTTGATGATGTTAATGATGTTCATGATGTTCATGATGATGATGATGATGATGATGAAGGTGATGATGGTGATGATGATGAGGATGATGATGATGATGTTCACGATGTTGATGGTGAAGATGAATGATGAATGATGATGATGATGATGATGATGAATGATGATGATGTTCATGATGTTGATGGTGATGATGATGAATATGATGGTGATGATGATGATGATGATGATGATGTTGATGGTGATGATTATGATAAGGATGATGATGATGGTGATGATTATGATAAGGATGATGATGAACATGGCGATGTTGATGATGATGATCGATGATCAATGATCATGGTGATGATGATGATGATGATGAAGATGAATATGAAGATAATGACGATGATGATGATGAAGATGAATATGAAGATAATGACGATGATGATCATGTTGATGACGATGATGATGATGATGACAATGGTGATGATGATGAAGATGATGAGGAAGGTGATGATGATGATGTTGTTGATGACGACGATGGTGATGATTATGTTCATGATGTTGATGGTGATGATGATGATGAAGTTGAAGATGATGGCAATGATGATGGTGATGATGATGATCATGTTGATGATGATGATGATAATGATGATGATGAAGGTGATGAGGATGATGATGATGATGTTCATGATGTTGACGGTGATGATGATGATGAAGACGAGGATGAGGATGATGATGAGGATGATGATGATGATGTTCATGATGTTGTTGGAGATGATGATGATGAGGATGACGATGATGATGAGGATGAAGGTGATGATGATGAGGATGATGATGATGATGTTCATTATGTTGATGGGGATGATGATTATGAGGATGATGATGATGATGATGATGATGATGATGATGATGTTCATGATGTTGTTGGTGATGATGATGAGGATGATGATGAGGATGATGACGACGATGTTCATGATGATGATGATGATGATGATGATGGCAATGATGGCAATGGTGATGATGATGATGATGACGATGGTGATGATGATGGTGATGATGATGAAGATGATGGTGATGGTGATGATGATGATGAGGATGATGATGATGATGTTCATGATGTTGATGGTGATGATTATGATAAGGATGATGAAGGTGATGATGATGGTGATGATGATGACAATGACGACGATGATGATAATGTTGTTGTTGATGATGATGATGATGGCAATGATGGCAATGGTGATGATGATGATGATGATGATGACGATGGTGATGATGAAGGTGATGATGGTGAAGATGATGATGATGAAGATGAACATGATGAAGATGATAATGATGATCATGGCGATGTTGATGATGATGATGATGGTGATGGTGATGTTGATGATGAGGAAGGTGATGATGAGGAGGAGGAGGAGGAGGATGATGATGACAACGATGGTGATGACGATGATGTTCATGATGATGATGAGGACGATGGTGATGATGATGTTCATGATGTTGATGGTGATGATGATGATGATGATGATGATGATGGTGATGATGAAGCTGATGATGGCGATGAGGATGAGGATGATGATAATGATGATTAGGATGAGGATGAGGATAATGATGATGGCGATGGTGATGATGATGATGATGATCATGTTGATGATGATGATGAAGTTGAATATGAAGGTAATGAAGATGATGATCATGTTGATGATGATGATGAAGATGATGAGGAAGGTGATGATGATGATGATGATGTTGATAATCATGTTCATGATGTTGATGATCATGAAGTTGAAGATGATGATGATGAAGTTGAAGATGATGAAGAAGATGAAAATGATGATGAACGCTATTTTTGGTTTTAACAAACGCGCATGCGATTTGTATGCAAATAACGCGCACGCATTTTGTTTCTCTATAATGCGCACGCGTTTTGTATAATTAAATTGCGCTCGCGTATTGTAAATTCAAAATTTTATTTCCTCCAAATGATAAGGCCGAGCCTCCACCCATGCTTTCATGGAATTCCTATGCCTATGTGTCTACTTTGTACTTTTCTTCGGATTCAACATGCATGTGCCTTGGAGTATGATAAACCATGGCAAATTCAGCGTTATATCCATATTTTCAATATGCTCATGTTTAGTGGTTCATCTGATTATGCTGCACACCTCCATTTTTTATGAGATTTTAGAAACAGATATGGTTTTTTTTGCAGATTCTAAATATGTAAATTTTAACAAGAATACATAATTTTTTCTATTTTTTTCTTATTTATCTTCTGTCATCACTCCTCAACTCAAAAAACACACTGGTAGTGTTTCTCCCATATCTCTTTCGTTTCTCAACCATTTAAAAAAATAATTGTATGGTGCACTAAACAACACCAACCTCTACATGCTATAAAAAACCCATTTCCAAATAATTGCATTAAGACATTCAAATGTTGCACCCACAATTGACGTACCGTTTTCGAGGTTTGATCTCTTAGATAATTAAAAAAAAACAAAAATATTATTTTTATTATTGGAAAAATAGTCGTGCACTAGTCCTATATGTTCTCTATATGTATACCGGTTTTCGTAAGCTTATTCCATCATTTAGACACTCAGACGCTGCACCCACAAAAACATATACCTTATAATTTGTCCAAAAAATAAAAAGTGCCCGTTAAAATTTATCTAACTTTATATAGTTAACAACATTTTCAATAGAAAAAAATATATATATTTGGAAAGGTCATTCAATTTCCTACATTTCTTGTTTTTTACTGATCGCAAGATTCATTGTGTAAGTGTCTCAAAATATCCATGCAAGTTGATGGATGCCTGTTTTTTCAGTTTTGTATTGCATCTAACGTGCCAAAAGAGACCCTCAACTTCTTGCACACACCCTCTTATATTATTTGCTTAGAAATTGATGGTCTTTGAGTTGATAGTCCAACATTATGGTGAGCAAACACAAGGGAAACAAAATTCTATAAGATATAAAAGTAAGAATAAAGAAAACATCATGGAGAACACATATAAAGAAAGCAAAACATCACTAAGAGCACACATAAAGAAAACCAAAATTTCATAAAATATGAATGTGAAAATAGTGAGTAACCAGATCAAATTCCATGAAATAAGAAAATGAGAATAAAGCAAACATTATAGTAAGCACATACAAAGAAAGCAAAATTTTGTAAGATATGAAATTGAGAATAAAGCAAACATTATAGTAAGCACATACAAAGAAAGCAAAAATTTTGTAAGATATGAAATAGAGAATAAAGCAAACATTATAGTAAACACATAAAAAAAAAAGCAAAATTTTGTAAGATATGAAATTGAGAATAAACCAAACATCATGATGAGCATATACAAAGAAAACAAAATTCCATAAAAATATGAAAGTGAGAATAAGGCATGGTGAACATATACAAAGAAAAACAAAATTCCATAAAATATGAAGTGAGAATAAATGGAACATTATGGTGAGCACACAACGAAAGAAAAATTCCATAAGATATGCAAGTGAAGGATACAACAAACATCATGGGGAGCACACACAAAGAAAGACTAATTTTATAAAATATGAAAGTGAAAATAGTGGTTAACCAATACAAATTCCATAAAATATGAAAGTGAGAATAAAGCAAACATCATAATAAGCACACACAAAGAAAGCAAAATTCTATAAGATATGAAAGAAAGAATAAAGCAAACATCATGATGAGCATATACAATGAAAGAAAAATTCCACAAAATATGAAAGTGAAAATAAAACAAACATCATATTCCATAAAATATGAAAATGAAAATAAAACAAACATCATAGAGAGTACATACAAAGAAAGCAAAATTCCATAAAATTTGAAAGTTGAAAGTAAAAATAAAGTAAACATTACAATGAAAACACACAAAGACAAGAAAATTCATAAAGAATACATAAATTTCATAAAAAATAAAAATAAAAATAAAACAAAAATCAAACATCATGATATGATAAAATGCATAAAATTATATAAAAAATGAAAGTGAGAATAAAACAAATACCATGACAAACACTCAAAGAAAGCAAAGACTTAAAAGCATAGTGTTCGACATAAAAAAAAAAGAACACACAGAAAACAAAGACTCTGAAGCATAATGGTGAAATAAAAAGAGCAAGGGCCCAAAGAGGCAAAAGTAAAATCGACTGTGATGAAAAAGTTTGAAGTTGGCGGCGAATCC
The DNA here is from genome assembly GCA_001517045.1 of Pseudotsuga menziesii. Classification (NCBI taxonomy): domain Eukaryota; kingdom Viridiplantae; phylum Streptophyta; class Pinopsida; order Pinales; family Pinaceae; genus Pseudotsuga; species Pseudotsuga menziesii. The sequence goes on from LPNX011018710.1 coordinate 6,765, forward strand.
AAATTCCATGTGTCTGAGCAAGGATCCAAAGAGGCAAAAGTAAAATCGATGGGGATGAAAAAGTTTGAAGTTATTCCATGTGTCTTTTTGGTGTCCACATTATGTCTATTTCTGCTTTTACCAATGGGAGTTGTTTAGTTAGGGGCGGTTGTGGTTTTTTTTTTAATTTTATGGAGGAATTCAATGAATTTAATTTACAAATCTATAATTTATGTTGCTTGTTGAGCAATTTTAAGCCTAAAAATGAAATCACGACACAAAAACCCTAACACTCACATTCTATAAGATCTAACAATGTTTTTAAGCATTTTAAAAATTCTGTGGAGATTTATACCCAAAAATTAATAAAAATGGTCGAAAAAAAGAGAAATTATTCCCTATTTAAACAACTGATTATAAATATGGTAAAACATCTCACCCTTTACATACTAATATGGTATTTAGTAAAACTGCAATATAACATGACATAAGCTACATTTAATGCTTCCATAAACCATTGGATCTCAACCAGTTTGAAATCCAATGACTCAAAAGGCTGCTGCCACAGCATAAATGAACTGTCGCAAGGTACATCATTTAAAAGGCTGCTGCCACAGCATAAATGAACTGTCGCAAGCTACATCATTTTCGCTGTGTGGAAGAGCATCTCGCCCTTCTTTACATGTGCCAGTACCATTCCAGCTGTCTAGAGTCTACAAGGTGCGCATCTTCTGAGTTAGTTACCATGATGGTGTAAAGTTGAACACCATAATTCAATTCAGACCCCACACTGAGATAGGGTCGCCTTGATGCCAGCATAAATGAACTGTCGCAAGCTACATCATTTTCGCTGTGTAATAGAGCATCTCGCCCTTCTTTACATGTGCCAGTACCATTCCAGCTGTCTAGGGTCTACAAGGTGCGCATCTTCTGAGTTAGTTACCATGATGGTGTCAAAGTTGAACACCATAATTCAATCCAGACCCCACACTGAGATAGGGTCGCCTTGATGCCAGAGAAAACGCGTTGGTCTATATAACATAAATATACATCAACATTTTTCACTGTTTTACCAGGAATTCTACTCTTGTGAGATTTCCTGACTAATCTCTGCTTCGGTAGCGCCGAACATCCTTGTCATCATCCCCATTTCTATTTTCCAAGCGGCAATGGCCTCCACTGCCTCCACCTCTTCTACAGCTGCTAATTCGGACTACGATGTGTTTATAAGCCATCGTGGTCCAGATGTAAAGAAAACTTTAGCCAGCCATCTGTACCGGCGTCTTCATTCCCATGGAATCAGAGCCTTTCTCGATCAATCTGAATTGCAACAGGGGGGCAATTTAGCTCATCAGATTGAAGCCGCTATTCGATCGGCTTCCATCCACGTGGCCATTTTCTCTTCAGGATATGCCCAATCACGGTGGTGTTTAGATGAACTTCTGCTCATGTTGGAGTCAAATTCTCCAATAATTCCAGTTTTTTACCACGTAAAGCCTGCTGAGGTTCGGTGGACGTCGGGCAACGGAGAGTATGCTAAAGCCCTCAATCAACTAGAAAATAAGACTGACGAAGACCCTCAAACTCATGAAAAGAAGGTGCGATACCACCCAGACATTGTCAAAAAATGGAGAAATGCTCTGTCACGTGTTGCAGACATAAGCGGTTTCGAGCTCGCCGAGTGTAATGGGTGAGAACTCAACCTTTACTCTCTTTATGGCACTACTTTATGCTGTATGGATATACGTAGACGTTTGTGTCCCACTAACTCGTTTTATTTTCTTGTGAATAACCAGCGACGAGGGGGAGCTGCTCGATAAGGTGGTCGATCGGGTGTTGAAAATGGTGAAAAAACCAGACTTGGACGTGGCTAAACACCCAAGAGGACTGGATGATAAGGTAAAAGATTTCGAAAATTCAGTTTTATTGCAGCAACAGGAGAGTCGGAAACCCCCCATTTTTGGGATCGTGGGGTTAGGCGGCGTAGGAAAGACCACGTTGGCAAAAGAGTTGTTCAATAGAAAGAAATCGGATTATAGTAAATCCTGCTTTTTATTTGACGTAAGAGATAAGGCAGGTAAAGGCCTTCTAAATTCGTTGCAGACAGAACTTCTTAACAGTTTGACGGGATCGGCTAAGCAAATAGACAGTGTCGATGAAGGAATAGGGATTCTGAAGAAGCATTTTTCATCTTCTAACATTTTTGTAATTTTAGATGATGTAGATCATGTAGATCAGGTTTATGCACTTTTGCCACATCCACCTGTTCTGCACTCCGATGGCTTAATACTGATTACATCTCGGAACAAAGATGTTCTCATAAGCGCAGGAGTCGAAGAGTCGTTAATATATAACCTATCTGGCCTTACTGCACAACATTCTCTTGAGCTCTTCTGTTTGCATTCCTTCAACCAGCCACATCCACTCCCAGAATTTGAATCTTTGGTACATAAGTTTGTAAAAGCCTGCGATGGATTGCCCTTGTCTTTAAAAGTCTTTGGGGCACTTCTTCATGGGAAAAACACAGGTTACTGGGAATACAAATTGAACAAACTTCAACGCATACTTCCCCGGGAGATAAAACAAAGACTACAAATCAGTTATGATGCACTGGATAAGGAGGAACAACAAATATTCTTAGATATTGCCTGTTTTTTCATTGGAAAAGACAGGGATATGGCGATAAGAATATGGGATGACGGTTTGTGTGGGTTTCAAAATATAGAGAGCAAATGTCTCGTAGAGGTGAACAGCAAAAATAAAATAGAAATGCACGATCACCTTAGGGACATGGGAAGAGAGATTGCCGAAGATTCAGGATTGCCGCGTCGTCTTTGGCGTTGGACAGAGAACACCTCTCAGGATTTGCAATCATCGGTAAGTACCAAATCATTCAATCAGGTTAAACCTTCAATCACTTTTTAATTTTTTAATTCGTCAATCATTTTACAATTTTACTTTTTTAATTCTTCAAATCATTTTATAACAAGAATAATTGGGTATGACTGGCTATCATTTTTCCAGAATGGACCAGTAATAGTGCGAGGCATTAGAATGGTTCACATTGATTACAATCATATTGATGACGAGGATCCATTGAGTTGTATTCCTATGATGACGGGTTTGCAACTTCTTGAGACTGTGGATGTTCTCTTGGAACACATTTTGACAAAGGTGCAGCATCCAGATCTCAGGTGGCTGCGCCTGCACTCGACCTACGAATCTTCCCTGCCTTCTTCTTTTTCAGTGGAGAATTTAAAGCTTCTACAAGTGGCAGGGGGTACAGAAACATTGTGGGAAAACGAATTCCAGGTAAATTAGGATTTGTTAAATTTAAGTTTGTGTATGTGAGCTATTGATATTGTACAACAGGGTCTCCCATATGGTCTAACGGTTGTTTTTGATGTGAATGATACGGGTCTCCCATTTTTTTTGACAGTTGAAACGCATCAACATTTTGCAGGCACCTTTACAGTTGCGGGATTTAGAGTTTCATGGTCCCCTCTTGGACATTCCAGAGTCTATAGGGAAGCTGAAGCACCTAGAACGGATTGTACTTCAATGTCGCTATCGATTTTCCTCGTGGTCAACGCTCACAAAATTGCCTGAAGAATTTTGTCTTCTGCAGTCGTTACAGACCTTGGAGATCAAACATTGCAAAGGAATAAAGTCACTGCCGGAGCGCTTTGGTGATTTAACAAACCTCCGACACATCAATCTGTCTCACTGCTCTAAATTGGGTACCCTGCCATCCTCCTTTGGTAAATTAATTAAACTCCAGTATCTTAACTTGAAGTCTTGCCGGAAGTTAAGTATGTCAAGCGAAACATTAGGAAATATAAGCACGCTTGAGTACCTAAATCTCCAATTCTGTGAGAAAATTCAAGAATTCCCTCCGCAAGTGGCAGATCAGAGGTCGCTTAAACAGTTACTTTTCCGTCACACAAAACTAAAATTAAAAGAATTGCCAAGTGCAATTGGAGAGCTCAGCAATTTGGAAGTTTTGGAGATAGGAGGCCCTTAGCTGGACAGGCTGACGTCTTCGCTGGGTAACTTAAAGAACTTGAAGAAATTGGAGCTTATACACTGTAAGCAATTGAAATGTTTGCCGCCTTCGCTGGGTGATTTAAGGAACCTGAAGCTGTTGAAGATAGTGGGCTGCAAGGAATTGAAATGTTTGCCGGCTTCTATTGGTGATCAGTTAACTGATTTGTCGATATTGGGGTGTCCGGTGATGCGCGAACTGCCCTTGAAAAAGGAGGTGAAGGGAGAAAGAGAAACATTGAGTGATTTGGATGAGTCTTCCATACTTGTCTGGCTCCAAAAGTTATTTGTTCAAGATGCAGGGATAACAGAGGTATCATTTCCTGAAGGTGTTTGCTGCAACCTTCAACGTCTTTACCTTCAGAAATGTGATAATTTGGTGGAAGTTGGTCCATTCCCAACTACACTAAATTATTTACATTTGGCTTGTCGTAAGTTGACAAAAATAAACATTGATGGTTGCATAGCATTGAAGGAGTTGCAAATTATTGGTTGCATAGAATTAGAGGAGTTTCCAGGTATTGAAGCACTGGTATCTTTGAGAAAGTTGAATACACATGGATGTAAGAAGTTGAAGAGCATACGGGGATTTGGGCAGCTGGCAAAGCTGCAAAAAGTCGATGTTGGGAGCTGTTCCAAGTTAGAAGAGCTGGAAGGCATCGAACATTGTAGGTCGTTGGAGATACTAAAGACAAATGGAAGTAAGAAGCTGAAGAACATACAGGGACTTGGGGAGCTAGGTTTGTTGGATGGTTGACTGTTGAATTTAAAGACCGGTTCTTGGTATCGAGATCGGTATAGTTCTTCTTCACGGGCTTGGGCAGCTAGGTTTGGACGGTGAACTGTGGAATTTAAAGCCTAGTTATGGGTATAGTTCAATAGAGTATTCTCCATCCTAAATAGTTATTGGTATAGTTCAATAAAGTATTCTCCACCCTAACAATTTTATGATGTAAGAAGCTGAAGAGCATACGGGGACTTGGATAGCTTGCAAAGCTGGAAAGAGTCGAGGTTTATTTGGTATCAATAATTGTAATGTAAATTTATAAGTGAAAAAGGTGGTAGTTGTAAAATAATATTTTTTATTTGAAGGTTGTTTATGTTTTAGTGATTGTAATGTAAATTTATAAGTGAAAAAGGTAGTAGTTGTAAAGTAATATTTTTTATTTAAGATTGTTTTTCTCTTTAAGGAGGATAACCACAAAGATTTAATAATATTTTTGAAGATAATGATGGATATTCAATAGTAAATTGGACTTTTAAAAAGTAAGGAACTATTTGGTTTTGTTTGCTTTAGTTTTTAGTTTTATTTATGTAAAGTAATTATTTTTATTTTAATATTTGATTAGACTATTTATGTTTTTTTGAAGAAAAAAAAGATGAGGATGATGATCAATTTGGATCATTCAAAAAGAAAAGTAAAGAAATATCTGGCCTATTTTAGAATTTTATTTGTATGCTAAACAGCCTTTGAGAGGAGTGTTCATAAATTACTATACACAAATTTTGAAACCAAAATATTATGTAGTGGTGTAAGTCTAGGGGGAAATGTTTTTCATCCTCAACAGTGGTATTCTCACAAAGATGATAGACCTTCTCAAACCATAAATATATTGAATTTATGAAAACTATTTATTATATAATCCCTATAAATATGTTATAAAAAGTAATTTGTTAATATTACATTAAATTATTTTGTATATGTATAAATTATTATTTTAAAATTAAACTATTCATTTACTTTGATGTTTATGAAATTAATGTTTTCAAAGTTATAATGTGATATTTTTAATATTTTATATATTAATACTTTTTATTGTTTATGTAAATCAAAAAATTGGAATTGAAAGACCCTTTTACAAGTCCAGAAGAAGAGGTGATCTACACATTTTTGAGTTATCTTGTCCCAAATAAAGTTCAAATTAAATAATCCATTGTATACCATGTCCCAAATAAAGTGAGAATACTTGTCTCTTTAGTATTTGGAGCTACAACTTTTGCTCCAAGAAACTCACCAATTTTTTGTGAGTAGATTAAACTTTTTAACATTTTCTTTTATGGTTTTTTTTTCACTATAGGTTTTTTATCTCTTTCCTATATTTTATATAATTATTTTATTATTATTATGTGCATTTGTACCTATAATCGTTGCAAATTGTTGGGACTTTTTCTTTTTATTTAGTTAGGCTTATGAGGGTGTTGGAATAAATAACCTTCTTAAAACTTGTAGAAAAACATATTTTGGGGGCACATTCCTTGTTTTGGGGAGTTTCTCATTGATTTAAGGATGCAATTGAGTGAAGACTAGGTGTTCCCAACTAAAACATGAGTTAGAATTAGTGCACATCAATTTAGTTCAAAATAGCTCAAATCAAAATTTTCATAACTAATTGAAGTTATGATGTTCTAAATTATGCCTAACTAGCATGGAAAAATCAAATTATCTCCTACCATAAGTTGAATTGCCTCTCTATAATGAACTTGATCATCTTTTCTCTTCCATTCTAAGTTTCTTATGTTGCAATATATGTCATCCATTTATTACATAATGATTTGATGGTTGCTTTGTTTCTTATTGTATATATACTTTATTTATGTATCTATATCTATAGATGTTCAAATCTAATAGATACTTACTTGTAAATCCTCTTTGTCTTACAAAAGAAACATTAGGGTTATACATGCTCAAATATAATAGATCACTTTCTTGTAAATGCCCTTTGTCTTACAAAAAGAAACATTAAGGTTTTTTCAACAATGTTTTGGCGAAGAAATCAAACAAAAAATATATATTTAAACAAAACCGCATTGAAAGAAACCTTAAATAAAATATGATAGTGTCAATTTATAACATCATATGTTGTGAAAATAAGTTTTGGTCCCTTCAATGGATAGACAAGAGGGAGTTGAGCAAATCAAAACAATCTTTTTCTTTGTTGCAATGTAGAGCTCGTTGCAATTTTGTCATCAAAGTTTATAATATTATTTAATAATCATTGAAGTTTATAATGATGTATTATTGAGACTAAACTCACAAAGCTGAAGTATTCCTTTCTTGCCAATAACAAAGTGGAGGTGAGTCTAATTCACATCACATGAAAGGAGATACAATGGAGATATTATGATAATACATGGATTCTTTATATGATAAGAGAACACACATCGGAAGCATAAATTTACAATATAATCTAATCATTATGATCTAAATTACTAATGATTCGCTCGATATAAATGGTGGCAATTCATAAAGATTTAAAATGGACAAGAAACAAAGTTGTATAAGAATTAGACAATTTTGACCATTTTTCAAGACATGTTTTCAATCATTTTTGCAAAAAATTTAGTTGTAATTGTTGGAATAACAGATATGCATTGTTGGAATTGCATAATTTGAGTGCCCCATGGATATTTGAAGACATTGAAACAATTTCAGCAATAAAAAATGAAATTCGAACAATGCAAAATGACAAATTGATTAAAGATTTTATCTAGATTTTGGCTATGACACCTTTCATAACACTTATGAACAACACAACCATTTTATTTGCAAAGAATTTTTTTTAATTATTAACACTAAACCATGGTAAAGGGAGTCAAGAGGGACTCCCTTATTCACAAGTCAAGGCACACCAACCCAAAATTCAAAGAATGAGGATAAATGCATGTGGACCTACATCTATTATTAGAAGTTTACACAAATTATATAATTTCATAATAGATAAAGGGTTTTGATGGTAAACATACATAAACAACATATATTCAAATAACAAATCATATAATAAACTAGAGGTTTTGAAGGTTTGAAAGTTTATTATTCTTTTGATTATGGTAAAATATGTATGTATTAAAATAAAAGTGAAGAACATAGGTGATTAACAAATGGTGGACAATTACATGTGAAACGCAATTCCATATTACATAACAATTGCACATTTTGTTTAATATAATGTTTATATAAGCTATAAAGCATGGCCTTCGCATAAGTGTTCTAAGTTATAATATAATTATATAATTATGTCTATGTGAACGCTCTCAAATAGATCGAGCATGGCCTTCGCATAAGTGTTCTAAGTTATAATATAATTATATAATTATGTCTATGTGAACGCTCTCAAATAGATCAAGTTGAACTTTGCATGCATGTCCAAATTGTAATACATATTATATATTTGTTTTTATGTAAGAGTATTAAAAAAGCATCTTAACCTTGGTAGGAGTGTTCAAATAAATAAAATAAATATTTGATGATGTGTAAGCAATTAAAAAAACATATTGACTTTTATACATATTTTTTTTAGAAGAAAAAATACCAGATCTTGATATTCATAATTGAATCAAAGGATATCATATACATTCCGCCTGCTAAGCCTATCCATCTGCTGTGAAACTTACACAATGGGGACCTCTCTAATCACTATAGAAGCAGTGATACAACCATGTTACCAAGAGCATGTGCAATAATGGACAACAAGCCTGCTAAAGGCAGGCTTTTATCATCATTCCTGTAAACAGGTTAGAAGTTTTTGCTGAAATTCAAGATAAAAAATGACCATGAAGCTAACTAGTCCTGAGCATAACAAGAAGGCTAAGAGTCTCTTCATTGTCAACTAGACTTATGTACAACATAAACAATATTCTGTGCAAAAAAGAGAGTGGACTGAGTCCCAGCACAAAGCTTTAAAAAAACTGAAAGTTTCCATGATCAATGATCATTCCATCCAAAGATTCTGAGAAATTTCCAAAACCAGAATCTAACAATAAAGCCTTTTTTGAGAGACTGTCAGCCTGCTGGTTATGCTCACGATAAATATGCTCGATGGCCACGGGTGGTATAATTTGCAGCATAGATCGAATGTCCTCACACCAGTGACTCAAATTAGGTGAGTTTAGTGATGCAGTCCTGTTTCCAAGAAATTATGACAAGGGAGTCATCGAATATAGTGAGCAGAGGGATCCCCATATGTTTAGTCACATCAAGCAGAGCCCAGAGAGCCAGGAGCTCAAATCTAGTATTAGTACTTCTGCCACAGCCCAGAGTAAAGCTAATAGTATGAGAACCACTCAAGTAAAGCACAAAGCCCACTCCCCCAAGGTTTCCAGCAGCTTCCCTGTCAAAGAAGTCACAAGGGAAGATGAGTTGCGGACATGAACCAATGCATCTTATTTTTTTCTTCTTTTTTGGAACGGGAAAAATATGCATAAACGCTTCAGTTTGCTGAAGGATAGAGTAAACAGAGGGCTGCTTATTGTAAAAAATACAACAATTCCTTAGTTTCCAGATACTCCAGAAAAAGAAGAGGGGCATATAGATAAAAGCTGAGCCAACCGAAAAGTTTTTGAACCAAAGTTCAAGAAAAGTCCTGACAATACCCTTATTAATGGATGGAATGCCATATTGCTCACAAAGTACTGCAAAGTCTCTTCTAGTAAATGAGCAATTGATGAACAAATGTTGAATCATATCTTCACCCTTCCTGCAGAGAATGCAAATACTCGGGCCCTGACAACCACGACATTGGAGATTATCCCAAGTTAACACTTTATTCATTACCAGTAACCAGATAAAACATCTAATTTTTGCAGGGATGTTAACCGTCCAGAGAAGGTTCAACACAATGGACAGGTCAGAAGAATGACTATGAACATGATGCACAATGCACTCATATCCGAGTGCCGCAGTGAGATCCGCAACATAATTTTTATAAGACCATAATAATGAGTCCTCTTGGTGAGAGAGCCTGATTCTGCCATACTCGAGCCCAGAAATATAATTGTTCCAAAGAAGTTTCCAATCTCCTCCCAAATCCAATTCATCAGTAGTGAACCAATAGCTCTGTGCACCTGGGGAGTAATTTCTAGCTTGATCTAGTGTAAAAATACCATAATCCTCCAGGTAATCCCATAAATCTTGAGGGAGAGAGAATGGTGAGCCCATGCCCACTATTGGATCTAAGCCCACCCAAATTGCCTCGCCATTTCCAACATGCCAGGTTAAGCCCTTGCCAAGCCAAGATAAGGTGTGAATAAAACCTTTCCAGATCACAGAAACACCCCTAACCGAGAAAGCTTTGTTGCAGATCCAGGACACCACAGAAATCTTTTTCAAATATTTCATAGACAAAATATGGAACAATATCCCATTTCTAGTAAGGGCTAACCATAAGATCTTGAGGCGCAAAGATATACTGAACCAACCCAGATGTTTGATGCCCTAGCCTCCGAGAGATGTAGGTTTAGACAGAGCCAACCAATCTGCAAGATGGAACTTTTTACTATCCGCTGTAGAGCCCCACAAGAAGGAGAAAAGCAGACTTCTGAGCTTATCAAGGATGGCTTTAGGTACAAGAACCAGAGCCATCCAATAGACTCGCAGACTAGTGAGGACAACTTTAATCAGGACAAGTCTTCCCCCAATGGAGAGAAGTCGGAATGACCAATGCTGAATTCTTTTTTCAAATTTCTTAATAAGCCAGTGCCAATCTTTAACCAAATAACCCAAGGGCTTTAAAAAGTAGCCAAGGTAATTGAAACCCAAGGAGATGTGCTCATATTTAAAGGTGAGAGAGTGAGAGATCTTGTTTAATATCCCATGCTCAATATTGTTGTACAAAAAACACGATTTATCCATATTTATACACATGCCCGAAGCAGCACAACAGGTCTCCAAAATAACTTGAAAAGCAGCCCACTCCTCAAAGGTACCAATGCCAAACATTATCACATCATCTACAAAAAGAAGGTAAGTGAGAGAGAGCTGAGAAGACATCCTGATACCCTTGATCTTCCCATTGGTACGTGCATCCTCAATTAAGAGACTAAGCCCTTCAATGACAAGAATAAACAGTAACAGAGACAAAGGACAGCCCTACCTAATGCCATGTGAAGCAGAGAAAAAGATAGAAGGTGATCCATTAACAAGCAAAGCAAAATTTGTAGAGGACAAACAACCCATAACCCAGTTGACACCCACCAGTGGAACTCCTATTTGAAGAAGAATAAATATCAGATAGGACCAGTTCACCCTATCAAATGCTTTAGAAAGATCTAGCTTGAGAATAAGAGCACACCTGTTATTGGTTTTGACTGAGTGGAGGACTTCTTGAGTAATGGCCAAGGGTTCAGAGATCTGTCTATTTTTTAAGAACCCGGATTGCTGAGGAGAGATAAACTTGTCTAAAAAAGGCTTAAGGCGCTGAGCAACAACCTTGGAAATCAGTTTATAAACCAGATTACACAGAGAGATTGGTCTAAAATCAACAAAGGTGAGGGGTTTATCTTTTTTGGGGATAAGAGCAATGAAGGTAGAGTTCAAAGAGGGTATAACTCTGCCTTCCAGCCTGGAGGTTTCAACCAAATTAACAAGTTCATTCCCCAAAAGATAAAAAAAAAGGCAGGAAAAATTCCACTGGCCAGCCATCTGGACCAGGAGATTTATCTTTCTTAAAATATTTTAAAGCCAGTTCCACTTCCCCCAAAGAAATATGGGAAGTGAAAGACTCCATCTCCTCATGTTGTAGAAAAGAGGGGAATAAACGAATGACCTTCAGCTGGGCCTCAATGTTGGTCTGATTATCGTCTCTGAAGATCTGCTTAAAATACCTTACCCCTAAGTCCTTGATACCTTTATCATCTTCGATCATATTACCTCCTTCATCTTCGAGGCCCCAAATGGCGTTATGGTTCCTCCTAGCAGAAGCTACCGAGTGAAAGAATTTAGTATTGGCATCACCCAGTGAATCCCAAGTTATCCTGCTTTGAAGCCTGGTAGATTGAAGTTCATGATTCCTCAGTCGTTGTAACACTTCTCTAAGAGCCAAGAGCCTGTTGTTTTCACTAGGGCTGAGCAAACCCGTGGAGGAAGAATGCAGAAGATTATTAATTTCTTCATCAATGAGAATGATCTGACCTTTCATCTCCAGGGTTTTTTTACGTGTCCAAACTTTGACCTTCTCTTTCAGGAGACGAAGTTTCAGCGAGAGATCATCCATCCCAAATGTGGTAACTCCAAGGGGTAAAAGAGGCCATTCAGCCCTGACCATTTTTACAAAATCTTCATTGGACAGCCAGGAGTGATTAAACTTAAAAGGGATAGGACATGAGACAGAACCATCCAGCCATTCAAAAAGAACAGGATAGTGGTAAAAAACCGACGAAGGATAAGACCATACTCGATGCCTGGGGAGAAGGTTAACTAAGTTGATAGATAGTAAGAACCTGTCAAGCCTTTTACAAATGCCCTCTGCCCTAGACCTGCCATTCTGCCAAGTGGGCCCAGCACAGGATGGAGCAATGTCAATCAACTGAAAAGACGAAAAAAGATGCGTGAAGTAAGGACCAAGAGGATCAAGAAGGGCCTTCTTACCCCAAACTTCAGACCCATTCAGAGTTAGATTTAAATCTCCTGCAAGAATCAGATTGGGAAGGGAAAGAAGGTCACCCCTAGCAACGACATTCCAGAAAGATTCACGATTAGGATAAGGGCCATAGTAGTTGAGAATGGAAAGAGAGGTGGAGGAGCCTCGAAAGCGAGCTTTAAGGAGGATACCCGCAATAGTATGAAAGGCTTTACATTTGACATGAAGGGGGTTCCAAGCCAGAAGTATACCCCTCGAGAGACCTGAGGAGCTAATTGCACAAAATTCCCAACCCGGTCGAATTTTGGAGAAAGTCAATAGTGCAGGGTAGGTGTTGTTCATGGTTTCTTGAAGAAGGATTACATCAGGCGAAAGTGAAACAAAAAGATTATGGAGGCTTTTTTGTTTGGCCAAGCCCCCCAAGCCCCGAACGTTAAGGGATAGAATTTTCATCAGGAACCACTCAGAGGGGGTGTCGTAGCTCTAAGAACCCAATAGGCAGAATGTGGCTGGTGACGAACTGCATTTTTTAGCTTGGTGGACAGAGGAGTAAACTGAGTGGTGGTCGAGGACAAATCCGAAGACGAGAGAGGGACTTTTTTATTTTTTATTCCAGATAGTAACATTTTCAAACTGGATGGAGTCTAATGGCAAGACCGATGGGGAGAGGGGGGTTTTAGCTGAGAAGATATCCAAAGATATTTGTAAGGAACGGTCGGCAAAGGAAGGAGAAGTGACGGGACTACGTGGAGGGGTAGAAACATCCTGAGGACATTTTCCAGCGAGAGGTTGGAAATCGGAGTCTAAGAAGATCGAGATGGCACAGAGGGAAAAGGTGGAGAGATAGGCCGTGGAGGAGGAGAAGCGGACCGAGTGGGTGAAGGGGCCACCTGAGAGCTAAGAGAAGGGTCCATAATAGGTGAAGGGAGAGACCCCACAGGCACAGAAGCCCCAACAGAGGAGGGTAAAGATGCAGAACTCTCCACAGAATCCAAAAGAAGGAGTTCTTGTTTCGACGCATCATTAAAAAAAGAGCAGGCGTTTGTATAAATACCTTTTGCGGAAGAAGCCCGGGAATGTGAGGAAGGACAAGTCGAAATAACGCCTGGTGGGGAAGGTGGAGACTACCACATCAATGGAGAGATGTCGCACCTTGACGAAGAACCGGACATTCCCTTCGCAGGTGACCAACTTTCCTGCATTGGTTGTAGCGGAAAGGTATGTTGAGATAATCTAGACGCACGGAGAACAAGTGTTCATGACACAGAATCTCAACTTCAGCCGGAAGGCCCAAAGAAATGTCCATTTCCACCAAAATATTTGCCATCTGCTTGTCAAATGTGTGCATGAAGTCCTCCTCCACCGCAACAAAACGACCTAAAGTGTTGCCAATGCCCTCCAGCAGGGAGCAGCTCCATAGAGGAAAAGGTAGACCAGGAAGTAAGACCCATAAGTGTATTTTCTTAACCCGCTCCCAAAGGGGGTCAAAGTGGACGTGCCAACGCTCCAGAACCAGAGATCCACCGCCAATGCGCCAGAGAGAATTTAACACAGACGTAGCGTGAGCATCTTCCAGAAAGACGATAACCAACCAACCTTTGGCAAGTAAACTGATCGTAGCCACGTAGGAGAAGAGAGGCTTCCAGTTCTCCGTGCCCCAAGCAATCTAGTCCTTTTTCCCTAGCTGACAGTACTCGAGTTTGCCAATGAGAGCTTGAGAGCACAATACTTCCACCCGTTCCATAAAAACATCGCAACCCAGAATGAATCTGAGCTTCCCCTCTAAAAATTTGTGAGCTTTTGCATTTCTACGACGTCGAGTGCAAGCTAGTGTGGACTGAGGAACACTCAACGATGGGAGAGGAGCCCCATCCTTAAAAACCGACATGGAACCAAAAGGGAAAAATACAGAACCTGATAATGATAACCCCTCGCCCAAAAGTCAACAGGCATAGACAAACCGGGGATATGAGCAGCAAACCCTAAGGTTGTAACCCGAGGAAAACTAGGGTTAAACCATCAAGACCTGTCCAAAAACCCTAGAGCACAAAGAACAAAACAGAGCCCGTAGACAACCGAGGTTAGGGGCATCAAACCCTATGGTTGTGTCCCTAGGAAAAGAAGGGTCAAACCACCAAGGCCTGCCCAAAAACCCTAGAGTAGAAAGCACAAAATAGAAACTGTGAGGGTTCGAAGTAAACCCAGAAAAGCTGACAAAGAGAGGAGTATGGGAAACCATCCACTTGGGTACAGAAAGTGAATAAACGACCCAAGAGTAAAACAAGACGTGGTCAACTCCCAGAAAACACGGGCTTCCCCAAAGGTGACAGGGAGAGAAAACCAACGTAAATAAAACCCAAAAACCACGGCACCCATGATGTAGGAGGTACAAACACGGCACGAGAACACGTGAGGGTGAACCCGGAACCAGCATAAAAACCTCACAAATTCCCACTTTTTTAATAACTGGTTGGTACTAGTCCTCCGCTAAGGAGGAGGAACTCCAGTCGACGGTTCCCCATCAAAAAAAATGTAGAAGCAAAACAAACCCAAAGCCTAAAAGATAAAACCAGAACCCAGAAGAGGGGAGGAAAGCACTGGAAGATAAGGCTTTGCCACCCCAGAAAAGAACTGTCACACGGTCCCAGAACAAACAAACCCCAAAGCAAGAGGGAACAGAGACACCGAGTTCAATCTCCATAACAGATAAACCAGGGGAGGAGAGTCAAGACAGAGTCTCGCCATCACAAAATGAATATTCATATTCAAATGTTTACCCAAAATATCTCGCCGGCTAAGATTTCCATTTTGCGTTTCCCACTTTTTTTCAGAGGGAAAAATACCAGTCTTTGATATTCATATGAATCGAAAAGACATATTAAACATTGCATGTGGCTGTCTAGACTGTCCATGATCTTCACCACCGGCCATATGGAAGTCCATCATCACAAAATACATACAAAACTACCAACCGAACAGCATACAATCTGAACAGCAATCATACATATACAATACATTCAGACAGAACAGCCAGCTAAAGCAATAAAGAAGAAGAAAACTAAGTCTGTTCATATACAGACTTATTCATCATCCCTAAAGGTTCAGGTCAGATATTCCTTCTATCAGTAGTGACCTTTAAATATATCCTCCCAGGAAATCAATGCAGCCAGCTGAAGATCATCCCAAACAGGCAGTAAAAAAATACTATATATCACATGTCCGGATGCTGACAGAATAAATAGAACAGCCATCAAGATAAATAGAAACAGCCATCAAAATAGGGAGAAAGGACCTTCCCCAATAACCAAACCATCCAAAAATTCCGAGAAATATCCAAGACCCAGATGCATTTTAAGTGCCTTCTTTGATAGATCATCAGCTAGCATGTTGTGTTCCCGATATATATGATTGAAGGTCACAGGTGGGGCCAAGTGCAACATCGAAAAGATTTCATCACACCAATGTTTCAATGTGGGTATATTAAGGGTGGAATTTTTTTTCACCCATGATATAACCACCATTGAATCACCAAAGATCATGTGAATGGGCAATCCCATCAGCTTGCAAACTCTAAGTACAAACCACAGAGCCAGCAGTTCCGCCCGAGTATTGGAACATAATCCACAGCCCACAGAAAAACATAAGTAATGGGTTTCACTTAAATGGATCACGAACCCAGCACCTCCCATATTCCTTTGAGCCGCACCATCAAAGTAAGCAACAGGGAAAACATGTATAGGCCTTGAACCTATCTGCCTATTCTTTATTTTTTGAAGGGGCACAGGGTAAAGGGCATACAGGCACTCAATCCGAGAGATAAGCATGGAGGCTAAAGGTTTCCCATCATCAAAAATGCAGTGATTACGAAGGAGCCACAGGGACCAGAAAATAATAATAGGGATATACCGATAAGAAACAGATAGTGCATGATTGTTGAACCAGTGATCCAGGAAAGAACACACAGAGTCATGTGGGGAGAAGGTAAAGCCCAGGCAACTCGAGAAGTGAGTGAAAATGTTCACTGCAAAGGGACACATAAGGAAAAGATGACCACAGCCCTCTAAATTATTTTCACAAAAAACACACCTGCTAGGGCCATTGAACCCACGAGACTGCATATGATCCCAGGTGAGAATTTTATCCCTGACCAGCAACCAAGTAAAACAGATGAACTTCAGCGGAAGCTTTAAGGACCAAAGTATTGACAAGACCGGGTTATGATCCTCCACATAAATGTTTTTTACAATACAGTCATAGCTGATAGAAGCACTGATAGGACCTGCATAGTTCCCAAAGGACCACAAGAGCTGATCATTTTCCTCAATTAATCTGATCCTATTGAATTTGAGTCCCTTTATATATAAACTCCACTGATAACTCCATTCTTCACATAAATCTAATTCCTCGGCAGAGAACCAGTGTCCTGTTGAATTATTTAAAGCCTGATCGAGAGTGGTAATGCCATAGTCCTCGAGATATGTCCTCAAATCATCAGACAGGATAAAGTTATAGCCTAAGCCAACAATGGGATCCGCTCCAACTTTGACCTCTGAACCATTCCCAACCTGCCATGTAAGTCCACTTCCAATCCAATGCAAAGTTTTTATGAATCCCATCCAGATAGGGGATACCTTCCAAAGTCTGTACATTTTGAGCCTGCACCAGGACTGAAGTGATAAATTTTGCGTTTCCCACTTGAACTCATCACAAGACACTAAAGGAAAAGGGGAAAAGGTAGTGGTAGTGGGGCTTTTCGACTTTTATAGATGTTTAAATTATAACAGAATACATATATTACGGGCGTAACTCATGTGAAATCTCCTGTTAGAAAAGCATCACATCTTTTAAACATAAGTCCAAGTTATAATACATTATATAAATTTTTGTGAAAGCTTGAAAAACGTATCTAAACTTTCGTACATAATTAAATTTTAATAATACAAAAAAGTAACTCACTTTTACATAAGTGCAAGCTATTCAACATTATATAATTTTGTTTAGTCAAATTTAATAATTTTTACTATTTTATAAATATTTTTATTATAAAAAATAATATATAAGTTTTTATAATATGGATTAAATCTATTTTAAATCTATATTTATCAAGTATGGAGAGGGATTCAAGAATTGTACATTTTTTAAGGTTTAGATTTCTCTCGGTACTTGATAGATATGGGTTTAAAATTTATTTATGCTAGTTTATTTATTTTTATATTTATATTTTATTTAAGTAGATATGTAATTTATATTTTATATTTTTATATTTTTTATTTATGTCGGCTAGAACGTGACTAATTTGACAAGATCTCCCTCGTACTGGGTTACTGACAAGATCTCCCTCATACTAGGTTACTAGGTTGGAGAGCACCTAGCTTCTTTCTCTGCAATTACCTAAAGTTTAATAATATTACAAATTTATAATTGTGTAGAAAACCATTAGGATATATCAAGCTCCGAGAGGGATCAAATCTTTGGAGGTGCAAACCTCTTCTAATATTGCACTCAATTATCACCTTATGGCCGACATATAATATTTTTTATTATTTTTTATTTTGTTATACATGGTTTTAAAACCATGTGCAAGGCCCTCATAAAATTGTGGGTTATTTAGGAGGCCTTGCACATGGTCTTAAAACCATTTGCAACGACCTCCTAAACCATGTACAATAAAACCATGGGTTGTTTAGGAGGCATTGTACATGGTTTTAAAACCATTTGCAAGGCCCTCCTAAACCATGTACAATAAAACCATGGGTTGTTTAGGAGGCCTTGCACATGGTTTTAAAACCATGCGCACTACTAACATTTTTTTGTAGATATTTCAATTTTTTACTTTTTATTATTTTGTTAAGGAACATTACAACATCTTCCCCATATTGTGTTGTTTTTTTCTGAATGACATTTTTTGGTTGATAATTTTAAATTTTAATTTTTTATTGTTTTGTTAGGTAGGGGCATTACAACATCTCCCCCATATTGGTTTTTTTTTTGTCGCTGACATTTATTTTGGAGGATAATTAAATTTTTTATTTTTTATGGCCGACATTTACAAGAGGAACGTTACATAACCTTACAAGATCTCCCCCATACTGGGCTGTAGAACCCGCTCAAAAAACACCTCAAATTAATGTTGTGAGATTATAAATCATTAAGTCTAAGACACATTACATGTATCATATAAACTTGAAACTAACAAATCTATCATATATACATGATCTTTCACAAGTTTACAGTTCTAAAATACTTAACTCATCTATCTTATCAAATATTTATTCACGTCAATAAAATAGATAACCAATTTTGTAACTTGTATAAATGACTACAATATATAGAATAACCAAAAATAAATATCTCCAATAAACAAACACACAATTTTTTTAGGTATAAAAGAATAAAATTGAGTGAGACATAAATGACCCATTGCATCTCTATTGATATTATTGCTTTTAAGGCTATGCCTCAGAATTCCTTGGTAACAACCTTAGTAACCCTAGTCCAAGGTGTGTATTATTAAGTCACCACTAAATGTAGATAATGTCGTGTGAATCATTTTAATATTATAAAAAAGGTAGACAATGTTGTGTAAATCATTTTCTTGTAAATATCCTTTGTCTTACAAAAAACATGAGGGTTTTTTCAACAATGTTTTAAGTAATAAAATCAAAATACTTTCTTTAACCACAACCACAACAAATTAACCCTTCAATACAATGTTATGGTGTCCTTTATAACATTGTGTGTTGTGAAAATATTTTTCGTTCCCTTCAATGCATGGACCATGGGGAGTTTTGTGAATCAAAACCGTCGTTTTTTTTGCAAAGTGGAGCTTTGTAATCTTTCCATAGGAGTTTATAATCCTATTTGATAATTGTTGGAGGTTATAATTACATATCATTGAGAGTGGAATCACAAAGTTGAAGTAGTGATCTCTTGTCAATCACAAAGTGGAGGCGATTCCAATTCACATGATGGGAAAGGAAATGTGATGATATTGAATGATTTGTTTATATGATCAGAGTACATGTGTCAGAAGAATGCATTTATGTTTTAACCTTGCCAGTATAATCCAAATTAGTGATGTTTCTCTTAGTATAAATTATGACAATTCACAACGATTTAAAATGGCCAAGAAATAGAGTTGTCTAAACACTATACAATTTTGACCATTTTTTCCCAAAATCAAGTTGAAATTGTTGGAATCGTAGATATACATGGTTAGAATTGCTTGATACAAGTTCCCTCAGGGTATCATGCAATTCCAATTCAGCAATAAAAAAAAACTGAACAATGCAAAATGATGATCTGACCAAAGATTTTATCTAGATTTTTGCCTATAACACCTTTCACAACACTCATGAACAACACAACCATTTTTTTCAAAGACAATTTTGAAATTAACAACATTAAACAATGGTGAAGGGAGTCAAGAGGGACTCACTTCTTCATAAGCCAAGGACACCAACCCAAAATTCTAATAATTAGGACAAATGCATGTGAATTTGCATCTACGATTAGAAGTTTGCACAAATTATATGACTTGATAATAGGTAAAGGTTTTATGTTAAATATGCATAAAAAACAAACCATATAATGAAATAGAGGTTTTGAAGGTTTGAAAGTCTAATATTCTTTTGATTTTGATGAGATATTTATTTACTAAAAAATAAAATAAAATTTAAGAACATAGGTGATTAACATATATTGAGGTGGATAAATGCATGTGAAACCCACTGAAAAACAAAACCTTTATGTGGTTGTGTGTGAATTCCAAAATCGTCACCTAGGATGCTTTAAAGGTGTGGGGCTTCTGCAAACCAAGTAGGTGTAACATGGGTAAAGCTGATGAGTAGTCGGTTCAACATTTATTTGTTACCTGCCCTTCCATATAGGTGATTTGGTTGGTCTTAAAAGGATAATGCAGTCTTGCTATTGCCTAGTATGGACTCTCTCTTTTTGAATTCCTTCATGCGTGAGTATCTGATGAGAGACAACACCATGCTCTTCCATTATTCCTTTTGTGGGAATGGTGGGAGGCCTATAATAGGGGCTTGTTTGATGGTTGAGAATGGACCCTGCAGAAGATCAGTACAAAAACCATCGGTACTTATTTAGAATGGAGGTCAAAAAAAGTGCCAAAAGAACCAAGATCCTTTATGAAACCTACAATTAACGCAGAATTGGCTCTGGGGTTTTTTGACGGCATTGAGCAGACGAAAAAGTGTGGTGCATGGATGTATTTAATGCTAAACCCTTCGATTGACATAAAAGGATGGATGCGGGTTGCCACTGGGTCAAACACTCGGGCATAACTATTGGGATTGATGGGACTCCTCTTATTGGCCAAACATTTTGGTTTGGAGTTGATTCTAATTGTTGGAGACTCATAGGTTTTGATAAATTGGGCAATGAAAGAGAGCTATATACTATCTCTCTCAGTGACCAACTAGTTGCTATGTACTATCTCTCTGAGTGACCTACTGGCTGGACATAGTGAGATTGCTCATCAATAGTTTTCTTGGAGTTACTTTTGAGCATGTCTTCCATGACTACAACACCATAGTGGATGCTATCTCAAAGAAGGGAATTAGTGATATGGATGGACACCTCTTCTATGATGTTTGGTCATCTAGCTCGCCCCTACATAAATATATGATGAATATCTTGTAAGTGGTTTTTTGTTTTGCTTTATTGATATTTCAATGGACTTTCGAGGCCGAGTCCACTGTATCCAGAATCTTTTGATATCTGTTATCTTATCTATGAAAACATGTTTTAATTGACTCTTGGCTTATTAGTGGGTTTTTGACACCAACATAAGTTCTAAGGTCTATATCTTACAATGAAAAGAGAAAAAGACTTAGTGTAGTTATCTCTTTTTTATATGTAGTCTCAATTTCTTTTTTATATGTAAAGCCTCATTTTTTATTATTAATAAAGTTGTTTTTTTCAACCTTGGAAAAAAAATTCATTTCACACCGTACACATATTCATTTCACACCCCACACAGAGAGAGAACTCAAAAACTATTTATTGTACTAGCTATATAAATCGCTGCACACCATCAACATTTTCTATTGCAATTTTCCCAGAACTTTTTCTTTTCTGAGACTCCTAAATAATCTCTGTTTCGGTACCATTGACCATCCTTCCCATCTCCTCCCATTTCTATTTACCAATTGGCAATGGCCTCCACCTCTACCTCTGCTAATTCCAACCACCACAATGTGTTTATAAGCCATCGTGGTGTGGATGTAAAGAAAACTTTGGCAATTCATCTCTACTAGCGACTTCGTTCGCATGGAATCAAAGCCTTTCTATTGAATTGGTGCAAGGAGAATATTTGACTTATCAGATTGAATGTGCTATTCGTTCGGCCTCTATCCATGTGCCCATTTTCTCTACCAGATATGCCGATTCAGCCTGGTGTCTTATACACTTAGTGTAGGTTTAAAAAGAAGTGTTTTTCATCCAAGCCATAGGTATATTGAATTTATGAAAGCTATTTATCATGCAATAAGTATGAATATGTTATCAAAATTAATTTGTTAATATTGCATTGAATTATTTTGAACTTGTATTAATTATTATTTTAAAATTAAATGAATATTATTTTAAAATTAAACTATTCATTTACTTTGATGTTTATGAAATTAATAATTTCAAAGAACTATAAAGTTATAATGTGATATTTTTTAGTATTTTATATATTATTACTTTTCATTGTTTATGTAAATCCAAAAATTGGAATCATAAAAAAAATGTAAATCAAAGGAATTGAGATTATACAATTTGGTGATATTAACAATACTACAATGAATAAGAATAAGGTGAGGAATATAACTTTAATTATGTATTTTTGTAATTAATAAATTATCTTATTATTCTATATTATTGTTTTTTTTATTGGTTGAAAACTAGTTTTTAGACTATTTTAACCTATAATTTAACTTGCAAGTTCATAGTATGTTCAACATTTTGCAAAGCAATTGCACATTCTCTCCTTTTTTTTAGAATCAAAATTCTTTTATTAGTGCAATTATAAGAAAATATAGGAAAAGATATGGGTAATATGAAGGTAAAAAAGATTGAGATCTCTTTCTTTTTAGCTATATTTTTATGTTCATTGTTTCATTTTTGTAATTATTTGTATTATTTTGTATGATTTAACCTTTTTCAATAAAAATTTGCTTTTGTATTGAGTTTTATAAACTATTCATTTTATTCTAATCCATTTCAAATTAAATTAGACACTATTATATTTTATTTATTGATAAACATAAGATACAAACTAAAAACATTAGTAATAATCTAATTACCATTATAATAATTATTTTTTTTAATAAAGTATAGGATACAAACTAAAAAATATTAGTAATAATCTAATTACAATTATAATAAAAAAAAAAATTTCATAACTTTTAAATGGGTTTCTAATAAAATAATACAGTTATTTATTATAAATTTTTTATGAACATTGTTACACATCTTTAAAAACAATTTTATGTTTTTAATAAGTATTTTATATTTTAATTTCAAAATTATAAATCTTCTAACCTTATTATAAATGAAATAAATATTTAATTCTAAAAATATTAGATCTCTTCACTAGCTAACTTTAAATGGATAATATTTTTATAAATTTTATATATGAACATCACTAAAATTACAATAATGTTTTTGCATAAAAAGAGTTTTCTTTATGCAACGGTGCAATACCATTTTTCATTTAAAAAAGAGATTTATGCTTGCAACACTAATGGGTCAAATCGTCCAAAAAAATCATTTGGCAATTATACTGCAACATTGGCAATCGAGTTTCTTGAAAAATGTATTGGAATGTTTTTTTTTGGGAAAACTCTTGATTTGTCGGTGGTTTTCAAAGTTTGAATTAACAAGCCATTTCTGGATAGTATTACTTAGTGGTTGTCAAAGTTTTTTGGACAGTATTACTTGGTGGTTGTCAAAGTTTTAATAACAATCTAAGAATAACTTATGAGAATGTCAGCAAAGATCATCTTTTAGTCTTAAAATAGCATTATTAGTCTCTGCTCTCGGTTTAAGGAGGCTAAGCAGGGACTTTTGTAATTGGCTTGTCATCGTTTTTACAAAATTGCATAAAAATCAAAACACAATTGTATTATTTATTGTAAGTTTTTGTTGCAATATGTTTTCAGCATGTTTTTTAGACCAATAAAAAGCTTTGAGGCGTTATTTGGCCTCATATCGAGGCCAATTTATATTTTGTGCTTTTCAAATTAGGGTTTAAACTAAGGTATAGCAACATAGTCATATGTAACATGGTGTTCAAGATTTTCATTTTGGTTAATGCTATCTCCAACTTAGCATTAGTTTACAAGCATAAAATGTTAGTCTCATTATGCTTCTAATTTCACATGTGGATACCTGTAAGCCATTGTTGCATGTTTGCCATTTGTTCATCATGCTCGTTCTTGTAGCAGGAAGCATGTGGATACCTGTAAGTAGCATACAACAACATGTGGATGTATACCTGTAAGTGACCATGCATGTTTGTCATGTTTGATAAGCTCACGACAGGCTCACGACATGAGCCTAGTCTTCCCTTCCAGTCCAGTTTCTTCTCAGAATCTGTGAGGACCCTGTCTCCAGTCCAACTCTGGTTCGAAGATTGTCCATCTCTGGTTCGAAAGCTTATCAATGATTTCCAGCGTAGGACTGATCTCTGCATCAAATCCAAGTGCATAAAAAACCCCAATAGACAGCCTAGCTCTGCAACTGTTTGTCAAAGCTCGATGTTTTGTGCTCTAGTATCTCCCATTTTTCATAACCTGAAAGACCATCTGCATAGTATTGAGTAAAACGTTTCATGAAAGAAAGGATAAGAAAGGGTGTCAAGGTGATTAATGTTGAAAGATCATGAAATTACCTCCATCAAGTTTCCAATGTTAATAATCAAAGCATAAGGAATTGGTTGTACAACTATCCATTGTTCACGAGGGATTCGAACCTGTGACTGAGATGGTGGCGAGCATCGAGACAGTGGCGAGCATCCAAGACATCTCCGAAGGTCGCATAATAGAAACTCCATACGTTTTTCTATTACAGGAGTTTCAGGATGTGATGCATAAACTACCTTCATCCCAATGTCAAGCATGGAAGCTTCACAAGACAATTTGTTCCAATGGTACTCTACTACTAGAAATCTTTCTCTTCACATCTAGACTCCCGGCTTGCCATTCTTTTTAACACTCCAAAGTGCCTCTTCTTGTTTTTACTGTTCTGCATTGCACAACCTGATTAAAAGTTGTAGTTTAGCAGAATGAGATAAATTTGATATCTTGCACAGCTAACTAAAATCACAAATATCTTGTAGAGCTTAATTGTCAACTGACAAGGACATTGGTTGTTCATGTTACACAGACATACCTAGAACGGAAATACTTGAATTACAAGAACATAAAATTACTTCCCAGCCAGCAGGAAACAATTTTAAAATATTGGTTCCATGCTATATACTTCCGGATTTCTGTCATGCAAGCTTCACTAGATTTTATACTAATTTGTAAAATGATTATGTATATCATCCATTTCTTCCATTCAAATGGAGCACTCTCAGGTTATAGCTTCTATTAATTTGATGAGTAATTATCCTATTATGAAATCACTGTCAATACTGCAACACAGTGAAATTGAAAGCCACTTTGGTAGTCTGTGCATTCCTCTCTATATTTATAACGGCTGATAATTAGTTAGTGACCAAATTATTCATATGTTCCATTTTTCTATTCTCGATAGCTGCATTTTTCTGTCATCAGGATTTTGTAGATTTGGCAGTGTGCACATGACAAATTCTAGTAGGTAGATAGGCCGTAGACTGTCGATTTCTATTAATTCCTTACCTAATACACATTTAACAGTTTTTAACAGGATGCTGGCATATGACAGATGTAAATTAGATTAATCCTGCACCCAATTAAACCGTACTATATACGCAAAGCTTATGTAGACAAAGACCCAATAAAACCTTATTATCACCAGGCTTATGCGAGAAAGCTCTTCAAATTATAAATAAAAAATATGTCTCTTAAATCTTAACAAGGTGAACAGGTTTATGAAAGCAAATTTTCTCTTACCTTTCCGTAAAAACCTGAGACTTCCTCATCTTTTATATGATTCCCCGCAGAAAGGCCAGCGATGACAGATGCTTAGACACATTGTGTGCATTTAAAATTTTTAAACATAGTAAATATGGTTGGTCGAGCATGTACTCGAGTCCTTGTCCAACATTTATGTTCATGTCTTCATGTTTACTCTTGCTTTTCAATTATTTTGCTTGTAGCTGAAAGGGACCAAAACTCTAGTTCTTGAATCAACAGGATGGACGGACTCCTTGCTCTCTGATTATGGAATTGAATAGAGGTTCGTGGACACCTGAAGAGGAAGAAAATAGATACTACTTCAACATTATTGATGATTGAACGCACTAGCGATAACGGAAGCTGAAGCAGATTTGGCACTGAGCAGATTACACCACCGTTCAATACACTCTCTTTCCTGCAAACTTCCTATGGGTATATCACATACAAACGAGTCAGCCAGAGCCTATAGCAGGATCGAATGTACAGAAAGATCAAATTGTTATATCTCCATCTGACCTGTTGATATAGATTTGTATCAATGATGCTATAAGCTGGCTTATCAAGCTTTTGTTACAACTAATAATCTGGAGCACGAATGTGACATTGCCATCACCAAAGGTAACAACGACCTCCACTGATAGCATAGCTAAACCATGCCTGTCTGCTCATCTTTTTTGCATGGCTTATACGTGGCATGATGCTTATTGTTGCATGGTTTGAACTTTTTCGATGTGATCTATCTACTACATGGCTTCAATGTGGCGATTGCCTAAAGTTTACCTTGTTCTCAATTAACCATGCCCAGGAAACATATTCTATGCGTGTTACCTATTCTCTTTACCACGTGCCCCAATTTTATTTATTCAAACCGGCAAATGAGTTTGTTATGTAACAGGTTGACCATCTGAGTAACCAATCCCACCATTTGAGTATCCAAGCCACATTGAAAAATATCGCAACATCCACAATCGAGTCGCCCAGTCGAGT
Source organism: Pseudotsuga menziesii (assembly GCA_001517045.1). NCBI lineage: Eukaryota > Viridiplantae > Streptophyta > Pinopsida > Pinales > Pinaceae > Pseudotsuga > Pseudotsuga menziesii. Next base: position 33,247 of record LPNX011018710.1, read on the forward strand.
TTCCCAGCGCAGCAAATGAATCCATCATGCCCGTCATAGGGTAACTTCCCTAAAAGGGTATAGTTCATAAATAATAAAGTCCACTTTAGGTCCCCTGATGATAATTTGCTTTTATCCTAAAAATGTGATGTTATTTAATAAAATCAGTGAATATACTTTTTTGCATGGCTTATACATGGTGTGATGCTTATTGTTGCATGATTTGAACTTTTCGATGTGATCTGTCTACTGCATGGCTTCAATGTGGCAATTGCTTGAAGTTTACCTTGCTTGCATTTGAAGGATTAATAAGATTAACCACTTTTGCAAAAGACATAAGTGTCATTTAAATAAATCAAATATATTGCTGGCATCCCAGTCGGCTTCTTCGACCTTGCTGACAAGTCAATTTCATAAAGCATGGACTTGCTGCCTTCAGCAGCTCCCCTTGTTATAATCATTTTGGTTAAAATTTTCATAAGCTTAGAGTTTGACTGTTATTTATGCAAAAGGTCATTAACGAAATTTTTATAAAATCTCTATTAGCATATTTAATAGGGAATAACTGAATTAAATTTATATATTTAAAACTGGACACTTATATTTTATTTTTTTCTTTTATTAAAACACATATTTTTCCAAATAATTAATTTCCTTCTTTTAATTACTGTACAATTTACTTAGTTAAAAGCGAGATAGTAAATCTTGAAAAAGTGCTTGAAAGTGTTTGAGCTTCGTATAAAGATCAATTGAATTGTTTAATATCTACTCACAAAACTACAAAAAGATTTAAATGCTTATTTCAAAGATAAATTGGCATTTTAAAGATCTATATAAATCTTTTAATTCCTACAAATGGCATCAATTATTTTAATTATTTTATCTATGACATATTTTAAAACTACAATATGGCATCTTTGGACTTATCCCATTGAAATATTGGTTTGATCCATATACTAATGCTTTTTAAATTTCTTAAATCCATCATTTTCAAACTATTGAAACTTAAAGGCAGGTATTACTATCTGGGTAAAACAAAATATCACATTGGGGGTAAATCCAAAGAAGGCATTGGGGTTTTTTTAAATATGTCACTAGGCAGAAGGTAAATCCAAAGAAGGCATTGGCGTTTTTTAAAATATGTCACTAGGCAGAAATAAAATATGTCAGGAGGAAATAGAAGATTTTGATTGATCTTTAAAAGAGACTCGATCACCTAAGCCATGACCCACACTTTCCAAGATTATAATAGTGGTAAAACAAAAGATTCCATTTAGGTAAATCCAAATATGTGATCAAGGGGTTTTAAAAGATGTCAAAGATCAATGGTAAGCCAATGGGCCAAATTTAAAGTTCACATTGACTTCTTTGAAAATACCCCATTGACAAGCTATTAAAATTTTTTCAAAGATTAATTGACATCTTTAAAAAGGTCTCATTAACGGGAAGCCATTATTTATATTCTAAATATCAATGACAATTTTTATAGGTATTCTCTTGTTATGCATGAGTTGGTTTCTCATTGAAAATGCAGTAGTAGAAATTGACACAGAAATGACTTTGTGACTAAAAACGTTAGTTATTACAATGTTTTAAAGCTAAATATGACTAAATTTGAGCAACACAACTAAAAATGAGTAAACTAAATTACTAATTTACTCATGGGATAAAAAAATACACTTAAATAATAAGTGACACAACTAAAAATGACTAAAACCTAAAATTTACTAAATCATTGAATTAGTCCAAACATAATTAATGTTCCCTCTAGAGATGATATAACTTGATGACCCATGACCATGTTTAACGTAGATCACTGGAATACCCTGTGTGTTAAGCCCTGGACATATGTAATATGTAATATGTAAATGTTTATTTTTGTGGTGCTAGGTGCTAGGAAAAGAGTCTTTAAGGACCAAGAGACATTATCATTATTTTTTGTAAATAATTAATTAATAATAAAAAAATGGCACACCAGAAACCACAAAAGAGTATAGGAGGCTCAGATCCACAGTGGCAGGGGGAATGGTGTTAGAATATTATAAACCAAATTAATACTTAGGATAAAAATAATTAATCATTTTCGGTTAATTTCCTATGCACTAGCCTAGATAGTTGGCATCCACTTTCACCACTTGGTCAATACTTTCCATAAATACCCCAAGGGCGCCTTTATATTGATTTTGGTTAGATTCTGCCAACTTTATTGACTACCCAGATTAGTAACCGCGCTTTCCTGCAGATTGTGTCTTTATACTACTTCATTACTTCTTTTCAGTGGATAAGGTAAAGCTAGTCAACTAGGAAACTGCTATCTTTTGTGGCCAACCCATCCTCCATGATTTTCTCTCCAGATTCAATGATTAGAAAGCTTTTCCATCACTCATCATCACTCACTCATGTTTTATCCAATTCATGAGCTCCTTGATTGATTTGGAAAGTGCTTTAGTCACCTATGGGGGTTTATCATATTTAGTAGTCCTGCTTTATGAGCTAGTAGTAGATTTTACCTATCAGGGATGTATTATTTATGTACACTATGCTGATAAATAATACATGGAAAGATATTGGATCATTCTCCACTTCTCTTGTATTCAGCTCATTATTCCTCTCTTTATTTTCCTTGTGCATGCTTGTGAGGGATATCTTGTAGCTAGATCTTTATCATGTGCTTCTACATAGAATCAAATCCTTTATTTCTATATTGTATTAGAGCTGCTATTTCTACAAATGGGGACAATCCTAGCACTTTAGAACTTGTTGGACTAAAGTTTGTTTATCATAGTCCGTAATTATGCTTTGGCTTGAAGGGTTCCACTTGAGAAATGTACCCCTTTATTGGTTTTGTAACTCCCTTTTGGGAGGGTACACTTGATTTTGTAACACCCACTTGCACAAAGGCACCTTCATTATCTATTTTTGGCCAACGCATGTGAAAAGTGTAACTCCTCCTTCATTATGACTCCTTTTGATATCCTGGGAAGGTATATTAGCTTGTGTAAACCCCCCTCTCACTAATTCAAGTTCCTCTTCACGAATGAAGTGTACCCACATGAGTTGGAGTTGGGTTGGGTGGTTTGGAGTCACTCTCCTTGAAATTTGAGTTACTTGGGTAAAATTCAAATTGGTCTCGTGTGGTTGAGTTAACCTCCTTCGGTTGACTCAAGTTGGCTTGCCTTAGTTCTAATTGACCTCCTTAGGTTAGAAATGACTCATTTGATATATGAATACATGATTCACCTTCTTGGGAAGGGGGGGGATGCTAATTGATGGATTGATGCAATAATCATGTAATTTCATGGTGAGATTATGAGCCATGTATCTTATACTGTGTTTGTGAACTATGTGTTTGGAGCACTGTGTACCGGAGACATGGTGTTTGTGCTTGATGCAAGCTTGGAAAATTTTGCTATATTTCCTCAAAGTCCAATGCCTATGTTTGTCCTGGTCCTACATGTAAATCTTGATGGTGAATGGCAATGTCCTGAGGGACCTTGGTGGTGAAGGGATTACCATAGCACATGGTAGTCGGGTGGAGGAAAAATTATGTGGTGAGGAATTTATTTGTGGTTTTCCAAATTGATATCCTTGAGCTATTCCATTTATTAAGTGAATCTCTTCTTATGGATCCATAGCCTTAGCTTGAGGGTGGCCTGTCCAAGAGGATTTGGCTTGGAAGTTCCTAAGGTTGGGTGGTACGTGGACTGGTTGATGCCAATTTCCTCTTGATAATATAAGTGACTAATTTTGTGTTAATTTATATGTTTATAGAATGTTCCCATTACTTCTATAGTTCCCTTAATCGTTAAATTGTTTACGTTGACGTACATTGTTTATATATCAATGGTTGAATGAAGATTAAATCGTTTATCTGCTTGAAAACTTATACATATTCCTTGACTATGAGATCTAATATTGATGGTAACTTTATTCATATTATTTATGCTTATTTTCTTTTGTTCAACTTACAAATGCGCCCTCAATGGCTAATTTAGTTTGTGAATGAATTCATAGTTGGAAATGTTGAGTTTTCAGAACACTAGTTGAGTAGTTTTTGTTGAAAACTTGAATGCATCAATTGTTTTTTAGTAAAGTTGATATCCTTATGTTTATGGTTGTACCTTACTTTTCAATTGCACTCTTGATGGCTATAGTGAGCCCCTAGGGATTGATTAAATTCTTGTTTAAGTCCACAGATCAAATTTGTGATGGATTTGACTTTTAACTAACTAGTTTCCACTTGGAAACTTGATTACATTGACTACTTTGATCGATCAACTGGTTCATGCATGTCTGTTTGTTGTACTTGATCATTATATTGCACCCTTGAAGGTTGTAGTGCACCACAAAGGCTGATATACTCATTATCCTAAGCTTTCAGAGGAATTTGATATGATTTGGTTGCTTGTCTATTGAACAAGTTATGGACTTAAAGGTCCATGGTAGATGTGATTTTATGTATATGTTACAACTGTATATGGTAGATTGATACCTTTTATTATTCATGATTAAATGGATATAGATGATAACTTCATATATAATATGGTAGGTGTGTTGAGTATGGTTGTCATTGATATCAAAGGGGTTCATTAATGAAAAAGCAAGTGATGACATGGCATGTGGCATGTGTGATGAGGTTGCAAAGTCATATGATGGTGTTCTAGTCCTCTCATAAATTCATTGTTACAATTTGACACCATTATGTAAAAGTATCGCAACTTGTTGAAACTCTTGCTGAAACTATGAAAATTTGACTAAGTACAAATTCTTCTTAATCTGCTCAAGGGGCCTCTGTAAAATACAAGACATATTCTATAATTGATTAATTAAATGATTATGAGGATATAGACATCTATATTGTTGTATTGTTCATATAACCATATGATTGGTTTGTCAAGAAAGTCTTTGAAGGTGAAGTTATTAGCTTGTCAAAAGTGCTTTCTAGCACGATTTGCATTGTTTCAATTCTGGTAAATTTGTCTAAGTGACCTCAGTAAAATGCCTGCCATATTTTGTAGGATACTGATAAAAATAATATGAGACCATCAAGTTTTATCTTGTTGATGTGTGCATCTGAACATGGTATCAATTCCCCTAAATCATGCTTGAAGAAAAAGTTACAGGTCTGCCAAAATGAGGTTTCAAACTGTTTTGGGAAATTTGTTTAAACACTGAAAAATGACAAAGTATTGAAAAAATGGTCTAAGTTTCCCTAGTAAAATACCTACCAGATTTTGTAGAAAAATGATACCATCAGAATGTAGCTTGTTGATGTGTGCATCTGACCATGGTATTATTTCTCCTAAAAGGTGCTTGAAGACAAAGTTATATTCAACTTATATGTCTACCAAAATGGGGTTTCTGGATGTTTTGCACCAATTCATGAAAAGGCACATTTCCATAATGAAGAGATGCATTGGTGAAAAGGTTTTAATGAAGGGACACGATGATGAAAAGATGCAATGGTTCAAAGACATGATGAAAGAAGTATTTAAAATAGAAGTTTGAAGTGGAAGAAAGATGTCTTAGCAATCAAGATCAATGTAACAGCAAGAGAAGACATAGAATAATGAAGTGAAGAATAATCAGTAACAGAATTGAAGAAAAATATCAAATTACAGAGGTAGGGTGGTTCTAGGGCAGGATGCAACCTTGCAGGGAGGTTTTAGCTTCCTTCCAGTAGTGGCTGGAGTACAGGGGTGTTGTACCATCCTGAGTCTGTTGGTGCATGTAGAAAAATATAGGGTGTTGGTACATCCTTGTATGTTGGAGCATGCAGAAAAGAGGGTGTTGGTGCATCCTTTCTGTAGTAGCAGTTTTTTTTTGTAAAAATCATCTTATTAATGAGTTTGATTTTGTGGTTTTCTCTTTTAGGTTTCCACAATAAAATTATGTGTCCTATATTGTTTGATTCATTATTTATCTTATACTGATTGTTTTAATAGAGTGAAAAGAAGGAAATATTAATTCACCCCCCCCCACTCTCAGTATTGCTAGATAAACTAACAAGGTGATGTAAAATTGTTAAAGGAAGTGTTGTAATTTTGATTTATGAAAGTATCGTAATTTGCATAAACTCACTATTGTAAAATATGAATTGTAAATATTTACAAAGAAGTCCATAAATATGATTTACAAATGCTATAAGGATGTCCATGGTCGCTTGTAAATGTTATTTAATGATGATGATGTTCATATTAGATACTTGTGTAAATATGGTTCAATTATAATGCTCGCATATCTATGCATTTGCATGAGCATTTATAATTGCATTTTAAAAGTGTCACAATTTGAGTTTTAAGGATAAATGGTTATTTTAATTGACTTGATGGAATGCATGTCTACTCTCAGAAACCTTATTCCATTGTGATTTGACTCGATTAATCCCTCCCCCTAGTCATTTGGTGCTTTTGTCCTTAGTTTTAAGGTCGGGTATGTTAAAGTGGTATTGGAGCTTAGGTTCCAACTCTGAAGTTGTTGGACTTATTACAAACTTATAATTTTTTGTTTACGTGTGTTTGGAAATTATAAATGTGCATAGTGAAATAAATTTAACCCCCCTTATGTTAATGGAAGAAGCAGAAGCCTCGACTAGTGCCTTACCTTAGAGATCAGTTTGAATGTTTTTTTATTTCTTTTAATTTCAAAGGTTAAGAGATTATGGATCTGTTAGTATATGTAATATATTAGCATAGGTTAGCATATATGTTGCAATATTATATGTATAAATGGTGTTGTTATCACACAACTTGTAGTTTCCCCACAAAGGTATCATGTTCAGGCGGTAGAAGAGACGAGCAACTAAAGATGTGAACCAAGAGTATCCTAACCCCCAAATATGGATAGGTTGTCATGCTAGTCAGTATTCTCTTGGTCTTATGCCACTGATAATCCAAGTGACAAAGGAGGAGCCCCTGTAATCCTAAATGGATATATCTAAAGTTAAAACACCCCATGAAGTTATGATAATAGAGTACATAAGGTGTATATCTGATGAAACCCTAGATCCTTGAGATGGATAGTAAGATAGGATTAGGAGATAGGTCAAATGTTTTATCACAATGATAATGATCCAAAATAAATGTTCTCTCACTATCTAGATTAATTATATCGATCCAGGTTGAAAGTGTTAGGTTTATGATGGTCAAGTCAAGACCCTTGGGGATTTATGTGGATGAACTAGAAATTCCCCAAGATGCAAGATAGATAGTGAATTAAAGGATTCTAGAACTTAATATGGTTTTCTTTATGAAGGATATAACAATATCAAAGCACACAATCAAGTAAAAGGATCGCAAAACATGAAAATTAGCAAAAACGCCCTTGGAGGGTGAATTTCCTATATATCGGTGCCTAAAATACCAGGAAGATGGAGTCCCCAAAGACGAAATCCTATATAAACCTCTTAGATTTGGTATAAGAAAGACAATACAGAATATATGTTCCAAATTCCAAGAAATGCAATCCTAAGAAAATTTAAATGTCACTATGTTTAGGGTTTTAAGACTGGTGAATGGATTGACTAATGGAAATAGAAATCGTACATTATGATGTGTGCTTGGGAATTGTAGATGAATTTCATAATTTGAGGATTATTCCTTCTAAGATCAAATGAAATATTTGATAAAGATCTAGCTCGTTCCAAAACACCTAAGTGGACAAGTGCATCCATCTTCCTACCAAGCCAAGGACAATAAATCATATCAACGGGAAAATGAGATACTACAAATGAAATAAAAATGATGAGAGAAATGATTGGTCATAGACAAAACTACTCCCTGCATAAACCAAATCTGAAAGATAAATAAACAATGGGTTTTCCCAAATGATGCGCCCCTCCCAAACGATCTATACGCCTGCAACAAAATATTAATCCATAAAAGTAATGCAATATTCTTCCCCAATATCATTCAATCCAAATGAAAATTAGTTTCAATCACAATTTCCAACATTCAATCCCCAATAACACAAGTATTTCTCACAAAAGAATTTTCTCTATTCTAATAGACAAGAACCAAAAGTCGTGATGGGATGCAATGAGGGGAGAACCTCCCTTCGATAGATCGAGAGCATGCCCATATTTTAACTAATTCAATCCAAAGGTTGAGATTAATTCATTGTCAATTGTGGAGAATTAACTTTTATATAATACATGGATCAATCTCATAAAGAGGGGGCACACTTTTTCCTAAGGATGACCTAGGAAGGCGCAATACATCATAATGATAAAATATAACAATGTGGTATAGGGAAAGGGGGTCACCTTAGGGGTGTAAAGTCTTCCTAGACACCCCAATACAATAATATTAATATATGACATGGTCTAGTACATCAATGACCAAGGTGAGGGGTGCCCCCATGGGGGATGTCCTCCCTAGATAAGCCAACAAAATAAAAGTGGACCCCTTGCTGAGAAATATTGTTGAATAATGATCCATATAGCCAATATATATCATAATAAAACATCATGTGCCATTTCGTTGCCTCAAAATGACCAAATCAATTTCCTGGAGGCAACCTTAGTTCATTTTTTATGAATAAAAACATTGATAATCATTGTTGGAACATAAATATGCCAATATCATCATTTCCTTTACCCAAAAACAAGAACTAAGTATTCCAATGGGGTCATAGATGCCAAATCCACTAATGCTGACTACAAATACACCATGAATCCATCTAAATATGCCTCAGGAAGCTCAAAACCATGTCCTATAATAAAAATATGGTCATAATAATAAAATAAAACCATAATAATACTGATAATGACCAATAACCATCAAATTGTGTATGGATGATGCCAGAGCATTGGGAAGGAGAATAAAATCTTTGTTATCATTGTGTTTCTAGATTAAATTAAGTTAGTTTTGAGTGATAGTGAGGTGTGTGTTGTAATAATGGCTATTATATCCAAATAGGCTCTCGAATATTTAAGAGTCAACATTTTTTATTTGTTTAGATTGATTGAAATCTCTAAATATTGTAGATACTATTTGTTAGGATCCCAAAACAGATTCTGGTGGTTCCTTAAAAATAACATTGTAATCGAATTTTTGGTGTTGTTGAAATAAGGAAATAGAGTAGCTATACTCTGTGGGTTTTCATGAAGTTATTTGCTTCTAGATAACCATTTTCTATTGAGATAATATTCACCAGTTATATAAATCTAATCTTGGACTTGAATATTGTTGGAGATCAAGCCAATTGATTGTGATACTGATCAATTGATCTCTGGTAATTTGTATCACTTATATTGTTACCTGTGATTGAGAATGAGTCTCCAGAAATGTTGAAGAGTTCATTACTGCATGAGTTTGTTTAGAATAATATAAATAAAACTTAGTTTTCCTTGAAATTATTTGTGTCTAGCTATTAATGGAATATTGATTATTGATCTTGGTGTAATAGTTCATATTTCTGAGGAGGTTGAATCGATTTAAAAGGTAAACTCCATCTTCGGATCCTAGTATCATCTGGATCAAACTCTCGAGTAAAATCCCTAGCACATAACACAAAAGCTCTTGGATGCCTTCACAACTAAAGTTAAGCAGAGGAAATGTTGCTAGGTTGATTTCACTCTGTTGGATTGAACAAGGGGTGGTCACGATTTGATGCAGGAGGTAATGTTATGGAAAAGTCAAACAAATATACACCATTAAACATAGTGTAATCAATGGTGGTTGAGTATGCATTTCGAATTCCATTTTCTTGTCAATATATATATATAAATTAGCATTTGGAGACTATCTCAACACAATTCATATTTTTATGTAGTGGAAATCTTTTATTTTTTGCCTGGTAGCCATCAATTGGTATTAGAGCGGGATTTTGATTAGTTGTGGTGTTAGTTATTATATGTGGCGAAGAGTTTATATTTCACCTGTATCATTGCTAGAAGAGAAAGGTCATCAATTAAGATATCATAGTGATCTTTCATGTTAAGTTATGGCTTATCAGGTTGGAAGAAGAGGTCGAGGAGGTAGAATGCCTATAGAAAATGCTGAGGTGTTGAGATTGATGCAGGGTTTGGAGGAAAGGCTAGATGTCATAGAAGTTGACAAACAAAGGGATCCTAATGATGTTAGTGAGGATGAAGAGTCTCAAGAAGAAGAAACTACATCTCAAGAATCAGCTGAGTTGAGGATGTCGAAACAAGTTTTGGGGTCCACCTCGAGACCTAATCCTGATGTGTCGAACTACAATGGTAATTTAAATCCTGAAGATCTTGTAGACTGGATCAATGATATGGAGAAGTTCTTTGACTATGAGGAAATGAATGATGAAAAGAATGTGAAGTTCGTTGTGACAAAACTCAAAGGACATGCATCTTTATGGTGGGATGGTGTGTTGCAAGCAGAACGAAGAAGGTAGGACAATCCAAAAATCAAGAGTTGGGACCGGATGACTACAAAACTCCGAGGTAAGTTCCCACCCTAAGATTATCAACTCTCTTTATTTAGACAGATGCAAAATCTTAGACAAAGGCTGATGTCCGTAAGAGAGTACATCGAAGAGTTTTATAGAGTGAATATAAGAGCAGGTTATCTACAAGAAACTACATAAAAAGTAGCCAGATATATGAATGGTTTGAGAATGGATATCCAAAATGAAATTAACCTGATGACTCCAAGGATAGTAGAAGAAGCTTACCAGCTTGCTTTGAAAGTAGAGGATAAGATTGCAAGGAGGCAATGAAATAGAGGAAGAGGTCTTAACAAATGAAGAGGACAACAATTTAATAGAGGAATATCTACAACCCAAAGAGAAGGAACCAATAGTTCAAGTCATCAAGGACATCGGGAGGATGACTTTAAAGAAAGAGGATTCTCTCGTAGAGGAAGAGGCCGAGGTAGAGGAAGAGAATTCAAATGTTATAAATGTGGCAAGGTGGGACATCGATCTTTTGAGTGTCCAGAGAAAAAAGACATAGGTTCAATAAATGTTGTTGTTACTCCAACAGTGGAAGGAGTTGCAAAGCAACAATAGATTGAAAACGTACTCGAGATAGGTGAGTCTCTTTTGTTAAAGAAAGTGTTGTTGAAGTCAAAGAAAAATCATGTCGAATCAGCACAGAGGAAAACCTTATTCAAGACCATGTGCAAAGTTAAAGGGAAGTGCTGCAAGGTAGTAGTTGATAGCGGAAGTAAGAACAATTTGGTGTTCACTAAATTGGTAGAGAAGTTAAATCTGAAGAAAACTAAGCATCCAACACCATACAAGGTGTCATGGCTTCAAAAAGGCCATCAATTGTTGGTAAATGAACAATGTTAGTTAGATTTACAATTAGGCAGCTACAAGGACATAATTCTTTGTGATGTGATTCCAATGGATGTGTGTCACATCTTGTTGGGCAGACCTTGGAAATATGACAGAAATGCCATAAATGAAGGTAATAGGAATGTCTACAACTTTAAAAAATATGGGCTGAAACAAACTTTGTTCCCATTACAAGAAGAAGAGATAGTTCGAAGAAATGATCCAAAAGCTTTGCTGGTGAGTGGCAAGGAATTTCTACAACAGATGGAGGATAATGAGTTAAATTTTGCTTCGGTTTGTAAACCTAGGGTAGTGTTTACAACTACTAAAATTTTGGACATGCCTATTGAAATTCAAGATATTTTAAATGAGTTTCATGATATAGCAACGAATGATTTTACAAGTGAATTTCCACCTAAGAGGAGTATCAGTCACCATATTGACTTGATACCAAGATCAAAATTACCAAACAAGTCTGCATATAGAATGACACCTCAGGAAAATGAAGAAATCAGAAACCAAGTGTAAGAGTTATTAGAAAAAGGAATGATCAGAGAAATCCTTATCCCATGTGTTGTACCAACAGTTTTAATCCCAAAGAAGGATGGAACCTGGAGGATGTGCACTGATTCAAGAGCCATCAACAAAATAACAATTAGATATGGATTTCTATTTCCTAGAATAGATGATTTACTGGACTGTGTAAAGGGTGCAAGGTATTTTTCCAAGATTGATTTGAAAACTGGTTACCTTCACACCAGGATCAAAGAGGGGGATGATTTGAAAACATCATTCAAGACAAATGATGGGTTATATGAATGGCTTGTCATGCCATTTGGCTTTTCAAATGCACCAAGTACTTTTATGAGATTAATGAATGTGGTGTTGAAATACTTTATTGGAAAGTTTGTCATAGTTTATCTAGATTATATACTAATATAAGTTGGTCCAAAGAAGAACATTTGAGAACTTGAGTCATGTCTTAAATGAATTTCAACAGGAGAAATTGATAAAAAATCTGAAAAATTACTCATTTCTAAAGTCTGAACTTATATATTGTTGGGAAAAATATTGTCTTGAATAGTTTACCTAATATTTAATTATCGACCGGGGTTTGTAAGCTTGGAGTTGCTACAAAATATATGTGAAGGCAGAAGGATTCCTAAGATGTCATGGCAATATTTTAACAAACACAGATCAAAAGATCTTTTCAAAATAAGAAACAGAGACTCCTAAGAATTCAACGGTTAAGAAGATTAAGCTAGGACATAGGACTAGACTAGTGTAGTATCCAGTTATACTACTCTACTTTATACATACTTATGCAAATAAAAACAAGATAACCTTATAATAATAAACTACCCCTTAAGATATATTCTACTACTTTAAACAACTTTGAAAGCTAACTACACAAAGGAGGATTTACGAAATTACATAAACTAGGATATATAACTAAGGATATACATGGAAACTCAAACTAATTCCACTCTCCTGGATTGTTTTGGGGATAAGCATTTACAGTGACTGGAACAGGGGTAGGAGGAGAGTCAAAGTGGCTTTCGAATGAGGTATAGAAACTAAAGATAATTAAGTCTAACTTTACTTCTGCAAAAATATGTAAACTAAGGAATGTCCAGTTGCAAGTAATGGTAAACATGGTTCTTTATGTCATGGACACTTAACAAAAGACAAAACAGAAATGCAAAGGAGAGGACATAACTAATAAACAACGGAAAACCTAATGAAAATGATCGTAATTCTTATTTAGTAACCATCTAACTAAAAAGAACAACTTCTATTTATAACCTATCAACCTATTTATCAAATTATTAATATAACTAACCCTAAATCACATATGAAGAAATGAAATCAATTCAAGCTAATATTACAAAATGGTAAAGAGAAATAAAGACTTAATAAGTACTCTAAATAATTTAATCATGGACTTTATAAAGGAAATATAATCACCATCTAACTATTCTAATCAAAACATACTCCAAGAACTGAAGAAAGCAGACTTAAACTATGTAAAATATGCTAAAGAATGATTGAAAGACTGAACAACAGGTTGAAATGGCAGTCTGTATAACAAACCAAACAGTTTGTCTATATGACAGTTTGTATACAAAAATACTTAAAACTTTGAAAATATGACTAATATAGATGGGCTCGGGCCAGCTGACTCATGCATGTAATAACTAGAATGAAAATATAGGAATTAAACGTATTTAACAACTACATTTACCCTACAAGATAATTCAAATACAATTCATGACTTGAAAACATCATTACCTATTACAATTTAAAAGGAAATTGGAAACTAACTAAATTCAAAACATAATAAGAACTAGCAGAATTGAAACTAACTATGATTAAATTCTACAGTATTGAAGCAATTTATTCTATTAACATTGAATCAAATAATAAACTAGAAATGCATCAAAAGGAATTACAATCTAGTCTATATGCAGCATCAAAAGAAATTACAATCTAGTCTATATGCAACATCAAAAGAAATGACAATCTAGTCTATATGCAACCGGTTGCTAACTTAAAATGAAAGACTATGTAAACATCATAATATTGAAATGAAATCTAAGCTATAAGAATCATAATACTGAAATGAAATCTAAGCTACAGGAAATAATATAAACAATTGCAAGAATGAAATTACATAAACAATCTATGGACAAAGCTATACTAATTACAAAAAAGGGAAATGAAAGAGACTATACGAAAATATAAAACTCTGATTGGCGGGGGGGCCTCCCAGCAAACAGAGTCACAGCCTTCTAAATGCTAATGAAGCATGATCGTAGACAATATAACAGAACTTCCATTAAAAATATAAAACAGAGTCTGAATTACATGAAAATTTGTTGAGCTAAAACTACTTCTGCTTAACTACTTAACTTCTTCTCGCATACAAGCCTTCTTATATATATAGTTTTGAGAAAGTGAGAAACTCGACCCTTTAGTGGTCGATTTCTCTTTGAGATGATTCAACCATTATTACAATTCGTTGCTCTGATGCCAACACACAGTCGTTTTTCCTCCCTTATCGTGAGTTGTTTTCCATCGAGCATGAAGTGGGGTACAGGCTTCCCTTCTTTAGCGTGAACTAATGGCGTGATGTCAATTCCAGCAACCTTCCAAAACGAGGCTCATGCTATCACTTTGACATCTGGACAACAAACGGTTGCAGGTTGCTCCATGCTTAAATGTTGGAGAATCAATCAGTTCCAATGCGCGGTTGTCTCGACGAGCTGAATGACGAGCTAGATATGCTATGCGCATATCTAGCCGAATGTTTGTCTGCATGTCAAATTCACCCAAAAAGCATGCTCTGCAATCAATGAATGCATTTGTAGTAGTTACATCAATTAATCATCGAATTTACTCATTAAAATACTAAAATAATCAAGAATGAATCAATCTTAAATAAATCCAAAATAAGATCATACCTGAAGCTGAATGGTAATTGATATGATGCAAAGACGCCAAAATGACAACAAAATGTGCCTTAATACATAAGGTTTTTAGCTCAAAAAAGGGTAACAAAATGGGGCTCAACATACCCCCAAGCCAAAAGGATACCAAGTTCCACTGGTACAAAGTAAGAGATATCACTGGGAAGAAGGCAGAGCTGCGCTAGCAGGTGCCTTTGACCTTGTTGATGAAGCAGGTGGATTATACTTCAGCTTCCTAGACTATGCCTTTAAGAGAGAACGCCTAGCATGCTGATCCCTTTGTGATGTACTGACGGTCTTATGAAGATCCTCTATAGTCTTAATCTGTAGCCGTAACATTTTGTTTTCTTCTCTAAGCTCTGAGATTATCTTGACATATGCCTTATTCTAATTCGTCGATTGTGTCAACTCAGAGGTTAGCTATACTACTATTGGCTGCAGTGGTTGACATGGTTTTGGGGACTGGTTGCAATCCTGTAGAGGGTTCTCTTCTTTGGTCGGCACTTGAACATTAGCATCTGGAACTTGACTATCAGGGTTTAAATCTTGAACGGGTGTAGAAATACCTTCATGAGCAATGTCATTCAATAAATCAACTGAAAGGTTAGCCCAACGTGTATAAAGATGAATCTGGGTCAGGCATATGTGTTTCAACCGGACTATTTGGATGGTCTCTCTGTATGTCAGGCTAGACGCTTGACTGTACCAAGGGCTAGACACAGGGTTGACGACTGGTCTGTGCAAATTCCACCTTTCGTTTCTTAGTATAGGGTCGTGATAGAGGTATGAATTCAGTAGCAACAACAGGGGAAGATCGTGTAGATGGGCTTGCCTCTACTACATCATCATCTAGATGAACTATGTTAGGGTTTTTCTTCCCTGTTGATGGAGATGGACTAGACTCTTGGCCATGAGAATATTGGGGGCACTTGTGAATATTCAAATGAGGGTTAAGGACCTTGAAAATGAAAGTATCCCATGTCTGGTTTCGTTCTTTAAGTTGATCGAGGATGAGAAGTTTTATTATGCTATGGTGGTATAGGCTATTTTTGGGATGGAGGGTGTTCTTCTGAACCAAATTAGACATTTTTTCAAGACTCCGCAGAAAGAAAAATGGGAAATTCAGGTATTTCTAATCCACAAAGTGAGCCAATAAACACAAATGACAAGATTCAAAAATGTTGAACTTACCTTCGCAGGTGACTAGGTGGATAATAACTGTCAATGGATTGAGATATTCTGGTTTGATCCAACTGTGATGGTAGCCTTTCCTGCCTCATACATGATGACATTCAAGATTCAATGTGAAATTGTGTGACGCTCCAGGGACGAACCAATGCTTGTTCCAACATTCCCCCTCTCGGGGAAGCTTGATGGCCCGGGCTATTGACTCCTCAGTGACCTAAAAAACTAAATGGCCAACCCTTACTTCTCTCCCATAAAAACCCATTACGAATAGTAATGAAATTTCCTCGTCAAATCCCTGCAGCTGATGGAGAAAAGGGTTCCATCCTGTGCAAAAAAATATTTCATGACAATCTCTAAATTCTGGTATCTAGAATAGATCCTGATAACTCTTTGGTTCGAATCGGCTTGGCATGGTGAAGCCAAGGTGATGAAAACAGAGCTCTACGAGAAATGTGGGGAGAAGGTGGCGATAGGCTTCTATAGTAGTAACGACCATACAAAAACAATGGAAAGGATTCGCATCATGTTGATTTAAAGCATGCCACATTCAGTCGATCAAATGATCGTGCAGCCAACTCGACGTATTTTGGATGACCGTGCCATTATGACCACTCTTAAAATGTGTGCCATCAAAATGCAACTTCTAGTGAGTTCATAAGGTTTTAGTTGGTTCAACCCTGTCCAAAGTAAACTTTGGACAGGGTGAACATTAAACTTAATGCAAACATATGACCATACTCATTACCATAATCCTAATTTTAACGAGAAGATTGATCATCTAACAACTTATGCATACAAATGAAAGATATTTAGCAGTTTATACGTGCGAATGAAAAATGAGATGAGGTGATGACAGCATAGTAATGATTAGAAATTACCGTAAGAGCTTTTCGATCCTATATGAGAATAAAACGAAATCATATTAGATCGAGATCGTACCAACTCATGGGTCGAAATTTAGTAAAAGTACCTTATGGATATGATTTTTTAATAATGAAGATATGACTTATCCAAGTCGAAAATTAATCTAACTTTAATCATAGGAAAAATATCGTCGTGCATATTCAGAACATCATTTGTCTTTTCATTCAGGCCATTATTCAACCCTTCATATGATCCTTCGTATAATCCTTCATATAAATTTCCTGTAAGAAAATAAGTTTTGTTTGATCAGATCAGACTACTGTTACTCATAGATTTTTCTAAGCTTCGAACCTACAAGGAGATCACATAAAACAATTACTTTGATCCTTTTGATTGTACATCCATGATTTTTAGAGAAATAAATCGTCATTTTTATAAATGAACAGACAGTCTGATACTCCCCCCCAAACCAAATATATGGCGTGTTCGCAAGCCATACAAGAAAATTCAGTAGTTTCCAAGATAAGATAAGAAAGTCCAGTCATGCTATTATAGGTAGGTAAAAGAAAGGAAAATTAACATATGCATGGAAGGATTCAGATATAGACATATAAAAATAGTGCTCAAATATGAAAATTAATTATTTACCATGTAATGGAGAAATAAGGGAAGGATCATAGGGAAAACTAGTCATCATAGCCTTGTTGTAAAGATATCTTTCCCCCTAAAAAAAAAAGTTGAGCTTACTGTCGAATTTATAAGAATATACTACTATGGGTCCCATTACTAGGATAAACAGATCCTAGTTACTGATTGAATTTAGATTATCGGATCCAAGTCCATATTACAGTGATTATTTCATGACATAAAAAATAATAGGCTTAGACATATTTTTTGTTAATGCATGTGCCTAGAGGTGCATTAACCAAAGCTCTTTTACCTAATATTTCCCCGCTTCCAGTGAGCCTGTTCAGTACCTCGACGGGTTTATCTTGGTACCATGCAAGCATAGCCCCACTGCCAGTGAGCCTGTTCAGTACCACGATGGGTTTACTTGCATTTATCGAATTTCCTTATTGTTATATTTTTACTTAGCATTGACCCGCTACCAACAGGCTTGTTCAGTACCCCGGTGGGTTTTCCTTGTATAAAGATAGGAAGTCGATTGGTACTAGAGTGTGCTAATCCCTGCTAAACACATGAGTAAACATTTTCATGAAATGGCTTTATCATTAATCATGTCAAAAGAGAATAACTAAAAGTTGTTCTTGGGCCTTTTAGTCCATTTTCTTTATAAAAGATAACGTTTCCCATAAGCAGAAATTCCACTTATCTTAGTGTGTTCTCAAAAAAATATTTTAAGGGTTAAGTTTTGATAACAAGTGTAGATGTACTAGTAATCTCTAGGTATTAAATTTTTTAAAGAACATACTGATTGAAACAATTCTTTTGAGCACTTGCTTAAAGTAATCAAGAATGTACATATGTGAATCAAACCATCATATATAACAAAAATCATTAAAATAAATGGTTTGAGAATCAAATTTCAGAATCACGACTAGTGTTTTTAGAGCACTTTTCTTTTTCAGATAGTGTCTTATAGAAAAGACCCACCTATAATTAAATTTTCAAAACCATTTATTAGATGATTGGTTTTATTTAAAAACATAGAAGAAGAGTCTCCTAGAATTAGACATGACTCTTGTTTATTCGAAAAAAATATCTACATATATATACACATGATGACAACCCAAGGTAACCTTTAAGGATCAGGTAAAGGAGGAAGAGTGTTCAGGGAGGGAGGATCAGCTTCTATTCTAGCAAGGTTCACCCTGGTCCCTTGAGGCAAAAGATAATGTCCTGTACAAATATGACATGTGGAAATTTTGAATGGACATTCTTGTGGGATATGTTTAGCTTTACATTTTGAATAGAATATGGTCCTTGTTGATGACTCTTATTTCTTTTTCTTTGTGTGAGTTGGGTTGCTGAAAGGAGGATTTTTCTGAGGTGAGACTAAGGTGTCCCAGTATTCTTTTTTAGGGGAGATCTTCCTCCCATTGGCCATGATCCTATTAGACCCTATAGGAGAAGTAGACTCTACTTCGGATGTTTCAATTTGTGAAATTACAGAGTTGTCGAGGAGTGCTTTTACTTGGACAGGGTCAACAAGTTCGGGTCTCCTACTAGAGAAGAAGTTGTATTGGGATGCTTGGAGGTTTTTAATAATTGATCCCTAGAAAATTTTTCAAGAACGAGATCCTCAAATTTTCTTGTCGAAGTATCATCCATGACTTCCCTGATAAGACCTCTTAAGAGAGTCTCCTTAGGTTTCCAGGGAATGACTTCCTATAGGTGTCTTTTGGTATCTTTCCACTAAGTGAATGGTGAGGGGAGTTATGTCCCTATAATAGTTAATTTGAAATTTAAGCTAAATATTACTATCTATTCTAAACACACTTAAGAGGAATAAATCAAGCTTTGTGTAAAGTAAACACACTTGTGCGAAAAAAAGAACAACAAGGATTTGGGGTGACCCACTAAAGTGGATGCATCAAGCTGTCACACTATGGAAATTCCGTAGTGAAGTCGTCTTTGCATCTTACTATTTCCCCTCCCCCTTGTTGTGCAACGTAAATGCAACCTATCTATCCTTATATATCTAGACTTTGTTCATGAAAAACTAGACTAAAGGAAAACCTAGACTACTGCTACTGCTGGGTTTGGGGGCACCTGTTATAACAGATGCGCATGTTCTTACCTCTCATCTTACTGCTCCCCCGCTGTCAGCCTATCACTAAAAAATAATTCTACCTATTCTACCTTACAGAACAACTCCCCGGCAACGGCGCCAAAATGTTGGTTAAAATATTGTCTTGAATAGTTTACCTAATATTTAATTATCGACCGGGGTTTGTAAGCTTGGAGTTGCTACAAAATATATGCGAAGGCAAAAGGATTCCTAAGATGTCGTGGCAATATTTTAACAAACACATATCAAAATACATTTTCGAAATAAGAAACAGATACTCTTAAGAATTCAACACTTAAGAAGATTAAGCTAGGACATAGGACTAGACTAGTGTAGTATCCAGTTATACTACTCTACTTTATACATATGCAAATAAAAACAAGATAAACTTATAATAATAAACTATCCCTTAAGATCTATTCTACTACTTTAAACAACTTTGAAAGCTAACTATACAAAGGAGGATTTACAAAATTACATCAACTAGGATATATAACTAAGGATATACATGGCAACTTAAACTAATTCCACTCTCCTGGATTGTTTTGGGGATAAGCATTTACAGTGACTGGGACAGGGGTAGGACGAGAGTCAAAGTGGATTTTTAATGAGGTATAGAAACTAAAGGGAATTAAGTATAACTTTACTTCTAAGAAATATGTAAACTAAGGAATGTCCAGTTGCAAGTAATGGTAAACATGGTTCTTTATGTCATAGACACTTAACAAAAGACAAAACATAAATGCAAAGGAGAGGACCTAACTTATAAACAACATAAAACCTAATGAAAATGATCTTAATTATTATTTAATAACCATCTAACTAAAAAGAACAACTTCTATTTATAACCTATCAACATATTTATCAAATTATTAGTATAACTAACCCTGAATCACATATGAAGAAATGAAATCAATTCAAGCTAATATTACAAAACGGTAAAGAGAAATAAAGACTTAATAAGTACTCTAAATAATTTAATCACAGACTTTAAAAAGGAAATATAACCACTGTCTAACTATTCTAATTAAAACATACTCCAAGAACTGAAGAAAACAGACTTAAACTATGTAAAATATGCTAAAGAATGAAAGAAAGACTGAACTACAGGTTGAAATGGCAGTCTGTATAACAAACCAAACAATTTGTCTGTATGACAGTCTGTATACAAAAATAGTTAAAACTTTGAAAAGATGACTAATCTAGATGGGCTTGGGCCAACTGACTCATGCATGTAATAACTAGAATGTAAATACAGGAATTAAACCTATTTAACAACTACATTTACCCTACAAAATAATTCAAATACAATTCATGACTTGAAAACATCATTACCTACTACAATTTAAAAAGAATATGGAAACTAACTAAATTCATAACATAATAAGAACTAGCAGAATTGAAACTAACTATGATTAAATTCTATAGTATTGAAGCAAATTATTCTATTAACATTGAATCAAATAATAAACTGGAAATGCATCAAAAGGAATAACAATCTAGTCTATATGCAACATCAAAAGGAATAACAATCTAGTCTATATGCAGCATCAAAAGAAATTACAATCTAGTCTATATGCAACATCAAAAGAAGTGACAATCTAGTCTATATGCAACCGGTTGCTAACTTAAAATGAAAGACTATGTAAACATCATAATAATGAAATGAAATCTAGGCTATAAGCATCATAATACTGAAATGAAATCTAGGCTATAAGCATCATAATACTGAAATGAAATCTAAGCTATAGGAAATAATATAAACAATTGCAAGAATGAAATTACATAAACAATCTATGAACAAAGCTATACTAATTACAGAAAAGGGAAATGAAAGAGACTATACGAAAATATAAAACTCTGATTGGCGGGGTTGCCTCCCAGCAAATAGAGTCACAGCCTGCTAAACGCTAATGAAGCACGATCATAGACAGTATAACATAACTTCCATTAAAAATATAAAACAGAGACTGAATTACATGAAAATTTGTTGAGCTAAAACTAATTATGCTTAACTACTTAACTTCTTCTCGCATACAAGAGTTCTTATATATATATAGTTTTGAGAAAACGAGCAAGTCGACCCTTTAGTGGTCGACTGCTCTTTGAGATGAGTCAACCATTATTACAATCCGTTGCTCTGATGCCAACACACAGTCGTTTTTCCTCCCTTATCGCGAGTTGGTTTCCATTGGGCATGAAGTGGCGTACATGATTCCCTTCTTTGGCATGAACTAATGGTGTGATGTCAATGCTGGCAACCTTCCAGAACGAGGCTCATGCTATCACTTCGGCATGTGGACAAAAAATGGTTGCAGGTCGCTCCATGCTTAAATTCTGGAGAATCAATCAGTTCCAACGCGCGGTTGTCTCGGTGAGATGAATGACGAGTTGGATATGCTATGAGCATATCTAGCCGAATGTGTGTCTGCACATCAAATTCGCCCAAAAAGCATGCTCTGCAATCAACGAATGCATTTGTTAGCAGTTACATCAATTAATCATCGAATTTACTCATTAAAACAGTAAAATAATCAAGAATGAATCAATCTTAAATAAATCCAAAATAATATCATACTTGAAGCTGAATGGTAATCTGTATGATGCAAAGACGCCAAAATGACAACAAAATGTGCTTTAATACATAAGGTTTTTAGCTCAAAAAAGGGTAACAAAATGGGGCTCAACATATATCTTGGCTTTGTCATTTCCAAGGAGGGATTAAATATGGACCTTGAAAAAGTGAAAGCTATCCAAGGATGGCCTTCACCCAAGAACATTTTCGAGGTAAGAAGCTTTCATGGACTGTCTAGTTTCTACATAAAATTTATAAAAAAATTCAGCAAGATTAGTGCACCCATAATTGAGACCATTAAGAAAGATAAACAACCATTCCAATGGACTACTAAAGCTGAAAGGATATTTCAACTATTGAAGAAAAGGGTCACTGAACAACCTATTTTAGTTTTACCATATTTCCAAAAACCATTTCAAGTGAAGTGTGACGCCAATGGAGAAGTTATAGAACCTGTTTTGAGCCAAGAACACAAGCAAATAGCCTATTTTAGTGAGAATATGAATGAATCTAGGAAGAAATACTCATCATATGACAAAGAGTTTTATGTTGTAGTTCAATCACTGAAGAAATGGAGGCATTACTTGTTTCATAGAGAATTTGTTTTGTATTCAGACAATCATGCCTTGCAATACATAATGCAACAACCAAAACTGAATGAAAGACATGTAAAATGGGTTGAATATTTGCAAAATTTTACTTTTGTTATAAAGCATATCAGTGGAAAATTCAATAAGATTGCAAATGCCTTCAGCAGGAGGGCTTTGATAATACAAGGAAATTAAGTACAAGTTACAGTGTTTGATTCTATGAAAGAATTATATGGAGACGATGAAAATTTCAAAGAAGCATTTAAGCATGTGAAAATCCAGCAATAAGGGTCATAAATCCATGGTTAGAATATATAATACAGGATGGTTTAATGTTTAAAGGTAATCAACTTTGTGTTCCTAAATGCTCAATGAGGGAAAACTTAATCAAAGAGAAACACAGTGGAGGATTAAGTGGGAATTTTGGACATGATAAAAATCTGGAACAACTGAAACATTTTTTATTTATGGCCAAGAATGAGAGAATATGTGCAAAATCCCGTGGATAAATGTACAACTTGTCAATATTCAAAAGGTAAAAGTCAAAATACAGGTTTGTACACGCCACTTCCAATTCCCAACAGACCTTGGAATTCAATTAGCATGGATTTCATTTTGGGTTTGCCAAAAACACAGAAGGGTCATGATNGTAAAAGTAAAAATACAGGTTTGTACACGCCACTTCCAATTCCCAACAGACCTTGGAATTCAATTAGCATGGATTTCATTTTGGGTTTGCCAAAAACACAGAAGGGTCATGATTCAATATTTTTTGTTGTTGATAAATTCTCCAAAATGGAACTTTTTATCCCTTGTTTTAAAACTAGTGATGCTACAAATATAGCCAATCTATTTTTTAAGAAAATTGTAAGATTGCATGGAATTCCCAAAAAAATTGTTTCTGATAGAGACTCTAGAATCCTTGGACATTTTGCCACACCCAAAATAGTGGTGAAGATTGTCTCTGCAGGCCTAACAAGCACAATGCGTGGTTCCGACTTAAAACTAGACATGTTGGAAGCCGTCGTGAATGTAGCAGAGAGAGGAAAAGTTTACCAATGGGCACAAGACCTAGGAGAACTTATCAAACACACCTGCGCCAAATGTCAAGAAGAGGGCATGCCAATTAAATTTCCTTCCCTAATCATATGGATTCCAATGCACCTTTTTTGACCTGTCAGAGATACAGACTTCTATGAACCGAAGAGAATTGGTATGTGGAATTTCAAAACTTTTTCAATGGCTAGAAATCAACAAGAATTAGAGAAATCCAAGGTCTCGTTGGATACTTGGTTTAAAATTTTAAAAATAAAAATGGCCAAATGGAGGGTACCGTAGAATATATGACGATGTTTGTCGTCGACTGCACACATTCAACTATAATTAGACCACACTTCAGTATGGTACCTGTAGGGGGGATAAAGAAAAGGTTGAACCCATTGAATTTTACCCATCAGTCGGAGACATATTTGCAGAGCTAACTTGACAGTTTAACACCAAGTTAGACATACCTCCAATCGCAAAGAAGGTCAATCAACAGATCCTCAAACCCTTGATTGGCCAAGAAAAAGAAGAGGACTATGAAGTACGATTGTGTATCATTACTTTCACCCTGGAGGATACTCCAACAGAAGAAGTTAACACTCTACACGTTGCTATAATACCACTAACACAACAACATGAGGAAGAAGCAGTACAAACAAACAAAGAGACCCAATCTGAAAACCTTCTTCTAGAATACACAATGGCAAAAGAAAACATGCGTCAACCAGTTGTTGAGTTATCTAAAGCTCGACAGAAGAGGAATACTTTGGTCAAAGGAAAGGGAAATTGCATGCTACTAATTCTAGAGAAGTCAGATGATGAAGATGAACTACATGCTAGCACTGCACAAAATCTAGAGGATGCCGCTAAAAATAAAATATCATTCGAGGAACAATTCAAAATTTTCGTCACAGAAGTAGCAAAGCAACCTCAAGCAAAGAAGGTAAAAAATCCTACTCCACCTGAGGTTGAGCGAGTCGACCTCACTTCCACCCCACTACTTACATCCCCAGTTCAAATAGTCAAATAAAGTTTACTGACTTCAACCTCAATTACACCAACAACTTTTGTAAATATGTATTTACAAGAACTACCCAAAAACCTCTGCACTAGAGCCGATAAATATATTGACCTCCAAGATTTCATTAACCAACTCCCAACAATTTTTCCTACTGTCCAGTAGCTAATGATAACAAGACCGTTTATCGTTTTAGAAACCCCACAACAAGTTCTAGACATTCCCCAAATCCCCGACCAACAACAAAGTTCTGCACCAAAATCACAAATTGTGGGACAAATCAAATCCACCTTCCAAAGAAACCCAGATCAAACCGCTGAGATTATAGCACAACAAATCTCCTCATTTATTCCTCAATCCACTAAAAACACCCCAATCCCTAACCCGACCAATGAAGAAGATGAAGGAACCATTTTGGAAGAACTTCTCGACCTTGACCAAGTTAAATCATTAGTACCAAACCAAGAAATGGTCGAGAATATAGAATCTATCGAAACTGTCGAATTGCCAGAAATGCTCGAAAACCCTCTGTCGACAGATTCCATCCCAACTCTTCCATTGACCTCCGATCAACCACCACCTCTTCCCTCACCCACACCACCTTCACCTACACCACCATCTATCGTTCCCCCACCAGAAACCCAGTTAATAAATTCCACCTTACCAAGAAACACCACAGAGAAAACGCAGAGCGTACCACCATCGACAGAAGAAGTTGAAGTACAAAACAGAGAACAATAGTGGTGGAAAAGAAAAGATAGAAAATAAAGAAATAAAAAAGAAAAGGAACATAAAAAACAACTACAGTTGGCTTAGCAACAGATACCATCAGTTATTCTCTTGGCTCAGTGAGGGTCGAAAACAGCATTCAACAAGTAGAAGATAAGAGAGGAAGAGCTAGACCGACTGGTGGATGCCATCAACAAGGAGTCAATACTAAGAAGAGAGAAAAGAAAAGAACAAATTGAAAAACTAAAAATAGACCAAACTGAATTCTTGACAAGATGTGAAAATTTGGCGAGGCAATTCATTCCAATATCGGAAGGGGTTGACAGCGACAAATGGTTGGATAAATCATACCAACTGTTTGAAAGTGTCGTGTCGAAATTCCAGGCATAGCTGTAAGAAAGAAAAGATGAGCAGGAAGAAGAAACTACTTTATTACTAAGAAATCAATATACAACATTTTCGACAGCCTACACCATGCTGCGAGAGCATATCACAGAGTTAAATGTAACGGAATAAGTTTTGAGAAATTGATTCACCTACTATGGCCAAGTGTTTCATCAGGTACGAGATACTTGTGATATCAATAGTTAACTGTAGGACCGACAAGTGAGCATAGAAGCAATGGAGAAAACAATTCAGGACCACCTAGTGCTAGAAATGGCAAAGTTAGACAAATTATAGAAAAAAGAACACCAGTGGATCAACCAAGCCATACCAAGCCTAGTTAGTCTCGACAAAATTCATCCTCATATGAAAAGAAAACTTGACACTGCTGAAGAAAAAACACAACTCTTGGGACCAAACATGAGCAACATTTTTAACTTGAACATACCCCAAAAAGTGGAGAATTTGTCGAGTCTCACAACTCTGACCATATACATCCAAAAGGGGCTTTGCACTTGGGAGGAATTCCAACATCAATTAGCAATTATTGCAGAAGCTATCGTGGAATTCTACATACAGAAGCAACCGTCTATCAGGCTGCACAACCCATGAAAAAGCATTATAGAAACTACTGAAGATAGAAATTTTTCCACCTTCCTATTTCTTCGGGACAAAGAAATATTTTGTATTGGGGGAGATGTCGGAGGAGCTAGTCGGCTTAGCCGACTAGAATCACTAGTCGACTAATTGTAGATTAGGTCGACGTCATAGGTCATGTCCATTGGTTGAACCAACATGTAGTTACTATAACTATTTTGTAAATGTATATATAGGCTGTTGAGCCAGATAGATACTTGGTTCAGTTTTGTTGTATGAACCCACATGTGTAATTGAGTAATACAAACTTTTATTCTGTCTACCATTCTTGTCTCTTGTTCTATTATTGTTGTATGATTCTTTATGTGTATTATTGGTAACCTTGCAATATGATTGATTACAACACATTGTAAAATTTGAAATGGCCACCCAATAAGTAGTGGCATAACTTTGTAGTGTATATACAGTTGTCAATCCTTCTTGCTTCATTGCAGTGTAGTTTTGTTCATCTTACAAAAACTTGCTTCCTGCAAATAAATAAGCTGATTGATATTTCTTTCATTCGATTGCACAAGAACAAATCCTAGTGCTATCCCCAAAGCATCCATATGCACATGCATGAACTCGATGTTCGAATTTGCAAATATGAGAATTGAAGCATTTATCTTCGTTTTTTAGCAATGCAAACATTGCATCACATTTCAGAGTCCAAATAAATAGTTTTACATTCTTCAAAAAAATTTCCTAGGTTGTAGTAATGGACATTAGAGGAAATTTGTGGTCTAAAATGGGCCTTATAAGAAAACGCATCAACAATAAATTTTGTGAGTTGGAATTCAAGTACCAATAGAATTTCAATAAAATGAGTCAACCATAATGGTTGAATTGACATATTTGTCATAAAATAAAACTACTTTTTTTGTTCATATTTTTGACATATCTCCCTGAGTTTTTACTCAAATTTCAAGAGGGAGAGCTCGTTGGATGTAGAATTTGATTCCACATCCAACAAGTACCCACAATACATACTTTTGACGGACCTCTCTACCCCAAAAACAAGAAATTCCTGAAAAAACGTGATGATGATGTCATCATCACGTTTTTTCAGGAATTTCTTGTTTTTAGGGTAGAGAGNAAAGTATGTATTGTGGGTACTCGTCAGATGCAGAATTAAATTCCGCATCCAACGATCTCTCCCGCTCAGAATTTGAGTAAAAACACAGGGAGATATGTCAAAAATACGAACAAAAAAATAGTTTTTTTCATTCTTCCTCCAAAATTAATAACTATTATTTTATTGTTTTATTGTTTTCCTTAGGAGGCCCATGTTAGACCTTAAATTTCCTCTAATGAATATAGTTGCATATGAACCTTCGATAATATCGTGTATGACCCAAGTTGGACTGCAACTATCTTACACTTGTGGGTTTGGTAAGTTTACAATAATAATGAGTCTAAAAGGATCTACCGAAACACATTATTGGAAACTAATATGGTCTAGTAGATTGCTAAAAGGGACACACAAGATACATATATTCAAGTTCAATGAGTTATGAAGTTGGAAATATTGATCAAACGTAAGTCATATTAGGATAACATGCTCTTTTAACAAAATAAAAATAGTCCAATCATCTATGTATATCCCAAAGATACATTTATTCGCCTCCAAAAATTTATGAATGAATTCCCTAAAATAAATAATCATTATCTTAGAGAAAATTGTTGGTGCATTCTTGAATCCAAAGGGAATGCCATTATAGGAAAAAGAGGTACACTTAGTAGAAAATATGGTTTTCTTCTTATTCTCCTTGACAATTATGACCTAGTGATATCCTTGAAATCCATCAATAAAAGAGTGGGCCTGCTTTCTCGCAACTTGATCCAACAACTCGTTACTAAGTAAACAAAGTAGAGGATGGATCATGAATACATGTAAAATTCAAGCTTCAAACCCTAATGTCATAGGTATCCTTCTTAATTTGTATGAAGATAGGATGTATCCACTTAGTCTTTTCAACTATAAATATCAACTCTAAATCCAATATTCTATCAATTTATTTTTTCATATTTTATCAATTGTCTTTTTCATCTTTTCCTTAACTCTAGGATTAAGCTTGTAAGTCCAATGCTTCACAAGTTTGGAATATAGGAGTAACTTAACTTTCATCTCCCTTGACTCTACCTTGATTCTCTTAGATCAATCCTACATTCAACTTTCTATTCATTTCATTTTTCACCTTTTCATTAAAAATAAGATTAAGCTTGTAAAGTCAATGCTTCACAAGTTTGGAATATGGGAGAAACATAAATTTATACCCCAACTCTCCATTGATTCCCTTAAATTCATTGAAACTATGTGGAAATAGATCTTCATATTTCTTAAAATCAAGGTTATGATTTTAGACATGGTCTATTCATCCCAATAATCTCCATTTGATGTGATTTTGGGTCTTTCTTCACTCTTAATATTAACCTTAAACAAATTCAAGGATTGCATATATGCAACATTAAATCTATTTGTATGTTTTTCTTTAATAGTCACATACCGTTCAGACTCTTTAAATGAAATGTGTCTAAAATTCCCCAAATCTTCTGCATCTTCTCCATTATGATCAATCTTTCCAAAGTACAAGGGACAATCCAATTTCATGATAAGGACCTTAACATTAGATAATCTTTGATGATATATAAATACAACAAGAGAGTGTGAAGTTTGCAACTTGTCAATATTTCTTTAACAAATTTCAACGTCTCAATACCTTCAAGAGTCTTTCCTACAAAACAAAAATCTTCACAAAATTGTGTTCGGAGGATAACCCAACTCCGAGTCTTTCTTTTAGCTCCAAGATTAGTATTTGACCCTATATCCAAGATTACATATTTGATATCGTACCCATTTAGTAACTTGGGCATTTAGCCTAAATTATTTCCTAGTTTTTCTCTTCCTTCTCCTCACTTTATTTGTCTTTCTGTCAAGAAGATTGGAATAAATAAAGTCCTCTTTTTCAGTTTCATGGATCATTTGAAGAGTGTTGTGTAACTTTCTAGTCAATTATTCATCTTCTAGGATATCAACAAACAACGTAACCTAGAGATCAAGGATCTTCTTAGAGTTACCTGAAGATCCTACATCTGAGTGTCTTTCACAACTCATAGGTTTTGAGGTTGGTCTAGAGTTTTTCCCTCAAGAATGGTCTTTAACTCTAACTGAATAGGACATTGACATAAGTTGGAACATCTAGACTACATCTTTGAATATTTCCTTCTACTGTATTGGATTGAACATAGGAATTTGAGGTTTGTCCTTTAAATATTTGGAATTTCTAGATTATCCATATCAACACTAATTAGTGTCCCTCCTATGGTGACAACATTATTTGTAAGGAATTTTCTTTCTTCACCAGATCTAGGTTCCAAGCTGATAAGGTATTCTAGGGTTTTCCTTCCTTTTCCTCCCATTTTGCAATTAGTTCTAGACAAACTTCAATTCCATGTGTATTGACCTTATAGTAAGAACACTATGGTTTTATGGATAGAGGTAAGTCTCAAGAAAGGTGGAATACCTCATCAAAATTATAACCATTGATAAGTCCACCTCTTCCACCAGTCCTAGATCCTCTTATGTGATCCCATCCTCCTTGGGTTTGCAATTGTTAGTTAACCAAAAGGAAATCCTATCTAATATATCAGTCAGGACATACAAATCCCTACACTTATCTTTGTTGTGAGTAGACATACCACGAAATTTGCAATACATTGTATTAGGAACCAAAGAATAATTTTGTAGGATCACACAATGTCTAGAGGGATGGTTGTATGTTCTACAAATATCACAAAAATTCCCCGGGAGGAGAATTTCGGACATTTGTAAAGGTATGAAATTGTATTAAATTATAAAATGGTGTAGAGGTAGCCACTTGCGCAACCCCCACATGGGTATCCACCTGTGCAACTCCAAATTGATGTCATTTTCTTCTAAAAAGCAAAATCTTCATCATCCAAAGAAATCATTTAAGATTCTTTGTTGCTTGGGATTTGCGGCCCATATATAGAGCTAATGGGAAAATATTTCCTAGAGTTGGATGCATAATCATCCAATTTTTATCCACTGTGTTAAGATCCCTATAGGAATAGGTTAAGTTAAAAGAAAAAAAAATCAATTATTTCCCAAGTCAATTGTACATAGCATTTCAATTTTTTGTTGAAAGCATTGCAATTTTGTTGACTAAATTACTAATAAGTTTCCCTAACCACATTAAAGTGTATACATTATAATTGAAAAACCTTGTCTATACCTATTAATAAGACCTCAAATTTCACTACATTGATGTTGTAAAAATATGTAACATTTAAAAATTGCAATATTTACACTTAGAATAGAACCCTCTTCCAAACCATTTTCACACTTGACAAGATTTTCAAATTGGCAAGTTGAACAAGGAATTATTATGTCACATTTATGTGTAGTGTGCCAACCCACGCTTTCCTATCCAACAACAACCACTACACTTGAAACCAACGAAAATTTGTTGTCATCTACCAGCCCAATTCGCCAATTATACTAGATTTGGCTTCCACCATTATTCTACAATTACATGCATAAGTGCATAATTAACAATGTACACGAATACTTGAAAATATGTTGGTTGAAGTCATAGAAAACTCATTCCCATATTCACATTACATGCATAGTTCATTATCATAATTGAATTTAAAGAGTTATATAAATGAAAAATAGAGATCAAACACTCATTTTTGACAAAGTTAGTTTAAGTCACTAATTGTGTATGAGTGTTTCAATAAACAATGATAGGTATCCATTGGAAAGGCCACCCCCAAGTCAGGTTATGTGACCACCAAGGTGAAGAAACCAACTACAAGATTATGATGCAGTAAACCCAACCCATTTCCCTCATGACTTAAGCCAATCTACTCACTTTAGACCACTCTGGCTTCATCAAGTTGTCAATCAACCTTTGAACTCTCTTCCCACTACCATACCAGGGTAATTTTTAGGGGCAAAATTTTTCCAGTTGGTTATTTTTTGGACCTTTTTTTTCCAAAAAAAAAAAGTCGCTAAATGGCCATTTTTACTCTACCCAAATGCCTATAATTACATAAAATATGTTTTTATACATAATATTTGCCAAAATTTACAGTAGTAAATTGTAGGTTTCTTATTTAATATTCGCCTACCAATCTATATGAATTTTTTAATCCAAAATAATCACCTGGAATACTACATTTACACTTCTTGAATCCTTAAAAAAATACACTATACCATATATAATACAGGGGAATGAATTTGTCTTCTCTGCTCAACAATTGTTTGAGAATTTATCCCCGTAAGTGATCCAATGAAGGCAAAAAGAACCCATCTATTGATTTCCTTCTAAGAACGCTGAGTGGAGTAATAATTTCTCCCAATAAATTAATTATAAAAATATTAAGTGGGTAATGGTTTCCTAACTTTCCCTAGCTTCTATTCTCATTTACATACATGTATCCTAGTTCCAAAGGAAGTGATTCACTCTTCTAGTGTTGGTTTGGTAGTTTTCACATTTGAGAATATGAGATACTATGGATAACATAGTTTGGGAGTCAAAAAGCATAATGTAGATAATGATAATGAGAAAAAAGAGTAAATTCTCACAAGGTGGGAGAATTTAATGGGGGACTTTCACACTTTCTTCCATACTTCTTGCTTATTTAAGTAGAGTTCTATTGACCTACCTCTTTATGCATTTATACTTAGATTAATAAATCAAAAGTGTTGGACGAGTTTCATTTAAAGCACATGGCGGGAAATATTTGAGCTCTTTAAATTATGCTTGGAAATAGAGGATTTCATTGCCATAAACCCCCTTTCATTTTCCTCTACCCTGGACTCATAAGTGTTGTATATTATGGGCATCCATCTTGGACCAATATATATTATATTATATTATAGCAATGCATTTTTACATAGCATAGAGTTGTACATAGTAACTCTACCACACGGTTTGATAAAAAATACATTTACAGTACACATATGCCTAGCCATTCTCTAGTGATGCTTTGTCCTTGAGCTCCACACTAGAAATCCATACAAAACATATTTATAACATTCACATTACAAATTCATTTATTTAGTCTCACATGGCTTTGACTTCCATCATTATAACCACACATTTACAATTCATATAAAGTCTGATCCAACACTTCCAATGGTCAAAACTTGGTACATATTATGATTCACACACTTGAAAACAACGAAAGTAATATAGTTAAAACTTGGAAGAGAGAGAGAATATAAATACAATAAACATATCAAAATATTTAATCCATGCAAGAATGACAAAGGTTAGGAAAATTTTGATATCTATAAAATTAAAAGGAAAATCGTGTATGCATTGCAAACTAGTACTATTACATTGTGTATGATCAATTGACATTATATCACGATTTGAGTTGCATAGGAACCCATCTCCATGTTTATGTTGCATTAGGGCAAGGATGCTTTCCTTCTCTAGGAATACCTACTGCTATTGCACAATCTTGAGAAAAAAAATTAATTTGTTATTTTATCATAGATTACGCCAAAAAAAACTTTTACTAACAATCAAACACCTCTTTTAGGATTTGGTTGTGCCTAGAGGTGCTTTTTACAACCTAGTAGGAATAAGTGTAATTCTATGCTTAATGTGGAGTTGATACATGCCACTTTAATAAAATCATAAGATATTAAGTAAATCTTTTTTACAATGCCAATATATATATATATATATATATATATATATATATATATATATATATATATATTCCAATTAATTAAAAAAAAAACTTGGATACTTTTTTTCTCTATCTCCCTCTTTTCAACCATATGTCATATATTATCTAATTTACTAATTGATATAGTTGTCATTGAATGCAAGCTTGACAATTTCCAGATAATTACTTGATAAGTATACTATCGAATTTGGGTATTTTTACCTCTTTGCAATTTACATGTTTTTTAATAATAGTGGTGGCATTCATGTTTTATAATTTCATCTAATATAGTTTTATCACCAGTGTAGATCCATCTTAACTCAATCTATCACGTGCCATATGGATCAAATCACTCAAGGTGTAAACTTTTCTTGCACTCTAAAAAATGCCTGTACCTCTAAGAATTTGATCCCTTCGAATACATGATAGATTTAGAGTTAAGATAGATCTATTGTTCAATTCTTCTTACACCATTGTGATTTTGAATATAACTTTTGGGTTAAGATTTGTTTATTCTACATTCCTCTTTCACGAACTATGTAATGTTGTAACAAGTTGTTGTTACTGAAATTAAGCAGTAACTGTTAAAAAACATTAGGGAAAAGTGGAAGTGATGTCCAAAAATAATAAGGTGATGTGTATGCCCACTTCCCTGCACAACCGTAATGTTTTAATTAAAAAGTGACAACAAAGTCTCCAAAGTCTCCGCATGCCATCAAAACATTTACACCATATCTAATGTCATTTTAACATGCACCCTTGGAGTCCAACTATGGTAGAAAATCCCACCAAGTCTTCATTAAGTCTCACCAAGCAACTAGGAAGCGAAAGTACATAATGAATGCCAGTGAGAGATCTGTGAGGTTCTAAGAGGTATGTGATCTTAAGTAAATTGAGCTTCCAAATGACATCTCACCCAACCTTAGAAAGAATGCTAATATAATGTATAAACATGGTGTTAAAGGAAAAGGAAGTAGATCACAACTAACGAAAAGGTTAAAACATTTTTGGGTCAATTATAATACATATGGTTTTGTTGTATTTTCTCTTTTAGGATATAAATGGTTAATGTTTTGGTCAGTCACTGTAAGGGCTAATGTTAAATATCCACTTCAGTGTGAAAGTGTAGAAGCCAAGCTACATGGGTTAACTTTATCACGGCAATTATAGGATACAATTCCATATCAGTCTGTTTGTTTATACGCACTCCATGGCTTAATCTTATCATATTATCATATCAAAAGACTCACCCAATTTAGGTTTCTTTGTGCATATATCATACTCAATAAGACTCACCCAATTTAGGTTTCTTTGTGCATATATCATACTCTACCTAACAAAGGAATAGTTTGCAATATATTAGTGTAGAAGCATAATGGTTCAAATAACCTTACCAGTAATCTCCACAGGAACACAGTCCATTATTAAAATGGTGGAATCTGTTTGTATCTCTCACAATAATCTCTCGCCCAACAATCTTGGAGATGAACTTAGTAGCATTGTGGCAATCACTACACACACGAAGGTTCTTCATGATACGAATGGGGGTGCCTGGACTTGTATTGATGATCCCAAAGCTAATGGCTAACTTCTCACTATGACTGCATAGAATATTTTCCTTAGCTTCCTCCTCCAAATCGTGTAGCACAAGATTTGTATTAGGCACATAACCTGCCTTCTTCATTTGCCCATACAAAGTTTCCAACAT
Source organism: Pseudotsuga menziesii (assembly GCA_001517045.1). Lineage (NCBI taxonomy): Eukaryota > Viridiplantae > Streptophyta > Pinopsida > Pinales > Pinaceae > Pseudotsuga > Pseudotsuga menziesii. The sequence continues at coordinate 68,151 of LPNX011018710.1, forward strand.
TGCATAGATTTTTTCAGATTGAGGATGGGTTCTGTCACCCACTAGGAATGTATGAACCTCTCTGTGTACCGCAATAAAACTGCATCCAGGTTGCTTCTTCACCTCCCTGTCTTTCATCATTGTCCTCAAATTTACTACATCCCCCCATCTCTGTGCCTCGGCATAGATGTTTGACAACAGTACATAATTTCCAGCATTGTTTGGCTCTAGTTCAAAAAGGTGCTTTGCTGCTTGTTCTCCAAGCTCAACATTGCAGTGAATTCTGCAGGCCCCAAGCAAGGCTCCCCACACATTTGTGTCAGGCTCTAAAGGCATCTTTTTTATAATGTCATGCGCTTCATCTAGATGCCCTGCACGCCCAAGAAGGTCAACCAAGCATGCATAATGGTCCAGCTTAGGTGCAAGACCATAATCCGACTTCATGCACTCAAAGTATTGCCAGCCCTGGTCGATTAACCCAGCATGAGAGCAGGCAGTTAAAACAGCAGTGAATGTGCTGTGATTAGGCTTTGTGTCCGTCTGTTGCATTTGAGAAAATAGAGAAAGAGCATCCCCGCTATGTCCATGAATTCCATAAGCCAAAATCGTTATATTCCATGATACAGCATCCCGTTCAGGCATCCTTATAAACAATTTGTAGGCAATGTTAACAATTCCACATTTCGCATACATATTTATAAGTCCATTGACCACAGAAACATCAAATTCAAATCCACTTCTTATTGCAAAACCATGGATCTGCTTACCTTGTTCCAAAGCTAATAAATGAGCACATGCAGGCAAAACACTAATCATGGTGATAGAATTGGGTTTTATTCCCTTGATTTGCATTTCGTTGAAGAATGCCAAGGCTTCAAGGGGGTGGCCATTCTGGGAATAAACACCAATTATTGCAGTCCACGACACAACATCTGGTTTATGCATTCTTTGAAACAATTTGTGGGCAATGTTAACATCCTTACATTTGGCATACATATCTATGAACGCATTGCCAACAATGATATCAGATTCAAATCCATTTCTAATAGCATATGCATGGACCTGCTTACCTTGTTCCATTACCAATAAATCAGCACAAACAGACAGAACACTAACCATGGTGATTGAGTTGGGTTTTATCCTTTGAACTTGCATGTCATTAAAGAATGCCAATGCTTCCAGGGGGTTCCCAGTCTGGGAATAAGAAGCAATGATTGCATTCCATGATGCTACATCTCGTTTAGGCATTCTTTCAAACAGTTTGTGGGCAATGTTCACATTCCCACATTTGGCATACATATTTACAAGACCATTGACCACAACAACATCAGAATCAAAACCACTTCTTATTGCATAACCATGAATCTGCTTACCTAGATCCAGAGCCAATAAATGAACACAGGCAGGCAAAACACTAATTATGGTGACTGAGTCTGGTTTTATTCCACGGACTTGCATTTCATTGAAGAACGCCAAAGCTTCATGGGGGTGGCCGTTCTGGGAATAACCAGCAATTATTGCAGTCCATGTCACAATATCTCGTTTCAGCATTCTCTCAAACACTTGGCGTGCATTCTCTAAACTCCCGCACTTTGCATACATTGACACCAGCGCAGTACCCACAAAGACATCCGACTCAAATCCTCTTGCATGGACATCTTCGTGAATCTTCCTGCCTGCTTGGAGATCTGAAAGGTTGCCGCATGAGTTGATTATATAAATAAATACCAACCTGTCGGGGATTATGCCTGCCCGTTGCATTTGATAAAATATCCTCAACGCTTTGTCCCAGAGGCCGTTTTTCACATACCCTCTGATCGTCTCCTTCCAGAAGAAAGCATTTCTCTGTTCTTGTTTGTGTATATCCGTTTGTGTGAATTGGTTTTGGCTGCCATATGCGTTGGCAAATGCCGCAAATTCTCTGGTTTTCTTCAATTTAATCCTAAGCCGCTGTTTAACTGCTGCGGGGTCGCGCAGATGCGTGTGATATAATGAATTTTGATTGGGAAATGAAGAGGGGAATAGGCATGAAGAAGATGAAGAGAGTGGGAAAAATAGCGACATATCCATCCAACACAATGTGTAGGCTATGCAGGGAAGAGGAGGCCTACAATAACACCGCCATTGTTAACGCGCTAATTCTCTACACCAACAACCTGTCCATCTCTTTGTTGGAACGTTAATGCTTTCTGGGACAATATGGATTAAGCCAAAAGCTAGAAAGACTATTACAGGGTTATTTTAGTTTATAGCGTATAAACAGGATACAACTTATTAACTAACATAAAAGAGGGAGGGAGGCTATAGAAAATTCCAAACGACTCTGAAAATGGCTAGGGGATGAAAAATCACGGGATGTTCTGTTTGACCGTTTCAAGTACTATGAAGTCTTCATAACTTCCCATCTCCATTGCAGAGCAGAAGCAGAATGCGAGAAAGAGAATTATGGACATTTTACAGAAATGGAATCTAAACAATATATAGATTTCCCTCCTAAAATATAACAACCAAACAATCAATCATACTCATGATGCAGATTTACCTCATAAATGCAATGTAAGAAAACTATTCAAGAACATTGTCCGATGCACCCTAATCTTTTGATTTAGGAGCACCAAATTCCTTGTACATTTTGTACATTATTATCTTTATTTTGTTACCAATAATTTGAATATTGAATCTATTTTGATGTAAATTTTTTTTTTAAACAATCTTTTCATTTTTGGAATGTATGTGTTTCTTTTGCCTTTTAAAATCTATAGAGATGGTTTAGTTACAATATGTCGTCCTTTTAAGTTTAATTGTTCTAGATTGGTTTATGGTAAAATCACACAATGATTGTCAACAAAATTTTTTACAGCTTGTACAGTAACTGATCTTAGAAAAAAAAATTTACAGCTTGTACAGTAACTGATCTTAGAAATGATAGTCATCCTTATTGTGGCCTTCTTTTATTTGGAATTTTCCTTGTCACCTTTTTTAACTTGGAATTGACTTTGTCACCTTCTTTTGGTTGGTACTTACCGAAGAGATAATTGATTTATCTTTGTTCCCATTGATGATGAAGTATTTACCATCCTTGATCAAGCAGTGTTGGTAGGCTCTCCTCATGAATACCACATCCCTCATATAGACGTAGGGGATTTCAAACACCATGCCACAAACATCTAGGGGTACTATGTCTACCTCCAATTCATCAACATACTCTGCTCTTGTGGAAAACTTGATTGCACTATTTCATGACTCTAAGTTATGCATCCTTATTTACCGATCCCAATGGGTAGGGATTGGGATGATCATGTACTTCCAATCCAATATTATGTATAGATCCTCTGTTATGAGATTTTCCTGTGAACCAAAATCAGATAGAGTGTTGATATTGGTCTTCTTAACCTGGATCCTGATGTGGAAGAGTTGTTCCATCTCTTTCTCTTCCTTAGGGTGAAGGCTACTAAGATTCACCTCCTTCTACATAGTAGTACCAATAATATTATCATATACATCCAAGTTTCTTTCTAACTCCTTGCTTGATTCTGTGGCTAGAAGGTTCTTCTTCTTAGCATCCTTCTTGTGGTTCTTGGGGTTCAAATTTGGATGTAGTTTGCAACACATTTTCTAGTGTGACCATCGGCATTACAATGGTCACAATGGTTTTTTGGATCCTTGTACTGATGTGTCATTGTTGTATTATTCTTCTCCTTTACCTTCCACTTCTACGTCCCCTCCTTGGTAGCACCTTGGCTCTCTTTCTATTTTGAACCACTTGGCTATCCTTTATTTTAGAATATGTTTTCCACATACTGTGCTTGTGCAAATGCTTCATCAATTGACCTAGAATTGAATAGCATCGCTCATCTCTGTATGCGATTGTGTAGAGCCCCCATATACTTGAGGACTCAAGAGTACATCTAGGATCTTGGCTGAGATACCTAGCATGATAGCCATCTTCCTGAACTCAATGGTGTATTAAATTGCACACTTTTCCCCGCATTTTCCTGAATTAACTCCAATCGTAATCCACTAGTCCTCTACATACTTGATAGGGTAGAACTAGGACTTTATGAGGATTTTAAAATCCTCCCACTTAATTAAGTGGATATCCCTCTAGCCTTAGTGATTTCGTGTGGATCTCCCACCAAGTTAATGCATGGCCCTCTAACTTCAGTTGAGAAAACTAGATATTTTGATCCTCAACCAGTTGATGGATACTAAAATGAACCTATAACTAATGCAATAAAGGATTTAGTTTTAGAGCATTGATGTTACCTTGATACGACTTGATGTTGACCTTCTCTTCCATCTTGAAGAGAGATTCGAAAGGAATATTGGCACTAAAATCGACTTCTCTTTCTTAGGATCTTTCGTGTAATACTCCAAAAATTCGTAAAAATTTAAAATTTTTCATGTAACATAAAATGTTCGCAGTCGTCAATACCTAGGAATAATTAACTGCTAATGGTTACTTTAATCTTTATTAAATTAGAACTGACTATTTTGTAAATTTCTAGCTTTGATTACTCACTAGTTTTTTTTTCATAATTCCATGTTTAAGGAATTGATTTATGGTTTGCTGTAATAGGAAACATAAACATAGGTTTATCTTCTAGTACTAAGTTTGTTTACTATCTTATGACAAGTAGGAAAGAACTTCAGTTGAGATCAGGGATTACTTAGCTTATAGCTAATGTAGTGAAGTGATGCTTCTGTTATAGGTCTTTTATAGGTAAGAAGTTTGTTACTAGTTTTCCAGATTGAGATTTATCATCTCCACTAGCATAGAATAAATTGCTAGTTAAATTATTTGTTTTACAGCTTGAGCCAAGTAAGAGGTATTGTTGATCTTTATCGTTAGACATCTGCATAATTGTTAGTAATAATAATATTTTAATAAACTGGATTTAGCTTAGTTATGCTTACTATCACAGAACTTGTTCATTTAACTTTCATCCTATGATTTTCAGTTGAAAACTTGTATGTAATTCTAGTAGATGCATCTTGTGGAACAGATTTCTTTCTATTATTAAAGAGTTACAGTAACCTAGAAGATCTATGATCCAATTGTGGTCATAAAATACTTTGACCTAAACTACACATTAACACTAGTACTTAGTAAATAGGATCGTTTATAACTATTCAAATACTTACCAAAATTTGAAATGCCTTATTACCAATGTTTTTCTTTAAACTAAGTGTTAATACTTTTTATCTTAAGGGAATAAGAATTAGTCTTCACAGAGGTCTACCCTATTTTCCTTTATATGATTTCTCATCTCATACGGGTCTTATTAATAAATCATATACTAGTATTCATAATTTAATGCCTAGACTAAAGTCCTAGCTAGATATCTTCTATAGTTACAAGTATATACATATCATTGATTCCATTCTCCATTTTGTATCTTCCTTGAATTGAATACCAAGCATTATTTAATATGAGAGAATCCATGAGCATGTATAAGTTTTCTTATACATTTTTTTAAAGGTTTTAGCTTATATTAAAGACCCTAGTTTAGTGACTAGATCCCATACTATTTACTATGGTTAAAAACAAACATAAACCCTAGCAATGATAATGAAACCATGACAAAAATTACAATATGGTAATGATTTTTATACATTATTATGTGTAGGATGAACAAGTGTTTCGAACTATAGTGCCAAACCCATCCTTTTGCAAATAATTTGGAGCTACGTGTTCGATGCTCATTTGATAGGGTTTTGACTTTGGAGTTTTTGTTATATAAGTTTCTCTAAACCCTAAAATCTTGCCTTTGCCCTATCTTTTACCATGCTCTAGAAGAGAGGCCGCAAGCTCATGGCCGCTCATCCTGTTTGTCACTCCACATAGTGAACTTCCTCGTCGCTTGCCTTCTTTAAACTGCATTAAGAGTTGCATTTGGGGAATTGTCTTTGTTTTGAGGATATACCCTTCGTTTTCATTTCTCATCTCTGCAACAATGCTGCTTCTACCACTACATTGCCTCTACGAGTGTTTTTAGTCAATCCCTGGTGCTTTGGTGAGCTGTGGAAGTGAGCATGGCTATTGGGTTGTTGTAGTGTAGTCTTGTTGAATTCGGGGTTAACATTTCTTATTGTTTAACTCTTGGTGTGGCATTTGTCTTTGCCTATCATGGCTTTGGTCTTCAGTCTTGAGCTCTGTGAGACACGTTTTCTTCTGCCAGAGCTTTCTTGTAGCTTGACGTTCTCTGTAAGGTAGCTGAGGGTTCGAAAGTGAGCATTGTGTATTGTACTATTCCTGACAGTGCCTTCTTGAAGCTCATTTTCTTCGCAAAAGGTGGCTGGGGTTTTGAAATAACTATCTTAATCACAACGATATCAAAGAATTAAATCCAAGTATAAATCCTTCAGTTTTTATCCAATTTTACATTATTAAAGTTTATTATTTTGCTACAGAGGGTTTTAAAAATAACTGTGGTTCTTTCCTGTTCACAGGCTCCCATTCGAATGATAGATCCTGAGTGGAAAGATACAAAGCGACGGGGCTCCACCAAAGCGACTCTTCTGGTAAGCCTCGGTTTCGCTGAGGTTCTCCTATAGTGGTGTATGGTGTTGAATTTTTACTTGATGGAGTTCATTGGTTTATTGGGTTTCTAGCTCGGCCATGATGTACTGTGTTGTAAAAGATTGGAAAGGTCAGGGGTCATTACATGATGTTTGATTCAGTTTTTATGAGGCTCTAGTGGTTGTTTTAGAAAACAAAGGTTAGGGCTTTCACAGTCGAGACAAATGTCTTCTCAATCTTGGATTTTGTTTATAGATGTTTTTTTTTATCAGGCTTTTAGGCCTTAACTCTGTGATGTATAAGGCCATAGGGCCGTAATTGTTATGTTCACAGTTTACTATTTTTTTTATACACTGTTTAGATTTCCATTTAATAATATCTTCGCTTATTGATTATAATTATGATCCGTTAATATATATATAATTATATGTGGTTTTTAAATTGAAGAAGGCTGTCTTCTAATAATTTGTTATTCTGGTTATTTAATGTTGAAATTAACCTATCAGAGGTTATGGTTGAGTAATTGGATAATTATTTTGTTTTTAGTATAAAATTGTATTTAAGGATTCAACAGTAAGTTTTTAGGTTATAAATTAGTTATTATTGTCAGTATTATTGTCTTTACTGTATCCTCTGAATATTCTTTCTTATGAGTAAAAGCTGGTAATTTCATATAGTCATCCAATTGTTGTTTATGATTACATAGGTTAGAGTAAATAGGTTTTTCTTTAATTCAGAAGTAAAAAGAACAATCTCCAGGGGTGATAAATTTTGATTTATGTATATATTTACAGTTCTTTTAAATAGGTTTATTTATAAACCCTAATTCTTATTAATATGAGTACTTAGTTAGTACTTCATTTTTGGGTTACCCTAGTTTTGCATTTCTACTTAAATGAATTTATTCAGTAAATGTTTAGTCGTGTTTACTTTTTTTGAAAGTTAATATTAGTTTTACTAATTCTTGTTAATATATTAATTGTTAATTATTAAATGATAGACCTATAATAATAATTTTATCTACTGTGTAATCCATTACACAAACTAATATTTTATATCTTTAAGTCCATCCTAACAGTTATGTTCATTTTACTCAAGTATTCTAGCTAAATGATAAAATAAAAAGGAAACATACATACAAACCATACATATGAACTTGTAAAAGATAATAATTTCATATGCATGCATACTTCATTCGATTCTTTATCTGAAATTAAACTAAACCACTGTACTAGAGTACTACCTTATAAAAGGTGTGGAAAAATACAGTTTAGGTATTTTCTTTCTATCTATCAGTTAAACTAGAAATTCTTCTAATCATTTACCCTAATCTAGCTAGTTCAGAACTTACTATCTTTTCACAGCATATACATTTCTCCTAACTAACCCTAGCAGCAATAAGAACAGAAGCAGAGCATATCATTGATTAAACTTAAACTTTCCAGATAATAGTAAATACTTAGATAGCTAAATAAAACAAGTAGAACCTGGAAATATAGATGAGGTGACAACAGCTTAAGGAACTTGTTCCTCCCAACCAACTCCTGGAGAAATCTAGACTATAATTCTCAGGACCCCTGAGCTTGTCTCCTAGTCCACCTGGTAGAAGTACTGGGTGAGAGATGTAGTTTAATAATCCTATGCAACTCTATTGAGTTTTCAACGGCATTCAGTTCTGCATGCAGCAGTATGAACTCAGCTTAGAATAACTGCACTAGTTCAGGTCTTCAACACTTTTCCACTCAAACTCACTTCAGCTAATTCCCTCCATCGAATTTTCTTGTGCACACCATTCACTCAGAATGTTCACAAATACAGAATGAGCAGCCTCAGTTGTCTTCAATGGGAAGTTTTATTAGCATGCCTAGGTCTTTTGGGTCAATTTTTACTTAATGAGCCACCTACTCTTATTCCACTTTCTTGGGGAACACGACCACAAAAATAGTGAATTTTCCACCTGCGACAACTAGAAGTAGTTTGAGGATGCTGCCAAGTGTCAATATGCTCTCAACCTAGCCTTCTCCATCAAGTGACTAGTAAAACACTCATTTAACAGCTTCCCTAAGCTGTTGTCTCATCTTTCATTTATTTATTAATAAAATATTCATCAATTACATTAAATTATCCTTGACCCCACTTGGTCATTAATTACAAACTTTAACATAAAATGTAACATAATATTTCTTAAAACATAAAATGTTTTGCAAATTGGGGCATGTGACATACACACCCCCTTAAATTATAACATTGTCCTTGATGTTATTTATTCTTCATCTTCAGAATTTCCCTGGAACAAAATTGGATATGCATCCTGCATATGAATCTCCAATTCCTAGGTGGCTTCTTCTGGACTAAAGTGCTTCCATTTCACCTTCACTTGACCAATGGTGCGATTCCAAAGCATGATCTCCCTCCTTTCGAGGATACAATTCAGTTCCACCAGAAAATCTCCTTCGGGTTCCACCTGGACATCATTCCAGTTTATAACAGAGTAGCATCATGTACATATTTTTTTAACATAGAAATATGAAAGACATTATGAACCTTCAAATTTGGCAGTAAAGCTAATTGATATGCCACCTGTCCTATTCTAGACAGTATTTCAAAAGGTCTCCGAGGTGCTAACTTAGAACAACTTCCTAATCTCAAAGAACTCTTTTTAGGCCTCACCTTAATAAATACATGTTCACCAACCTGGAACTCCTTTTGAGTTCGTTTAAGATCTGCTTGACTTTTCTGTCGATCTTGCACAACTTTCAAGTTACCTTGCACCAGTTTTACAATTAACTCCATTTCTTTTAATAGTTCAGGTCCTAATACTAACCTGTCAACTGGATTACTCTATGAGATGGGGGTATTGCACTTCTTGCCATACAAAATTTCAAAAGGACTATATCTTGTTGAAGCTTGGTAGTGATTTTTGTAAGCAAACTCTACCAAGCGTAGGTAATCTTCCCATTTACCTGGTTTTTCTTTAACATACATTCTGAGCAAATCTTCCAATACCTGATTCACTCTTTCAGTCTGTCCATATGTTTGAGGATGGAAAGAGGTACTAAAATTTAATGTAGTATTCAGTCCTTTAAACAAAGACTTCCAGAAGTTTCCTGTAAACTTAGGGTCTCGATCTGAAATTATTACCTTCGGTATTCCATGTAAACGAAAAATTTGTTTCAGGAAAATATCAACAATATTAGCAGCTTTGTAAGTAGTTTTTACAGGTATAAAGTGAGCTGTCTTACTAAGTTTATCAACGACTACCATTATTGAGTCATTCAAATTTTGTTTTCTATGTAGTCCTGTAATAAAATCAAGGCTGATTATCTCCCACTTCCAGCTAGGAATAGGTAAGGGCTGAAGTAACCTAGCTGGATGCTGGTGTTCAGTTTTTACTTGCTGACACTCAAAGCATTTAGCAATGTATTCTGCCAGTTCATTTTTCATGTTTGGCCAAAAGTAATCATTTCTTAACATGGTTATAGTCTTCTAATAACCAGGATGTCCTGAGTAAGGAGTCTTATGAATTTCGTTTAAAATCAGTAACTTAATCTTAGGTACATTAGGTATATATAGTCTATCTTTATATAGTAATAATCCTTCTTCATTTAAACTATACCGTGTACTTAAACTTTCAATTAAATTTTATGTTACCTTTGCTTGTAATTTCTGATAATTTTCATCCAATCTTATTCCTTCTTCTAGTTGTTCTTCTAAAGATGTTTGATTGCTGCTAAAAAATTTAGTTTTGCATTCCTGCTTAAAGCATCATCAACCTTAATTTCTTTTCCTTAATATGTTGGATTTCAAAATTGTACTCGCTAAGGAAGGATAACCACCTAGCTTGCCTTGCATTTAAGTTAAGTTGATCCAACAAATATTTTACCCCTTTGTTATTTGTCATTAATGTAAACTTTCTTCCAATTAAATGATGACGCCACATCTTTAAGGCAGGTATGACAACGACCAATTCTAATTCATAGGTCGCATAGTTTTCTTCATGAATCTTCAGCTTCCTAGACTCATATGCAATGATGTGTCCTTCTTAAGTTAAAACTCCACCCAAACCATCATTGCATGCGTCAATACATACTATAAAGTCTTTACTAAGTTTATCAATTCTTAAGATTGGTGTGGTAGTTAATAATGTTTTTAACTTTTCAAAACCATCTTCACACTTTTGACTCCACTCAGATTTCTTCCCTTTCTTCTATAAAGAAGTTATGGGATTTGCAATTCTTAAAAACCCTTCGATGAATCTTCGATAATAGCCAGTAATCCCCATGAATGATCGTACTTCAGTTACATATTTTGAGACTGGCCATTCTTCGATTGCCTTTATCTTTTCTGGATCAACTAAGATCCATTCTTTAGTCACTACATGACCTAGATATTGTATTTTATTCTTAAAGAAATCACATTTACTGAATTTTGCATAGAGTTGATGTTCTCGTAATTCTTGTAAAACAATTTTTAAGTGCTCTTCATGTTCTTCTTCAGACTTCGAATAAATTAAAATGTCGTCAGTGAAGATGACCATGAATTTATCAAGGTACTTATGCATTGCATTATTCATCAAAAACGTGAAGACATTCGGGGCATTAGTAAGCCCAAATGGCATAACAACAAACTCATAATGACCATACCTGGTCCTAAAAGTTGTTTTAAAGATGTCTTCATCTTTGATTCTGACATGGTGATAACCTGATCGTAAATCAATCTTCGAGAATACAGTTGCTCCACGTAGCTGATCAAACAGATCATCTATGCGGGGTAACGGATATCTGTTTTTAATAGTCATTTTATTAAGTTGACGGTAATATATGCATAATCTTAGAGTTTCGTCCTTCTTTTTAACAAAAATAACAAGTTCTCCCCAAGGAGACACACTTGGTCTAATATCATTCTTATCAATAAGTTATTTTAACTGTGATTTTAATTCATTTAATTCCAATATATTCATTCGATAAGGGGATTTTGAGCTAGGAACTGCACCAGGTACTAGCTCAATAGTGAAGCCTAACTCCCTCTTCGGAGGCGGTCCCGGAATTTCTTCTAGAAATACATTCGAATACTCCCTCAGGATCGGAATGTCTTCCAGTTTTAATTTATCTTCATTATTAGTATTTTCTTCGTTAATTACTGTGACAACAAAGGCTTTACAACCCTTCCAAACAACTCTCTTTAATTGTAAAGTAGAGACCCGTCTTATATCTTTTTTCCTAGGGATTCCTCTTACATTCACTGTTTCTCCATTGTTATTTACGCAAGTAAAAGTTTTATCGAAGCACTTTAGGACTACCCTATGTTGTTCTAACCAATCCATGCCAATTAACATATCATAAGAACCCAAAGGTAGTACATTAAGTTTAACAGAGGTTTCAAACTGATCCATGTTTATAGTACAATCCTTTACGAAACTAATCACCTTTCTTTTTGCACCAATAGCTAGCTGGACTAACCATGACTTTGCAAACTTTTCTACTAATAACTTGCATTTTTCTACTAAATCAGGAGAAATATAACTTAAGCTAGCCCCTGGATCAATTAAAATAGATATAGGTGTTTTATTTAGCTTACCTTCCACTTCCACCATGGAAGTTTGATAGTCCACCTGCCTATTTTCCAGTGCTGCATTGATCCTGGGCATTGTCCTTGCTAGATCATCAACAGTCATCTCTTCTTGCACTGTATGTATGTTGCTAACATTCTTCTTCCAGTTGGGGCAAAATGATCATAATGAGGACCATTACATTCCCAACATTTTACTGGTTCTTTTCATTCATTATTCTTAGTGTAATTACCGTGGTTATTAATAGGTTCTTTATTTCTAAGACCACTTGGATTTATCTGTGAATTTCCTTTATTCCCTTGGAAGTTTTTATTAGGAAATTTTTTATGTGTTATTATTTCTAAAATTACGATTAGGTACGAAACCTTTCTTTCTCTGTTCAAAATTATTAGATCTTTTAGCCTTCTAGTTTGACATACTTTCCTTTTTGTGATTCTGCTCATAACATAAATTCTCCTTTCTCATCGCTTCTTCTAAGGTTTTTGGATTGTCATATTCAATTCTATCTTTTATATGGAAGGGTAAACAACTTAGAAAACGTTGTACCTTAGGCTTCTCATCCACAATGTAAGGCACATATCAAAGTAGACTTAAAAATTTATTATTTAGTTCTCTCATGTTCATCATTCCCAGCTTTAGTTCATAAAATTCCTTAGCCTGCTCTTTGTAGTATTGTTCTGACAAGAATTTCTTCTTAAAATATTTCTTAAACGTACTCCAGTTAATTTTCTTCTCCCTAATGCCTTTTACTCGTTTTAGGTCCTACCACCAAATATCGTCCTTCCCAGTGAGGTTGTAAATGGCCATTCTTGCTTTTAGCTGATTAGAATAGATATAAATTTGGAAATATTTCTTCATCCCAGACAACCATGATTCAGCCTCTTCTCCTTTCTCAGTTTCACCATTAAAGGTTGGTGGTTTTATTTTCTTAAATTCTCCTGAAATTTCTTCATAAGGTTTGAATTTTCTCTTTCTTGTCTGATGATTACCTTCGCTACTGTCACTAGTGTACTGATAATTATTCTTATGTGGATCACCATAAATCTCAAAGGATGAGATACTTTCGATTTATATTGTTTAGACTTTTTATTTTTATGTTGGTAAGGCATATCTTGAGATACTGTTCGTTTATCTTTTTCTGCATTCTAAAAATTTTCCATTAAAATCCGATTCAGCTCCTCGTGAGCTCTCATAATTCTCTCATTTTCCTTTTTGACTGTTTCCATATCTGTTCTTGGTTCTTTAACCGTTTGTAATAAGAGTCAGAAGAGTTATTCGTTATTTCTTCTTGTATAGGTTCTCTTTTAGAATTACTTCATTTAGTAAATGGGGACTCCTCATCCGCATATTCTTCCAATTTTTCCATACCTACAATATAACTCAGAAAAATTCTCTGGAAATATATTTCAAAAGAAAAGTAATAATTAGTATGCATGTTTTTAAATCTACTGTTTATCTATGCAAGTTGAGCCACATTCAGGCCTAGTGTCTGAACCTTGTGCTCTGATACCACATGTGATACTCCAAAAATTCGTAAAAATATAAAAAAATTCTTGTAACATAAAATGTTCGCAGTCGTCAATACCTAGGAATAATTAACTGCTAACGGTTACTTTAATCTGTATTAAACTAGAACCGACTATTTTGTAAATTTCTAGCTTTGATTACTCACTAGTTTGTTTTTCATAATTCCATGTTTAAGGAATTGATTTATGGTTTGTTGCAACAGGAAACATAAACATAGGTTTATCTTCTAGTACTAAGTTTTTTTACTCTCTTATGACAAGTAGGAAAGAACTTCAGTTGAGATCAAGGCTTACTTATCTTATAGCTAATGCAGTGAAGTGATGCTTCTGCTACAGGTCTTTTACAGGTAAGAAGTTTGTTACCATTTTTCCAGATCGAGATTTATCATCTCCACTAGCATAGAATAAATTGCTAGTTAAATTATTTGTTTTACAACTTGAGCCAAGTAAGAGGTATCGTTGATCTTTATTGTTAGACATCTTCATAATTGTTAGTAATAATAATATTTTAATAAACTGGATTTAGCTCAGTTACGCTTACTATCACAAAACTTTTTCATTTAACTTTCATCCTGTGATTTTTAGTTGAAAACTTGTATGTAATTCTAGTAGATATATCTTGTGGAACAGATTGCTTTCTACCATTAAAGAGTTACAGTAACCTAGAATATCTATGATCCAATTGTGGTCATAAAATACTTTGACATAAACTACCCATTAACACTAGTACTTAGTATTAGGATCGTTTATAACTATTCAAATACTTACCAAAATTTGAAATGTCTTATTACCAATGTTTTTCTTTAAACTAAGTGTTAATACTTTTTATCTTAAGGGAATAAGAATTAGTCTTCATAGAGGTCTACCCTATTTTCCTTTATATGATTTCTCATCTCATACGGGTCTTATTAATAAATCATATACTAGTATTCATAATTTAATGCCTAGACTAAAGTCCTAGCTAGATATCTTCTATAGTTACAAGTATATACATATCAATGATTCCATTCTCCATTTTGTATCTTCCTAGAACCGAATACCAAGCATTATTTAATATGAAAGAATCCATGAGCATGTATAAGTTTTCTTATACATTTTGTTTAAGGTTTTAGCTTATACTAAAGACCCTAGTTTAGTGACTAGCTCCCATACTATTTACTATGGTTAAAAACAAACATAAACCCTAGCAATGATAATGAAATCATTACAAAAATTACAATATGGTAATGATTTTTATACATTATTATGTGTAGGATGAACAAGGGTTTCGAACTATAGTGCCAAACCCATCCTTTTGCAAATAATTTGGAGCTATGTGTTCGATGCTCATTTGATAGGGTTTTAAATTTGGAGTTTTTGTTATGTAAGTTTCTCTAAACCCTAAAATATAGCCTTTACCCTATCTTTTACCATGCTCTAGAAGAGAGGCCCAATATTCATGGCCGCTCAGCCTATTTGTCACTCCACAGAGTGAACTTCCTCATCGCTTTCCTTCTTTAAACTGCATTAAGAGTTTCATTTGGGGAATTATCTTTGTTTCGAGGATATACCCTTCATTGTCATTGCTCAGCTCTGCAACAATGCTGCTTCTACCACTACATTTCCTCTGCGAGTGTTTTTAGTCAATCCCCGGTGCTCTAGTGAGCTGTGGAAGTGAACATGGCTCTTGGGGTGTTGTAGTGTAGTCTTGTTGAATTTGGTATTAACAGTTCTTACTGTTTAGCTCTCGGTGTGGCATTTGTCTTTGCCTGTCATGGCTTTGGTCTTCAGTATTGAGCTCCGTGAGACATGTTTTCTTCTACCAGAGCTTTCATGTAGCTCAATGTTCTCTGTAAGGTGGCTTAGGGTTAAAAAGTGAGCACTATGTATTGTATTGTTCCTGATAGTTCCTTCCTAAAGCTCGTTGTCTTCGCAAAAGGTGGCCAAGGTTTTGAAATAACTGTCTTAATCACATCGATGTCAAAGAATTAAACCCAGGTATAAATCCTTCATTTTTTATCCAATTTTACATTATTAAGTTTATTATTTTTCTACAGAGGGTTTTAAAAATAACTGTGGTTCTTTCCTGTTCACAGGCTCCCATCCGAATGATAGATCTTGAGTGGAAAGATACAAAGCGATGGGGCTCCACCAAAGCAACTCTTCTGGTAAGCCTCGGTTTCGCTGAGGTTCTCCTACAGTGGTGTATGGTGTTGAATTTTTACTTGATGGATTTCATTGGTTTACTGGGTTTCCAGCTCAGCCGTGATGTACTGTGTTGTAAAATCTTGGAAAGGCCAGGGGTCGTTACATGATGTTTGATTTAGTTTTTATGAGGCCCTAGTGGTTGTTTTAGAAAAGAAAAGTTAGGGCTTTCACAGTCGAGACAAATGTCTTCTCAGTCTTGGATTTTGTTTATAGATTTTTTTTTTCAATCAGGCTTTTAAGCCTTAACTCTGTGATGTATAACGCCATAGGTCCGTAACTGTTATGTTCACAGTTTACTGTTTTTTTACACACTATTTATATTTCCATTTAATAAGATCTGAGCTTATTGATTGTAATTATGCTCCATTAATATATATATATATATATATATATATATAATTATCTGTGGTTTTTAAATTGAAGAAGGCAGTCTTGTAATAATTTGTTATTCTAGTTATTTAATGTTGAAATTAACCTATCAGAGGTTATGGTTGAGTAATTGGATAATTATTTTGTTTTTAGTATAAAATTGCATTTAAGGATTCGAGAGTAAGTTTTCAGGTTATAACTTAGTTATTACTGTCAAAACTTCTGCTGTAAATAAATGGAGTAAACAGAAATAGACTAATTAACCTAGCTTCTTTATTGTATCCTCTTAATATGATAATATGATAACAGGTTTCTATTTACCATTATTTCTTATGAGTAAAAGTTGGTAATTTCATACAGTCATCCAATTGTTGTTTATGGTTACATAGGTTAGAGTAAATAGATTTTTATTTAATTCAAAAGTAAAAAGAACAATCTCCCTGCTAACAAAGAGGGGTGATAAATTTTGATTTATGTATATATTTACAGTTCTTTTAAATAGGTTTATTTATAAACCCTAATTCTTCTTAATATGAGTACTTAGTTAGTACTTCATTTTTGGGTTACCCTAGTTTTCCATTTCTACTTAAATGAATTTATTCACTAAATGTTTAGTCTTGTTTACTTTTTTTGAAAGTTAATCTTAGTTTTACTAATTCCTATTAATATATTAATTGTTAATTATTAAATGACAGACCTATAATAATAATTGTATCTACTGTGTAATCCACGACACAAACTAATACTTTATATCTTTAAATCTTTCCTAACAGTTCTATTCATTTTACTCAAGTATTCTAGCTAAATGATAAAATAAAAAGGAAACATACATACAAATCATACATATGAACTTGTAAAAGATAATAATTTCATATGCATGCATACTTCATTTGATTCTTTATCTGAAATTAAACTAACCTACTGTACTAGAGTACTACCTTATAAAAGGTGTGGAAAAATACAGTTTAGGTATTTTCTTTCTATCTATCAGTTAAACTAGAAATTCTTCTAATCATTTACCCTAATCTAGCTAGTTCAAAACTTACTATATTTTCACAGCATATACATTTCTCCTAACTAACCCTAGCAGCAATAAGAACAGAAGCATAACATATCATTGATTAAACTTAAACTTTCCAGATAACAGTAAATACTTAGATAGCTGAATAAACAGCATATACATTTCTCCTAACTAACCCTAGCAGCAATAAGAACAGAAGCATAACATATCATTGATTAAACTTAAACTTTCCAGATAACAGTAAATACTTAGATATCTGAATAAAACAAGTAGAACCAGGAAATATAGATGAGGTGATAGCAGCTTAAAGAACTTGTTCCTCCCAACCAACTCCTGGAGAAAGCTAGACTGTAATTCTCAGGACCCCTGAGCTTGTCTCCTGGTCCACCTGGTAGAAGTACTGGGTGAGAGATGTAGTTTAATAATTGTCTGCAACTCTATTGATTTTTCAGCAGTAATCAGTTCTACATGTAGCAATATGAACTCAGCTTAGAATAGCTGGACTAGTTTAGGTCTTCAGCATTTTTCCACTCAAACTTACTTTAGCTAGTCCCCTCCATCGAATTTTCTTCTGCACACCATTCTCTCAGAATGTTCACAAATACAGAATGAGCAGCCTCAGTTGTCTTCAATGGGAATTTTATTAGCATGCTTAGGTATTTTGGGTCAGTTTTTACTTAATGAGCCACCTTCTCTTGTTCCACTTTCTTGGGGAACATGACCACAAAAATAGGGAAGTTGCCACCTGCAACAGCTAGAAGTAGTTTGAGGATGCTGCCAAGTGTCAATCTGCTCTCAACCCAGCCTTGTCCATCAAGTGACCAGTAAAAAACTCATTTAATAGCTTCCCTAAGCTGTTGTCTCATCTTTCATTTATTTATTAATAAAATATTCAACAATTACATTAAATTATCCTTGACCCCACTTGGTCATTAATTACAAACTTTAACATAAAATGTAACATAATGTTTCTTAAAACATAAAATGTTTTGCAAATTGGGGCAAGTGACATTTCGTCAACTCCTTTTTTGGGTCACTTTTATCTTCCAATTTACCCTGAATCAGAAATATAAGTTAGAGCCTCCAAAATCCTTGAAAGGTCCAAACTGGCTCTCTAGATCCGCCATGAAGATTGACATGTTAAGTGATATATCAACAACTTGTATTTCTACTTTTAAAAATTTCTACTCATAATCATTTTCCACTCCTTGAACATACTCGTTCGCCATGACTAGTGTTTTGAAGACTTTTTTCACCAACTAATGGATCCTATGAATACCCATGAAATCCAAAAGAAAGACTTCTTTGATACCAATATGATCTATAAATTGTCATGGATATTCCATTAAAACAAGCTCTCACAACGAATCTTACAAATTAGTTCTTCTTATTAACTTATTTTGATTGAATGTTAAATAACTAGAACTAAAACAAGAATAAATAGAGAAAATAAGTACACAATACACACAATAACACAAGATATACCCTAGGAAAAACCACTATGGGAAAAAATCCAACCACAAATAAGTATTATTCCTTGCTCTTCATATCAAAATGCAAATACAAAGGAAATGGTACTCTCTATATAATTACCTATGACTCCATGGCCAGAATGGACACTACAAGATCTCATATCTATGATATTTGAACATGTATAGATCTAGTCACATAAACTAAATAGATATGCAATGAGAATCAAATCATCCATCAAAATAATAGAAACACAGAACATAAGATAATAATAATGATCAATTTCATTAACTGGATGAGAGGAGAGAAATGCAATATATAGAGAGACAATTTAAATTAGGTTGGAGGGAAATTCAAATTAAGTCAAGCTTTACTTAGAGCAGATAACCCCGATTAGTCATGCGTGCACACCTAGATTGGGTTAAGTGGTTAAGGAACTCATTGATCACTTAGTTAACTAAATAAGACCATGCATGTCTCTAAAATCATTCAAAAGGGCGCTAGTGACTTAATTGGGGCATTATTAATGAGTGTTTGGGTTAGTTAATGTTCATTTAGGACTACATTAGTGGGGCATGTTTAGTCCTAACTGACACTCTTCCTTAAATCAAGGAGTAAATCCCCCAAATCAAGGAATGTTCCCTCAAATCAGGGGAGGCACCCCCAAATTTAGGGTTTTGACTCATGGTTGAATTGAGAAGTGGTTTGAGTGTATTTTCGCCCATTAGAACCATTATGACATGCTCTAGGATGGTCATTTACTCTAACAACCCCTCATAATCCTAACTACGTAAAAACAACTAACTAAGAAAAATGGGTCCCAACCATTTGCATCCATATTAGGTACCCATGCACACACAAAATTCTCTAAAATCTAGGAAAGAGGGAAAAAACACATAGGAACACCCCCCCATAATAGAGGATGTGAAAAGAATACTTTAAGAAGCTACCTCAAAAAATTCATTTACTCCCAAAGAATCTCTCAATTGGGTGAACCACTGCTCAGTAAAGAGCTTTGTGAATATCCCTGCAAACCTTTGTGAACTCATTTTGAGGTGTATGTGAGACCATTCATCAGATCCAAACAATTTGAAGTGATCGAGTGGTGGGTCTTAACCACTCCTTGTTTTGAATGGAGGAAATACCTTGAAAAATTTGTGTGGAAATCGATGATATGTAGGAGTAAAGGATTTAGATCTAGATAATGACAAGACAGTATGGAGGTCTTCTTCAAGAAAAACCTGATTTGGGACAAGTTCTTCAAGAAATTTGTTGATTGCCTCTTCTTTGGGGCCTATGAAAGGGTCTTCCTCAGTTGAGTGGTGGATCACGGATGTGCATAACACCTCGTATTCCATATGTTGTGAAGACTCTAGGGCCTCTTTAATCCTTTGAATGTATGTGAATATGCCCGCATAGGACACGTGTTGTGAATTTTCTGGGTCCTCCTTCATCAAAACTAGTTAGAGCATATAAAATATGTAACAAATTAGCCGGGGGAATAGGAGATCCATGGATTAAAATAATCTCTCTAATGGATGTAAATGAACTCTTTGATGGATTCAAAAGTAGTGACTCATTGATGGATGCAAATGAGCTCTTCAGTTGTTTCAAGTACACTTCTTTTATGGTTGTAAATGGACACTCCTTTTATGGTTGCAATTGCACTTCTTCATGGATACAAATGAGTATTATAAATGGATCTTTGGTGGTTTCAAAACAATTCTTGGGTGGCTAAAAAAGCCTTCTTGATGGCTGCAAAATCCCTTCTCAACCTACAAGAAAATATAACTAACAAGAACTCAGTGAAACACTAACTAGTTTAGAACCCCCTATGCTCTAATACCATATGATATTTGAACATGTATAGATCTAGGTACATAAACTAAATAGATATGCAATGAGAATCAAATCATCAATAAAAAAATTATGTAATAAATGGGTAACATATATTACTACACAAGAAACTGAGAAGAAAAGAGAACAATAATGATCAAGTTTATTAATTGCATGAGAGGAGAGAATTACAAGTTGAATTAGATTAGAGAGAATTTTGAATTGTCCATGGCATGCAAAGAAGGCTATTCATGCTTAAATTAGAGTATATAACCTAAATTATTCATGGATGCACACCTAGACTGAGATAATTGATTAAAGAACTCATTGATCACTTAGTGTATTGAATAATACCATGCATGTCCCTAAAATCACTCAAAAAGGGTGTTACTGACTTAATTGGGGCACTAATAAGTGTTTGGGTTAGTTAGTGATCAATTGGGACTAAGTTAATAAAGAAATTTTAGTCATAACCGAGACTCTTTCTTAAATCAAAGAATAACTCCCTCAAATAGGGAATGTGCCCTCAAATCAAGGAAGGAACCGCCAAATTTAGGGTCTTGACTCATGGTTGAGCTAGGAAGTGGATTTGAGTGTGGTTTGTCCCATTAGACTTATTAAGACATGATCAAGGAGGGTTATTTACTCTAAAACTATCTCTTATGTTATGCTCTAATATCTACTCCATTGTTGTTGCTCAACTATGGAACGATACAATAACATTGAAATAATGGAACCCCTTCTCCCAATGGCCTGGTATTTAAGAGCTTGATAGTCATTTAGTGTTAATTTTAGGGATTTTGCATACCCCAACTCTCGATTAGCCTTAGGTTTTTGGAACTTCTAGAATGTTCTTGAAATTACACACATGACTAGATCCACCTATGCGAGAAATGAGAGATGACATGGAATCCATTTTGTACCCTGGTGGTTAAATGGATACGTGAGCTTGCGAGAGGCATAACTCCTTCATATGAACTTCATTTGAGGTTATTTTTGGACCATTGGAAATCTATTGAAGTGTAGAATCACATGAAGGAAAATCGATGGTTGTTTTACCCCCAAAAAAATCCATTTATACCCTCAAACAAGCCTTAGAAGGTTCCAGACCCCAAATCTGCAAAATGAGACCTTCCCATCAGATGGGCCCTATAATTCAATTGATATATTCATTTGAAATCGAAAGATCCAAATAGGTTACAAATTATATATTGATCTATTAAGTATCATTGAGTGATAGATTAAAAACATGGCACATAGTAAGGGTCAATATTTACCTAAGAAATAACATATTGAGAAAACCACTCAACAAAGATATATCGTCATTTTACCTTGGCATATTTTGCGAAGCTATCCAAATAATATGATTCTTAAGGCATATTAACACGGATAACACCAATCCTTTAAATAGGATTCAAAATATCAAATACCGTGTCTCATTCAATACTATGGTCCTTTAAACTACCTATGGAAAACACATTAATAACCAAATTAGGATTAACCTAGTTACTCTTTAACGAAGTCAAGGTTAACTTAAACAAAAACCACAAATGGATGAAAGCTTATAATTTTATTTATGATTCAACAAATGACATGATAACTTACATCTTTGGAGTAAAATTTCATAGCAAAATTGAGAGGATTTCAAAGAGTTTCAAGACTCCCATAGTCACAGATAATAGTTTTGAAATATGGCCTTGTTTGACTTGCTTCATGAACCCAATGTTTTGGCCTTTTGGGATTCTATACCCAACTTAGTTTTTAGTTTATAAACTCTCATGCATCAAGAAATCACATGTCTAGTTTGATTGGTACATAGTTAACCAAATGTGAGTACAATTTGCAAAAATTCCAATGTTGGGTCCTTTCACTAGTCACTAGGTAGGAACCACATGAGTTGGGTATAGCACAAAAAATAGATAGAATTGTGTTATATTTTTAGAAAATACAATGTTGGTACCTTGTAGTGCTAGGAACAATATTTTCAATGAGACTTCATTTTCCTAATTCCAAGTTCATATGTCCGATCTACAAATTGCAAAATTGCATGTATGTCAAGAGACCGAATTCCATAATCATTATTTCATTGATAAAAAATTATTTTGAATCAAACCTAGAAAGAACATTGATCGCGATGATTATTTATGATTGTTTGAGTCCTTTCAAATGGTATTGTATGCCTAATTTTGGCCAATGACTATGAGAATTATTTTTTAAAACAAAAGGACTAGCTTCATGGTTTTAGAATTTGTAGGTTGTAGCTTACCTCAAGACATTTTCAATGACATACGATTTTCCCCATTTTGAGATTAGATGGCTAACTTAGAGTTATCACAAACAAATTTCAATGGTGTGTTTTGGGTAACTTACCTAGCAAGGTTTTTGGGTAGATAGATAAGTAGGTTTCCTTTTAGAATCAATTTTTTGACCTAACATCATCAAAGTACTCATCAATACCTTTCCAACAATATTTTTTTCATTGGGTGGTCCAAAGAAGGAATTTTCTCATGACATCGACCTCACTCCTTTTATGAACTCATTCAACTCACAAATGACACAACTGAGCATTCCATTGCATAGTTGAAGCATCAAGAAGAAAAACAAGAAAGAGACACAACCTTGAGAGCCAAAATAAAATGTGTCTGTCTCTTTGTATTCACTCAAATTTCTCAATGGACTATAATGCAATGCACTTAATCACAATTCAAACAAGCAAGAAAATGAGTATAATAGTGAAATACCGTCACTTCATAACTAACATCCTTTTTATCTTTGAATTACCTACTAAGTAGCTAGAGCATAATGATGGCCTCTTGGGAATAGATTAATTTATAATTTCTCTTAAAGTGAACATAGAATATCTTGTGAGTTTAGAAACACAAATCCTTTGGAAATTAGGAAGTAAGAGACATGTGTATAGGTTTAATTCCTCAATGTTATTGTTAAGGATAACCCAACTCCACAAGTATATTTTACTTATTGGTCTCCATTAAATTCAATGATGACTCTCCCTACACCTACCACCGCTAAATAATAATACTAATAACAATCCATTGGATGTATCTTGGTGGCTGGGAGGAAGGATTGTTATCCTCCCCACCCAAGTTCAATTCCTTGTAAGTGACATGTTGATCCCCTAAATGGGTCTATAAGTTGATCTTGTTGTTGAGTTCCCACTTTACTAAAAATGATTAGCCACTCAATGTTCTCTCGCATATTTTGGGGAGGTTATCTGTGGATGTAGAAATCATCGATATATGATGTTGAGAACCATGTGAAAATAACTGTAATAATAATTATTATTATTATTATTATTATTATTTCCAACGTAGTTATTAGTGGTATAAAAGGGAGGGATGTTGATAAAGAGCTATGTAATGAGAAAAAAATCCACAATATACTGCATTCAGTGGAAAACTGATCCCATTTCGAATCCTGCCCCATTATCATCTTGTTATCAACCACGACCTTGATTATGAACATACCACGATGTGAAATTTCATTATCAATTAAGATAATATACAAATCATGTGCTTTCTACATCCCATTATGAGGGAGAAGTGTAATTTCGTGTTCAACATACTCGTGGCAATTTATAAGCTAATTTTTTTTTATGTTTATAAAATTTTATAATATCGACCCTAACCTAAACTTCAAAACCAAAGAGAGATATATTCCAATTAAATAAAACTAAAAAAAGTAATGAACTTGGATACTTCTTGCTATGATATTTGGGAGTTGAACCATCATTAAACCAATGATTTACAAGCGAGGGATTTAAAGTGCAAAATTGAACAAAAGTTTGCACTTTGATCCCTCTTGATGCTTGGTATATCTAGAATTAAGATGGATATATGTTGGTATCTATGAAAGTAAATAAAGAATCTATATCAATACTTTCCTTAAGCAATGCCTATTATATAAATTAAGCTTTTAATTTACTAATGTCTTTATTTAATTTACTATTTTTGTTCCATTTAATATTAAATACGCTTGAAGGTAGTGCCCTTATGAGGAATTTCCCTCTTGATTTCATGGCCACATATCACCATCATAGATTTATTGGAGTTCTTAGGTGAACAAGTGTGCCCAGATAAAGCAAGCTCATGCTCTTGATTTTCGACACCGGAATATTCGTTTTCCCCTTTTGCATCTTCTCCATTTTCATTCAATGTCTACCCCTCCTCTTTTAGAGTGACAATAGGACAAAGAAGAACCCTTCTCTTCAACCCCTAATAATAATCGATATTTCCTCTCTTGAGAACTCGAATTGGGGATCACATTGATTGGGTTATCAAACGACGAAGAGCTCGAATTGGGTACCCCTGGTTAGAACGGGGAGTATCTTCATTAGATATTATATTCAAATCTCTACGATTGTTATTAATATGAACGGAGTAAACTTTTTACCCGGCCATTTGCACCAATAGGACAATCAGCAATGCGTGATGTGAAAGCTCATGCTAGCCAGGTCATTCGATCAGTGCAAATGGTCGAGTAGAAAGTTTACTCCAATATGAAGTGCGAAGCTTGTCTTCCTTTTATTTCAAATTTATGAATTTGTGGGTTATTTCATAAGATGAAGATTTTCTAATTTTATATCATGTTATTTTCATTAAGTAAAGAATAATCATCAAATGAGCTGAATGAGTTAAATGAAGAATTTATTGTTACGCTAGATGGTGGATTATATCCATGGCTTCCGGGTTTTCGATTTATCAAAAACATTTTAAATTGATTTTTCTATTCATTTGATTATCTCATTCTTTTATCTCCTTGATTGCTCAAGAATCACGATAAATTTCTCATTAAATGAATCCATGGTAAAAGTGTATTACTTGGTTGTGTTATTAAATGAATCCATGGTAAAAGTGTATTGCTTGGTTGTGTTACGGCCAAATTGATGGCTTTGATATTAATGTAATAATGAAAGTGTAAAAACTTATAAAAAATAAATATATCTAAATATTTATTATATATTAATGTAATAATGAAAGTGTAAAAACTTATAAAAAATAAATATATCTACATATTTATTAATAAATTGATAAAATATATATGAATAATATGATACACTATAGAATAAGGTCTCATATTTATAACCTAGATGGCAATTTTTAATGAAGAGACGTGTCTTAATTAGTCATGTTTTTTTAATAATACATTTTGTTAATCTTTTAATAATTACATATATTTAGTTTATTAAATATAGTATTTGTTATGTACTTTATTATTATTATCTATTTCTTTATAATTATGTTCATAGCAGTGTTTATGGTTTTATGAAACTAAGGTATTTACTCATATTTTCTTATGTTTCCAATGTTATATGTGTGGCGGGGTGGGGGGTTCACCCCTGTATCTTTCAAGAGGTTGTTACATCCATGGATTTCCCTGCTACATCATGAGACATGTGGGGATGTCGAACATTGTGCGAATATTTGGGGCTCCAAGAGAATCATATAGGGGCTCAACAACTAGAGCATCGTATGTCACTTACAAGCAATTGAACCCGAGTGGGAAGTTCATCAATCATACTCCCAACAATCGGATCTACTCCAATGGACATTCGTGTTATATATATATTACACAACCTAAAGCTAAAAAAGAGAGGCCCAATAGACCCTGACCATACCTTCTAACTCACCCTCAAGTCAAGTCCCTCCAACCTTGCATAATTTGATGTATTCTACTTCCTTTTTCTCTAAGGCCATGCCCTTATAAAGTGAGGGGCCCAACTTTGGGACCTCATCCAAAATTTAATAAATTCTTTGAGTTGTTTGGACCACTTACAAATCAAAATGTTTAATCCTTCTATATAGACATTATATTGGTTAGGATCTAGAGTGCGTGCTTGAGTCTCTTGAACTATTTCCCACTTTGATTTATTTTATTATAGAGATTATTTCATGGAGGTGAGATGGGAAAGCATGCTCGGTTTAAGTTGTCACAACTAAGACTAAATAATCTACTACCTTGGTAGACTTTGTCCAATTTTTTATCAAATTTTTATATGTCACACAATTTCTCATCTATGATAAAGGGATCCAATTTTCTCAACCCTTTTCTAGAACTTATTGATAATTTCTTGGATGGCCCTTGAAGTGAAGGGCACTCATTTTGCTAGAAAATCAGTATTTAGTTTTGGGTTGCGGTGGCAATCTCTCAAGACTGATTATCTACCCTCAACAACGTATCTGAAATTGTTTCAGTGACTACTCTAGTAGCTATGGAACTTGTAGTATCTAGGCCATATTCTTATCTTTAGTTAATTGCTTTATATACCTTGTTTATTTCAACTTCTTTGTCCCTTTTTTTTATCTCTTGTACTACTTGTTGCATGGAGGTCATTATGTGTAGGAGGGGGGGTGGGGAATAAAATTGTAGGTATTCTGTTTATGGGTCTTCTTCTTGAATTACAAGCCACATTTGCATGAATCGACCTCTTACAGTTTCAACTTGATATTGTAGTGCATTTTTTGTCTCCACATAGCTCCTTCGATTCTTGAATGACAACATCCAACTGGATCTAAACATTCATATTTCCTATGTGTAGTTGGTTGATGTCTCTCTCTTCTGAGATCAGTTCATATTCACTCTCATTTCCATAAATAAAATTCTATTAGATTAGTTCTTTAGGATAGACTTCATTGGTTCCTTCTTCTCTTACTTATCCATTTCTTGAGGTAGCCTCATCCATATAGTATGTAAAATCATGCTCAATGATAGGCATCTACTCTATTTTCCCATTGAAATCTTCCCATTGCGTCACTTAGAGTTCCATGGGTTCTTTAATTAAGGTTCTTTCCTATTTGGTACTTGTTGAACATTGACCTTCTCCATTAGGCTTCCCATTGATATTCGTCTAGTGTATACTAGACACATAGCCCTTGAGTAATCCTTTGAAGTTCTACTAGCTTATCTTGGTTCTGGAACATATATCTATGTTAGCTCTTCAGTAGTCTTCTTTGGGCTCTTTTTAATTTTCTCTTAGTACATTTGGAATAGCTTGGAAAGTTGATAGTGTGATTTAAGTGTATAGAATAGTGGGAAATGTATGCTTGTAATTTAAAATCCAACTTTGATTGGATCATCTTTTTAAATGGAAAAAACAATTAAAACTAATTTTTTTTAGAAAGGTCATAGGTTCATGCAATATTAGGCATGATTTCTTGTGGTTGCATTTAATTTGGATAAGCCATCATTATCATTGTTCCTATTGGAACCAATAATTCCAAATGATGGAGTGACATAACCTAATTGACCTTTGCAACTTGGCCCTTTACCCCCCTACATCCATCACTTCAACAAGAATGATTGAATACCAGTATTAAATGCATGCATGCTATTAATGGAATTACAACTCATAATATGATTAATGAGGATTAAGTATTCTAGTGACATGAATTGGTTATAACCTATTGGTAAACACAAACTCATGATTGGTTATAACCTATTGGTAAACACAAACTCATGAATTGGTTATAACCTATTGGTAAACACAAACTCATGATTGTTGGATGCAACTAATAGTTTAGCACAACCAAAAGTATTTGATGCAACTTTATGGTTGTAACATAACTGATTCAACTAGTTTTTTTGTAATACCCCCGTTTTGACCCTTAGAATGCATTGGATAGATATGTAAATATTATGTATAGGCGATGTACGATTCATAGCATGGAGCTCATGGCCAAGGCCCTTCAAATGAATTCCATGTTTTTAAAAGGCAAGTATTTATATTTTGTGATCCATGTGCTAGCAATCCATGGAAATTGTAAAAACATGCAAATATTTAAATGCAATAAAATACCAAGAGCTGGCTATGGAAGTAATTCAAATGAGAGGGCTATATATCCACTGGGGAGAGGTGATAGGTTGTGGGATTAAACCCTTTGTTTCCAAGTGTCATCTTCAGAACCCATCTTGACTCCCCTTACCGATATTTAATTTTGTTGTAAGTAGTTGAGAAATCAACTCATGACTTGATGGAGAATGGGAAAACTTAGAAACTAGTACGGCTGAGTATGGGCTCAATTCACTTGACCCATAAGTGAATTTCCCATATGGGAATTCATTTTTCATCATCTCCATTCCATTGTGAAACAACTAGACATCAAATTCCAGCATTCTTTGCATTCCCAGTTGTATAAAAACCAAAAATTGCAACTTGGAAAGAACCCACGATTTGAAGTGCCAAAAACACCCAGAAATTTGTGTGGGTAGTGAAAAATAATGGGGTATCCATAGATATAAGTCATGGGGAAAATTTGAGAGAAGCAACAGCCCAAAAATACATAGGAATACCCAGATTTACAAGCCTGGAAATTGAAATTCGTGATTCAAAGTCACATGATCAAATTGGGAAAAAATCAAAGAGCGGATTGCAATGGGAGAGAGTTCAAAGGTTTAAAATGCTTGATAAACCCAATGCGGGAAAGAATGTGTCAAGGTTTGTAAGCTTGGACCTTTCTATGCCCACCTTGAAGAGCACTAGAGGGGAGGAGCGCATGAGGGATTGTGTAGCAGAGAAGGGGACCTTCTTTATGTTGGGTGTGGTAGGTATTGTGGGTGCCAAGGATGTTTAAAGCCAAATTGAGGTGCTTATAGCAATGTGGTTGAGCTCACTATCTTAGCTATCTCCTTCTCTTCCTCCATACTTGCTTAAAAAACACAACTATGTGTTGGATTAGAATGAGTTCTTGTACCTATGGCTATGAGTGAGCCTGAGCAGTTCCTCCTTAGTGGATATATAGCCCATCTCAGGGGTGGTCTCTCAGCTGAAAGAATATAGGTTGGACAGAGACCTATGGTTGGGTGGAACATTGGTATTCCATAGCTATTTGTTGAGACAACTTCAATTAAAAGATAAGTGCTTACTATGTTTTTAATTATGTTCAATTTATGTGTATTGAATGATTACTTATTCATGTTAAATTGAATGAGATGACCTAGCATGAATTGTTGAATTATATGCCTATAAATAGCATGAAGAGGATTTTTTCTCATGCATGATTTTATTGTTATGCCTGTAATGAGCATGCTGGTATATGCAGCTTGTGTGAGCATTTATTGAGTTTAATTCCACCGTGTATGTTTAATATGAATTTACACACACATTTGGATGCTAATAAATTTTTAATATGGCCATGCAGTGAAATTTATCCCACCTCCATATCATTCATGCCCTCCTATGACAAAATGATCCGTGACATAGTGATCTATGACATAGTGATCTATAACAAAATGATCTGCGACAAAGTGATCTTTTATAGAGTGATATGTGACCGAGTGATCTATGACAAAATGAAATGAGACATAACGATCCGTGACAGAGTGATCTGTGACTGAGTGAACTAAGACAGAATGATATGCGACATAATTAACTGACATAAAATGATCTATGATAGAGTGATCTATGATAGAATGACCTATGATAGAATGATCTGCGACAAAGCGACATGTGACAAAGTGATCTATGAAAGAATGATCTACGACAAAGTGATATGTGACAAAATAAAATGAGACATAATGATCCGTGAAAAAGTTATTTGTGACATAATGACTCCCCTTGTTGATATTTAATTTTTTTCTAAGAAAGTAGTTGAGAAATCAACTCATGATTTAATGGAGAATGGGCAAACTAAAAAATTTGTGTAGCTGTGTATGGGATTAATTTACTTAACCCATAAGTAAATTTCCCACATGGGAATTCATTTATCATTATCCTCATTCCATTTTGGAACAACTAGACATTAGTTTCCAACATTCTTTGCATTCCCAACTGTGTAAAAACAAAAAATAGCAGCTTGGAAAGAAGGGACATTTGAAATGCCAAAAACGTGCAAAAGATTGTGTGGGAAATGAAAATCAGTGGGGGATCCATAGAGATAAGTCATGGGGTGAATTTGAGGGAAAAAAAAACCCAAAAATCCATAGGAAGACCAAGATTTACAAACGTGGAAGTTGAAATTCGTGATTCATAGTCACATGACCAAATTGGGAAAAAAATCCAAGAGTGGATTGTAGTGGGAGATAGTTTAGACGTTGGAATTGTTTGATAAATCCAATGAAGGTAAGAATATCTGAAGTTTTGGAAGCTTGCACCTTTCAATCCCCACCCTGAAGAGCACTGGATGGAAGGAGCACCCGAGGAACTATGTAACAGAGAAGGGGACCTTCCTTGTGTTGGGTTTGGTAGGTATTGTGGATATCAAGGTTGTTTGAAGCCAAATTGATATGCATGTATCTTTGCAATTGAGCTTGTTGGCCTAGTTATCTCCTTCTTTTCCTCCCTACTTACTTGAAAAAGCCAAATGTGTGATGGACTATCATGAATTCTTGTACCTATGGCTATGAGTGAGCTTGAGTAGTTCCACCTTAGTGGATACATAACCCAACTTAGGGGTGGTCTCTCAGCTGAAAGAATATAGGCTAGATAGATATGTATGGTTGGGTGTATCATTTCTCTTCCATAGCTAGTTGTTGAGACAACTTCAATTAAAAGATAAGTGCTTACTGTGTTTTTAATTATGCCCAATTTATGTGTAATGAATGACTGTTTATTTATGTTAAATTGAATGAGATAACCCAACATGAATTGTTCAATTAGATGCCTGTGAATAGCATGAAGAGGAATTTTCTGATAGATCACTCTGTCGTCGATCATTTTGTATCAATTCATTCTGTCACATATCACTCTATCAAAGATCATTTTGTTTCAGTTCATTCTATCACAAATCACTTTGTCATAGATCACTCTGTCCCAGATCATTCTATCATAGATCACTTTATTGCATATCACTCTATCACATATCATTCTATGATAGAATGATCTACAACAGAGTAACATGTGACGGGATGATCTGCGACAAAGTGACCTATGAAAGAATGATTTGTGAAAGAGTGATCTATGACAAAATGAACTGAGACATAATGATCTTTTACTGAGTGATATGTGATAGAATGAACTGAGAAAGAATGATCTACAACAAAGTGATCTGCGATAGAGTGATATGTGATAAGATTAATTTGCGACAGAGTGATTTGTGACAGAATGAACTAAGAAGGAATGATTTGCAACAGAGTGATCTATGACAGGATGAACTAATACAGAATGATCTGTGACAGAGTGATCTATGACAGAGTGATATGTGACATAATGGTCTATGACATAGTCATCTATGAAAGAATGAATTGTGACATAGTAATTTGTGATAGAAAAATATAGAACAAAGTAAGAATTATGATAGAGTGAATTAATCATGCATTGCACACATTTAAATAGATGTTAATGAAAATTTCATAATTTGGGCATGGGGGCAAAGTCTAGCATCCTTGTGTATCGCTCACATTTCCTTCGTGGATCATATTGATGGGAGGGGGTTGTGATAGAGTGGTATTAGAGCGAATGGTTCCAGCACTAGGGATTTTTGGGCCAGAATCCACACAAAGTGAAAAAGTTTTATGAAGGACCTTTTATGTAGGCAGTGTCCAGAATTGCATAAATGGAACAAAGAAAAAGATAACCTAAGAACCCTACAAATAATTCCATGAGACTAATTCTATTCAAAATAACATTTGTATGTGTCATTGCATGCATTAATAAAATGTCTAATAAATATCTATGCATAGTGTTTGCAGTTGATAAGCCTTGAATAGTGGTAACAGAGGGCAGCAGATAGAGGGAAAGAGTATCCAAAAGAAAATGGTAGCCATGAATGATGCTCAAAATCCCTATGAGGATGATGATGATTCTTAGGAGAAAATATGCAAGAAGCCAATGCAGAGATAGAATCAAATGGGAGAAGGGAACAAATCAATCCTCAGAATTTGGTTGAAACCATGATAAGTTTCAATCAAATATTGATCAAGGCTAAGGGAGATAAGAACCAAATAAATGTTTTTATTTTACACAGCATCGCCAATATGTTGTAGAGGATTAACCTTGAGTCCAACCCAAGCAATGTGGGCCAAGAAGGAAGAAATTTAGAGAGACACTCTAGGCATCGCTCCAGGAAGAGGACCCCAAGCCCAAGAAAGAGTTTTGTGAATAAAAACATAGAAAACCCTCATCAAGATATTCTTCTAGTAGGTCATGTGGATCTAGAGGTTCTTGAAGTAGTCCAAGGAATACTTCTAACAGTCTTAAAGGAAGAGGGAAATTCAAAAAGATTCCACAAGGATAATTTAGGAAGGCAAGACCTCCCACATTTGACAGAGAAAGTAAGACAAGTCAAGAGGAAGAAGAATGGATTCTAGGGATGAAGAAATATTTTAGAATTCATGATTACTCAAAAAATGAAAAGTATGGAATTTCCATTTACAATCTAAATGGAAGAGCTTCTATTTAGTGGGAGCACCTCACGCAAGTAAAAGGAATAAAGGAAAGAAGGATCAGTTGGTGATGATTCAAAAAGTATTTGAAGGAAAAATACCTATCAGCTAGGTATTATGATAACAAGAGGAAAGAGTTCAATGAAATAAAATTGAGACAAAAATCTATGGAAGAACATGTCCATAAATTCTTAGAATTGTTGAGGTACATAGGTTATATAAAAAATGAAATGGTAAAACTCCAATACTTCCTTGGGATTCTACCCCAAAATTTCAGAGATAGGATTGAGTTTGTTAATCCACCAACTCTTGATGATGTCATTAGGGAGAAAATGCATTTCTATGAGTAGATCACATGAAAATCAGAGATTCATCTTGTGTGGAAGGGAAATCCAAAAGGGAGGTTTGACAAAAGGAGAAGTGGATTTAAGTCATCACTTAAAGATCAACCAAGTAATTTTTAACAAGGTCAACAAGCACGAAGTAGGACTAAGCCAACAATAGCTGCATAAAAAGGGGAAAAGGGACCACTTCAGTGTTAGGGATGTGGATAACCCCACATAATTAAGGACTGTCCACATCGAAAAGCAAACCCTTGAAGCTTGCACAACTTGGAAACAACAATTACAATGGCAGATATGGAAAGAGAAACCCCCAAAATTTATGTAGTGTTATATAACCATTAAGCAGACCATCAATCAACAATAGTAGAAGTTGGAGGTAAGATTTCTATGCAATTGTAATAATTTACTTCTTAATCAGATCTAGGAGCTAGAACAATGTTCACACATGAAGTGTTTGACAAAATGTGCAAGAGAATCAACAAGATACAAAAAATAGATGGAATAACACATGTGAATGGTGCTAATTTCTGATCATATTATTATCATACATCGTATAAATGTTATGTTACATATTTATAATACATTGGAGTGGCTCTGGAAACCAATTGGGAAAGTACAAGTGTCATGATGAGAATTGACCCCAATCCCCCCTAGGTGGACCAAAGGAGATC
This sequence comes from Pseudotsuga menziesii, assembly GCA_001517045.1. Lineage (NCBI taxonomy): Eukaryota > Viridiplantae > Streptophyta > Pinopsida > Pinales > Pinaceae > Pseudotsuga > Pseudotsuga menziesii. The sequence continues at coordinate 101,982 of LPNX011018710.1, forward strand.
CAACTAAGCCCAAATAGTCACAAAACCTCATGTGAAGTGTGATGGGTCATTAATGGGTCCTGGGAAAACATGGGTGAGAGAATAGAGGTGAGTGGGGTGCTCTAGGTGGCAATAAATGCTCTTGGGAGAGCTAAAATAGACCAAATACAGCACTAGCGCACTTAGTCAATACTGGACCCCACAAATGAAGGAGGTGGCACCCTAATGCATTAATGAGATGCACATGGGCTAGGTTGACTGAACTAGGGCATTGTTGTAGGTGTGAACAGGCCAAAATAACCAGATAATTTGTTGAGTTAACTCTCATAAGTCTAAACCATAGGATACCATTGCATGTGGGAAAATAAAGTTATCCTAAGGTCAAAACTATGTAATAAGGATGTATTACTGCTCCTACAACAATTTATTTATGTTTTGATTGATCCAACATCCACTGATAGTTATGTTTCCCCAAACGTAGTTGAAATTTTTTCTCTTAGAAAAGAAAGGCATAATAAACCATGGTTAGTTCAGTTAGCCACAAGAACAAAAAGAAAAGTGAGTGAATTAGTGATGGAATGCTCCATAGAGTTGAATGGACTTCTCACCAAAGAAAATTTAAATGTCCTACCTCTAGGATACTATGGTTCTCTTATTGATATAGATTGGTTGGAAAAGCATAGAGCCAAGGTGGATTGTTATGAAAAGGTTCTTGAATGCATTGACAAAGAAGGAAGCCCGAGCTTAGTAAGAGAAATTCCTAATAAATTTTCAGTAAGGAAAATTTCAGCCTTACATTTAAGAAAGTTTTACAATAAAGGTTTCCAATTATATGCAATCCATATATCACATCCCTTAGATAACAAAGGCCCAAAGATAGAATATTATCAATTGCTACAAGAGTTCAAAGATGTGTTTCTAGATGAAGCTTTGGGACTGCCACCAAAAAGAGACATTTATTTCGCAATCAACCTTGTTCCAGGAGCAGTGTTAGTTTCCAAATCTCCTTGTAGAATGAGCAAGGTGGAATTGGTAGAGTTAAAGATGCAGCTACAAGAATTAAAGGACAATAAGTATATAAGACCAAGTGTGTCTCCATGGGGAGCATTTGTGTTATTTGTCAAAAATAAAGATGGGACTTTGAGGTTTTGTATTGATATCATAAAACTAAATAAAGCGACAATCAAGAATAAGTACGCATTGCCCAGAATTGATGATTTATTTGATCAAATGAAGGAATCCAAATTGTTTTCAAAAATTGACTTGAGGTCCAATTATCATCAAGTGAGGATAACGAAAGAAGGCATTCACAAGATAGATTTTCAAACAAGATATGGCCATTAGGAGTTCATGGTGGTGCCATTTGGTCTCACAAATGCACCCACCACATTCATGTGCCTCATGAATAGTGTTTTTAGTAAGTATTTGGACACGTTTGTGTTAGTATTCTTGGATGGCATTCTTGTTTATTCAAGGAATGTAGAAAAGCATGAGTAACATTTAAGAATGGTATTGAAAGTTCTTAGAGAGAACTAATTGTATGCAAAGCTAAGCAAGTGTGAATTCTATCAAAGAATGGTACAATATTTGGGTAATTTCATCTCAAAAGAAGAAATTGCAGTGGATCCAGAAAATATTGATGATATAATGGATTGGACTACTCCAAACAATGTTACAGATGTTAGATCTTTTATGGGTCTTTGTTGATCCCAGTTTTGTCATCATTTTTGGCAGTGAAATTACATGTTTAAACATGTGTTTTATCATCTTTTTGCATATTTTTTGTCATGTAGATCACTATTCAACCCTAGGTACGAATGAATTTAAGATTTATGTAAAATCTGTTTATTATTATCATTTCACGATTTTATAGGTTAAAATTGGCATTATTCGGAGTGCATTTAGATATATCAATTTATGTATGCATTTGTTTGCAGGTTTTGGATGAGCTAACAACAAACACACATTCTACTAGATATGCGCATAGCATATCCAACTTACCATCTAGCTCGCTAACCAGGTTGCATGATATTTGTTGGCAGGTTCCTAGGCATTAAAATGTTAGCATAATATTGTTGTTGTAGACCATAGTCTTTAGCGCACCATTAAACAGACAACACATTCATCCTGGATATGCATAGAGCATATCCAGCTCACAATTACACCCGTTGAACCAACCGCGCGCTGTTAATGATAGATTCCTGAGTGTTAGAGGATGGAGCAGCTTGCAACTGTTTATTGTCCACACGTTTGGATGGTAGAATGGCTCCCATTCTAAAAGAATCACCAGCACGCTACCTCTGCATGACACCAAGACACTAACCACATCAGATTAAATCCTCTATGCCACATCACACACTGAAGAGAACCGATTCGCGAAGGAGAAGGAGAACGTTGTGTGTTGGTGTTCGATCAATTGATAGCAGTAATGGTTGAATAAATTTAGAGAGCGGTCGACCACTAAAGGGTTGACCTGCTCACCCTTGTCAAAATTATGTATATAAACGCCTCATGACAAAGAGCTAGAGACTTGATCACTTCATTAGTTAGACACTCAGTTTTTGAGAAGAACTTTGTAACTCTGTTCCTTATTTTTAATAGAAGCTGTATGTTTTGTTGTTCATGATTGCGTTTGTGTAAATGTTAGCCAGGCATCACCCCTGATTGCTGAGAGGGCCCCTCATCAACCAGAGGTTTCTTTTCTTGTGTAATTTTGTTGTCTTTCTTTTGTAGCTAGTATAGTTTAATTTCTAGCTTATTTTCATTAAATTATTGTAAACATTGCTTCTTGTAATGCATTTTATTTCCAAAGTTAAATACCTAGTTCCGCACATGGTTTTCTTTCAATTTGCTTTCAGTCATTTCATTTCCAGTTTTACTGTTCAGTTTTATTTACAAGTAGATAGAATCGATTGCTTTTATCAAGTTATAATAGATTCAATTATGTTCATTTCCTTTCTATTATAAGTTTATTCAAGTTAAATTTCAGTTTGTTTCTTAATAAGCAATGACTTCTTTATATTTATGAATTATTTTAAGATTATTTCGCTGTCAAACTTGATTATTAAGTAGGTTTATTTACTGCCTTTATGCCTTGTACTTGCATGTGCACAAATTCAGCTGAAGATTAGATCATTTAGGCTATTTTCTGATATTTTAGTTGTGCAGACTGTTATTTAGACAACATTTTTAAACTATCATTCAGACACCCCTTTCAGACTTGCAATTCAGTCTGTCGTTTCGTTTTTAGTGTTTTTAATGTGTTTTGAACCTGTTTAAAGCTCTGTTTCCTTAGTTTTTAAAGTATTTTTTGACTGTAATAGTTAGATGATAGTCCTATTTAACATTAAGACTAAAGTTAGATTGTTTTAGATTATTTATTAAAGTTTTATCCTTATCCCTGCCTCTTTTTCCTTGAACACGTTCTAAGTTATGTTATGTTTTGTTTCTTTTGTTTATTTCTGATTCCTTTAACTAATACTGTGGTACTGTTTCGTAATCATGCCTTTGGATTGATTTATCTATTTGCATGTAAAAATTAGTATTAGAAGTGTTATCTTTAGGAAAGTATACTAGTACCTTGTAGATTGTCCATAGCAGTAGGAACGGTTTCTTTTTCACTCTATGATTACTGAAAGAGACTTGTAGAATATAGTTCAAAGTTATTCTTATTAAGTTTTCTACTTGCTTCTTTATTAAGTTTTCTACTCACTTATAAGTTAGGTCTTCCTTGCATACTAGCCTTTCACTTGAAAAGTTAGTTGTTGATAGTATATTTTTCATTCGAAAATTATTTGCTTATAAAATAAAATATCAATCTAGTTGTTGTACTTATGTTTCCAATATAAACTTTCTTTGCATAGTTAGTTCTTGAAATGATTCAAATAAATCTTACTATAAATATTAGTTTACTATCGTAGAATAGTATTGTCTATATCTATATTTTTAGGAATTGTTTATCAAGTAGAGTATTATAGTTTGATACTCTAGTTTAGTATTTTGTTCCGGTTCAATTACTTTAATAGTTGTATTCTTAGGAGTTTGACTCGGTTTTTTCATTTTGAAAGATTTTTCGATCTTTTGTTTGTTAAAATATTTCCACGACACCGTAGCAATCCCTCTACCTTCACATAATTTGTGTCAACTCTAAGCCTACCAACCCCAGTCAATAAATAAATATTAGATGAATTAATCAAGACGATATAACACACCCAACATTTTGGCGCTGTTGCCGAGGAGTTGTTCTGTAAGGTAGAATAGATAGAATTCTTTATGAAGTTTAGTAATAGGGTAGTGGCGGGGGAGTGGTAAGACGAGAGGTAAGAATCTACGCATATGTTATAATAGGCGCCCCCAAATCCAACAATAGTAGTAGCATAGGTTTTTCTTTAGTTTAAGTTTTTTATGAACATACTTAGAGATCCTCAGGGTAGATTTGTTAAGACAGGAAAACTTATTGAAATTCCTACTAACTTTTACAGGGGACGTAACACTCCAAATACTAACTCAACAGGGAGGTATCAAAAGACACCTGTTGAAAGTAGTTCTACCCAAAAACCTAAGGAGATTCTCTCAGGAGATCTTACTGGGGAAGCCATAGAAGGAGAAGGAACTTTGGCAGGAGGTCCTAAGGACCTCATTCCTAAGGAAATTCAAGAGGATCAGCCACTAGGAACCTCTAATCCTCCCCTAGTCTTGAATCCAAATAATACAACTTTTTCACTAGTAGGAGATCCAAATTTCGTTGACTTTGTTGATCCTGACCAGGTAAAATATCTCTTTGGAAACCTCATAGATCTAGTTATCTCACAAATTTAAAGATCCACAGTAGAACCTACTTTCCCTCTAGGATTCAATAAAAACACGGTTGATCAGAGGAAGATCTCTCCCGAAAAAGAATGTTGGGACACCCCATTATCACGTCGAAAGGGGACTCCTAGGTATATTTATGTTAAAAACCCAGCCTATATGGAGAGATGGGGAGAGAACGAAGATCATGATGAAGTTAGAAATGACGAAGGAGAAGGGGAAAATCGAACTAAGGCTACCTTCAGGTTTCCTATTTTAGACACTGTATAGGACGTAACTATGAAAAAAATACCTCCTTCCTCCTTACCTACTTTCTATGGAAAATGTAATGAGGTCCTAGACACATTTCTGTTCGAATTCGATATCCTTTGTAGGATCTATAATTACCTACAAGATGCTCACAAGCTAAAACTCTTTCCCGCTACACTAAAAGATTCTGCCTTAAGATGGTTCATGGGATTAGGCAAATCCACTATGAGGACTTGGGATGATATGAAAACCTCATTTTTGTGAAAATATCAAGAGTATTGCAAACATAAGGACTCTCAACATGATATATTCAAGATACAACAACTTGAAGACGAAATGCTAGAGGATTATCTCGAAAGGTTTGTTTATACATTACATAAATCAAAATATAGTGACCTCCGAGAAGATGCAATACGTACACTTTTCCTTAAAGGAATCTCTAAGGACTTGATAGAAAGTCTTAATCTCATGGCAGCTGGTGATATTTCTCATAAAACCTTTTCACAAATCAATGAGATGTGTAAAAATTATTCTAGAAGTAGGGGGGAATTTTGGAATAACTTTCGGGAGCCTTATAGAATAAATGTAAGAAGAAGCATTCCCAGTTCAAGTTGAGTTACAAGGATAGAATTGGGAAACCTATTGGAGAATTTCAAAACTGATATCTTAGGAGCCATGGGTTCTCAACTAGATGCTTTACAATCCAAGAAAAGGTGGGATGAAGAATGAGCAACAATGAGCATTTTTTGTCCTAGATATAGGACCAAACATCCCCAAAGGGAATGTCCATTAAACAACATCTCTATATGTCACATCTGTACAGAAGAGCATCCAACAGGTAACTTCCCATCCTTTCCTGGGTTGAAAGCCATCTATAAGAGTGGAGATGTAGCTGAAACATCTAGGAGGCCTCCTTGGAAACCTAGAGACCAACCAGCATACCAGAATTTTCTACCACAACCCCCACTCTATTATCCTCCATGCCAACCACCTCAAGTTGGAAGAATTGGCCAACTCAGTACCCTCCTCCTCAATTTCCACAGTAGCGATATTGGTCACAAGGGTGGAGAGGACAACCACAATCTGTCTCTCCACCTAATGATCCTTATCCTCAGCACCAAAAAAATTTCCAGCAAATTTTTCCTGGATTTTTGCCTCCGGTTCCTCTCCTCGCACAACAATCTCATCACTTCCAGAATACAAACCCTCCTTGACTGACATTATTACCTGCACAACCGATACCTAACCCAAATAATAAAACAACTCAAGCTCTTAATAGCATTGAGTTGCAAACTCTTCCATCATACCTTATTTTGACTAAACTTGTACATGAGATTCAATTACGATTTGGAAGAGTTGTGAATGACAAACCCAAGTCATCAGTCATCATTCATGAGGAAAATTAAGAAGAAGAGGATTCAAATGAACCCGTGAATGATGCCATTTTGGAGGATGTGAACATTCCGAAGATTCCAGTACATAACCATCCTCCACAAGAACCCATTTAGGAGAAAAGAGTTCCTCCATTTCTGGAAAGACTAGTAATAGAAAAACCTGTAGTTCATCATGAGTATGACATTTTGAATGAATTAAAGAATATGTGTCAAAATTCCTATATTACAAGCTATCAATGACATACCAATCTATACCAAGATAATAAAGGAACTATGCATTAAACGCCCAGGGAAAAAGCAAAAGGACCCTCTCACAATTCATGTTATAGGAGAGATGTCTGAATGTATGACAAATCAGTCCCGAATTGCAAAATATACAAATCCAGGAGCCCCAGTAGTGATTGTAGTTGTAAACAATACCACCATAGAAAATACATTAATTTAATTAGGATCTGCCATCAACATGATGACGACTGAAGTTTTAGAAGTTTTACAGTTGGGACAATTTCTTCGACCTACCCCTTCCATCCTAGAATTAGCAGACTGTACCATGGTAAAACCTGCTAGAGTTCTAGATGACATTATTGTATCAATAGCCTCATGGGAATACCTTGTCGACTTTATGGTAGTAGAATCAAAGGATCCTTCTAAAGGGGATCCTATTATCTTGGGAAGACCATGGTTAGCTACTGCAAATGATTTTATAGGATGTAGGGATGGATAGATGACTATTTCCATGGGTTGTCTCCACACAGACTCATTTTATACCCCCCAGCACAACCAATAATTAAAAACTCATGGTGGTTAAATTTTTCTTTTGGGGATGAGGAATTTGATGACCTATCCCTCCCTAGTGATTTCTCATGGGCACTTCAAGAGCATACCACTAAGAATTTATTAAAACTGTTTGTTTCTTCAACAACTTGTATAGATTTTCCTTAGTCTTTTTCTCAATTCGATCAGATTTTTGGAGACGAGGTCCAAGAGAATATGGCTCTCTCAACATTTGTAGAGACACCTTCTGTCTTCACAATTGAATAGCATACCGGACCTTTTACCGTACCTTGTGAAGTTGGCCCTGAAAAGTTTCTACATATAAATGCAGGGTTAAGTGAAATCCAACAAGCACGGCTGCTTGAGATTCTTAAAAAAAAATTTGGAGCATTTGCATGGGAATACAATGATATGAAGGGTATACACCCTGACACCTGTATTCACCATATTTATATGGATCCAAACATTTCACCTGTAAGGAAGCCTCAGAGGAGGATGAATCCTTCTCTAAAGGATACGGTAAATCAAGAATTACAAAAACTCCTCAATGTTGGTTTCATCTATTCTATCTCTGATAGTAAATGGGTGTCTCCTCCAGTGGTAGTCCAAAAGAAAGTCATAGGGAAATGGTGCATTTCTGTTGATTTTAGATAGCTAAACAAAGCCACTCTTAAAGACTACTTTCCTTTACCTTTTATTGATCAAGTGTTAGATACTTTGTCAAGTAAACAATATTTTTCCTTTCTTGACGGATATAGAGGATACAATCAGATTCTAATAGCACCTAAAGATCAGGATAAGACCACTTTTACATGTCCTTATGGAACATATGCTTATAGAGTTTTGCCATTTGGCCTATGTAATGCACCTGCCACTTTTCAGCGAGCAGTCTTAGGAATTTTTTCTGATCTTATACATGACTGTGTGGAGGTATACATGGATGATTTTATAGCCTATGGTAATACCTTTCAAGAGGCTCTTAACAACCTCAAGAAGGTCCCGATCTGATGTCAAGAAACGAATTTAGCCCTTAGTCATGAAAAATGTAAGATGTTACTGACAGAAGGTATAGTTTTAGGACACCATATTTTTTCTCAAGGAATCAAGATAGATCCTGCTAAGATCGAAGTAAGTGTTGGCCTTCCCTCTCCAAAAACTCAAAAAGAGGTAAGAAGCTTTCTTGGTCATGCAGGATATTACTGCCTATTTATTGAAAATTTTACTAAAATAGCTACACCAATGTTTAAATTGCTTACAAAGGATGCAAAATTCTAGTGGACAGAATCTTGTCAAAATGCTTTTGAAATTTTAAAAGCTAAACTATCGGTGGCACCAATACTCAGGGGTACCGATTGGTCACTTCCTTTTCATATATCCATCGATGCCTCTGATACGACCATAGGAGGAGTCCTGGGCCAATAAGAGGGACAAGCACCTTATGCCATTTATTTTATTAGCAAGAATTTGACTCCTGCCGAACTAAATTACACTGTTACTAAAAAAGAATTTTTGGCAGTAGTTTATTCTATTAATAAATTCCGCCATTACATTACAGGTTACGAAATTTTTGTGCATACCGATCACTCTGCCATTAGATTTTTAATAAATAAACCAATTACCAATGGAAGTGTGACCCGGTGGCTTCTTCTATTGCAAGAGTTTAACATCACCATCATTGACCAACCTGGTAAAGAAAATCTAGTAGCAGGTTTCCTCTACCACATTCAACATGATGATGGTGCTAAACCTGTTGACGATGCTTTTCCTGATGAACATTTGTTTGTTGTGTCTGTTTAAACTCCTTGGTTTGCAAACATTGCCAATTATTTAGCAACTGGGAAATTACCAAACCATTTGTCCCCACATGAGAAACGTCGTATTATAGTTCAGAGTTCTAATTATTCTTGGGTTGATAATGACCTCTTCTGCACCGGTCTAGATCTTATTATTCAACGATGTGTGTGGGAGGATGAAATGATAGGCATCCTCCATGCATGTCATGATGGACCATGTGGAGGACATTTTTCTGATAAGCAAACAGCATACAAAGTGCTACACTCTGGTTATTACTGACCAAGCATTTTCAAGGATGCTGCCAAGTATGTTAAAGGATGTGATAGTTGCCAAAGAATGGGTAGACCTACGTCATTTGATGAGATTCCCTTACAACTTCAGGTCATGATCGATCCTTTTCAGAAATGGGCTCTTGATTTTGTAGGACTAATTTCTCCCATGTCTCATAAAAAGAAGTATATCTTGGTTTGCACGGACTATGTTAACAGATGGGTAGAAGCTAAATCTTTGTTTAGGGCTATAAGGAAATCAGTGGTAGAATTCATATATGAAGAAATATTCACCCAATTTGGTGTACCTAGAGAAATTGTCACAGACCAAGGTACTCAATTCACTTCCAAATTAATGAAAGAGATCACTATGAAATATGGCATCCAACATTGCAAATATTCACCTTATCACTCTCAAGCTAATGGTCAGGTAGAGTCAACTAACAAAGTATTAGAATCCATTCTAACCAAGACCATTCACTTACATCATAAAGATTGGGCAGATAGACTCCCGGAGGCTTTATGGGCCTATAGGATAACATGGATAAACACTACCAGACATACCCCCTATGAGTTAGTGTATGGCAAACAAGTCCTTTTACCTATTGAATTTCAAGTTAAGACCTTTCGTATGGCAGCACAATTAGGCATGGATTTGGATGAAGCATAGAAACAATGAGTGTTACATATTAATGAGTTAGATGAGATTATAAAAGATGCACTCCAAAGAACCATGCTAATTATTAAGCAAAAACAATTTAATACTGGAGATTGGGCACTACTATTTGATTCCCGATTTAAAAATTTTAAAGGAAAGTTAACTACCTGTTGGATGGGCCCATATGAAGTAGTTACAACTTTTGACAATGGGTCAGTAGAAATTAAGACAATTGATGGTTCACAAGTTTCCTTTGTAGTAAATGGACATAGACTTGGACTTTATCACCAACCAACATCTAAACAGGATTTCATACAGAATGTTTTGCAGCAGAAGGAAATGGAATTGGTTGAAGGGGAAGTTATCCCTCCTCCTCCTGATCCTTAAAAAATTATTTTGGGTTATCATCACTTGTATATATGTAAATATGTGTTTGTTTCTTTGAATAGATAAGAGTCATTTCTGACAAATTGCTTCCAAAGGACTCCTTTTCTTTCTATAATTTTATATATGTTTTTATGAATAAATTGAATCATCTAACAAGTGGTTTTGCAGTTTGATTACAAGTAATTTATCTCTATAAGCAGCTCATGGAGCATTATTTGGAAAAGGGAAGTATGCTAAAACATTCATAAGGTATCTTAACCTTTCTTGGGGTACTTTTGAAACTAGCAGCTTATAGTGACAATTAAAAACAATTCTTTGTATATCATTCTTAACCGTTTCTTCTATGATTCATTATGGTTTTTGGTATTTTGATTCAAACATGTATATTTCTGATTGGTTGTTTTGAATAGCTGCTTGATAGACCTACTTTCATTATCATATTTTTTTCACAATCTCATTTTACACCCATGGATTACTAGTTCATCCTATACTTGTTATCAACACTTGTCTCTCAGGTATTTTTGTGATAACTCGAGAGTAAGTGGAATTTTTGTCTGTGGGGAACATTACTTATCTTTTATGAAGAACAAGGACTGTAAGGAAAAAGAACAACTTTAAGTTATTCTCTTTTGACATGATCTATGGTTAAGGCCATCATGAAAAGTTACTTATGAGTTTATTTTACAAAATTGAATTATGTGTTTAGCAAGACTTAACGCTCTCTAGTACCAATTGAATTCCATATATTTAATATCATTATACAAGGCAAACCAGCTGGGGTACTGAACAGGCCTGCTGGCAGTGTGTCAATGCTAAGTAATAACTTAAAACAAGGAAGCTTGATAAATGCAAGTAAACCCGTCGAGGTACTGAATAGGCTCCTTGGTAGCGAGACTATGCTTGCATGGTACCAAGGTAAGCCCGTCGGGGTACTGAACAGGCCTGCTGGCAGCGAGGCAATATCAGGTAAAAGAGATCTGGTTAATTCACCACTATGCACATGGTTCATAGAACAATGATAATATAAGATTTTTTTCTTCAGAATTTATGAATAACATGTCTAGGCCAATTGTTTATCATGTCATTTGAGAATGGCTGTAAGTTGGGCTTGGCCTAGGCCATATAATTCAACAAATACCTAGGATATCATTATCCTAGAAATGGGACCCATAGCTATAAATCTCACACACTTCAGGGTAAACTCAAAATATTTTGTGATGACAAGATATCTTTAAAATGAGGCATGGATGACTAGCTTTTTCTATGGCATTCTTTTGGTTATATTATCATCGTTCAAGTGGTCTTTCTCGGCACTGTTATTTTTTATGAATATACATATCTGAATCATTTCCATTTACTAGTTAGTTTTTCTTTTTCTTACAAAATAATAACAGCATGATAGAACTTTTTATTTAATTATCTGGAACAATCAATTCTTCTCTCTTGTATGGCTTGAGGACACGCCATATCTTTGGTTTGGGGGAGGATTAGGAAATATTAGACTGTTTTTATTTTCATTATTTATGATAGATCTATTTATTTCTAACAAATGATAAGTGTTTTCAGGATAATGTAAGCAGTGGAACTTGGTTATAGCATGAAGCATATTTTCACAGAAAAAAATCAATATGAAGGACTATATGGAGATCTGAATGATGGTCTGAATGATGGTCCAAATGACGATCTGAACAAAATATTGTGATATTACAGCACTAATGATTAAATTTTATCAACCAAATTTTGTTTTTTGGGCAAATAATTTTTACCTCCATGTGGACGCGATTTGACCTTAAAAGCTTTTTAGTCATCATTTCATTGTTGGCAACCCTATCCTCTTATCTAAGGTTATTATAATTGTAAATACGGCTTATGTATTCGTGTCATATGTTCAACATGTCCAAAGTTTTACAAACCTTATAAACTCACTCATTAATGGATATTCTCGTTAATGGCACATGTCTCAAGGTTCGCTATGATAGCATGATCTCTTAAGCAGGATGAACTTATGCTATTCCATCGTTTTCACCACCATTATTTTTGTAGAGTTGTTTAAGCCATTTTTTCTTATACCCTCTAGAAAAAGATCCTGTATCATAACTGTTGAAAAATGCTGAATTGTTTCGAACCTAAGAGCTATCAAATTAAGACTGTAGAAGAAATCAACAAAGCCATTAAATATTCATACTATGTTTGACATGAAAGACATGCCATTTTGAAAGAACAAGCCAGAAGACTGAAGTTTAAATCACCTCCTTCATCTGCCAAGTTGAAGGCAGCTGCTAGCGCAGCTCTACCTTCTTCCTAGGTTATCTTTCTTTTGCTCAGTGGGACCTGGAATTTCTTCGGTTTGGGGGAATGTTGATCCCAGTTTTGTCATCATTTTTGGCAGTTAAATTACATGTTTAAACATATGTTTTGTCATCTTTTTGCATATTTTCTTTCATGTAGATCACTATTCAGCCCCAGGTACGAATGAATTTAAGATTTATGTAAAATCTCTTTATTATTATCATTTCACGATTTTATAGGTTAAAATTGACATTATTTGGAGCGTGTTTTGATATATTAATTTAGGTATGCATTTGTTTGCAGGTTTTGGACAAGCTAACAAAAAACACGCATTCTGATATGCACGTAGCATATCCATCTTACCATCCAACTTGCTAACTAGGCTGTGCGATATTCATTGGCATATTCCCATGAATTAAAACGTTAGGATGAGATTGTTATTGCAGACCATAGTCTTTAGCGCGCCATTAAATAGACAACGCATTCATCCTAGATATGCGTAGAGCATATCCAGCTCACCGTTACACCCGTCGAAGCAACCGCGCGCTGTTAATGATAGATTCCTGAGCGTTAGAGGATGGAGAAGCTTGCAACTGTTTATTGTCCACACGTTTGGATGGTATAATGGCTCCCATTCTAGAAGAATCGCAAGCATGTTGCCTCTGCTTGACACCATGACACCAACCACGTCAGAGTAAATCCTATACGCCACATCACGCACTGAAGAGAACCGATTCACTAGGGAGAAGGAGAATGTTGTGTGTTGGCATTCGATCAGTTGATAGCAGTAATGGTTGAATAAATTTAGAGAGTGGTTGACCACTAAAGGGTTGACCTGCTCACCCCTGTAAACATTATTTATATAAACACCTCCACTCGAAGAGCTAGAGAGTTGATCAATTCATTAGTTAGACAGTCAGTTTTTGAGAAGAACTCTTCAACTCTGTTCATTATTTTTAATAGAAGTTGTATGTTCTTCTCTTCATGATTGTGTTTGTGTAAGCGTTAGCAAGGCATCACCCCTGATCGCTGAGAGGGCCCCTCATCAACCAAAGGTTTCTTTTCTTGTGTAATTTCGTTATCTTTCTTTTGTAGCTAGTATAGTTTAATTTCTAGTTTATTTTCATTAAATTATTGTAAACATTGCTTTCTGTAATGCATTTTATCTTCAAAGGAAGTTGGTCCAAAGTTAGCAGATAAATTAAATTCACAATCAAATGATACATCCATGTCATCACCTGAATTATCTGCTTCTCCTCCATGTCTTTTCGAACTTCTCGTTCCCGTCTTTCCAACTTCATCCTGATGGACACTTTCAAGTGTCTTTGTGGCCCATTTAGGAATCTTCCGTGATGGTCCTGGTTGATCAGCTGGAGGTGCTTCATCATTGATTGAGATTCTTTCAATTCTCTCAATCACATCATCCAGTTGAACCTCTTGTTCAAGTGAAGTAGCAGGAACTTCTTCATGCGGGGGAGTTGGTGCTTCATATGGAAATTCCAAAGGTTGATCCAGAATAGGAATCCCCCCTTCAAGGTTTGGAATTTCATATTCATTTTCAGAATATGTCTTTGGATAAGGATAATTTTCCAAATGATCAAGCTGTCTCTCAATGGACTAGTCATTTTTATTAGTTTCAAGAAAAATGACATCTCTGGAAATAACAAATTTCTTGTTTACCTCATCATACAGATGGTATGCCTTGGAGTATTCTTCGTACCCCAGGAAAATGCATTTTTTGCTTCGAGCACCAAGCTTGTTTCTTTGCTCCTTCAGAATCAAGGCATAACAGGTGGAACCAAAAACTCTAAGATGCCTGACTGAAGGGAGATGGCCAAACCACATTTCATGTGGAGTCTTGTCATTAAGAGCATTTGAGGGACTTCTATTTCTCAAATATGCTGCACATTTTACTGCATCACCCCAAAACATTAGTTTTACATACTTGAAAAACATCATTGAGCGAACCATATTCATTATGGTTCTATTCATTCTCTCTGCTACACCGTTTTGTTGAGGATTGTAGGGAACGGTAGTCTGATGTGCAATTCCATGTTGGCGAAGATAATTTTCAAAAGCATTTGAAGTGTATTCTTTTCCATTATCAGTACAAAGTGTACCAATTTTTTATTGTGCTTGTTTTTCAATCAATGCATGAAAGTCTTTGAATGTTTGAAATGCTTATGATTTTGTCTTTAAACAGTAAATCCAGCACATTCGTGAGTAGTCATCAACAAATGTCATAAAATACTTATTCCCATTTGCTGAAGGAGTTGGCATTGGGCCACACAAATCAGAATGCACTAACTCTAATTTCCTACTTGCTCTAAAATTAGATTCATGGAATGGCAGCTTACTATGTTTCCCTAATATACATGCATCACATTTATTCTTCTCTTTAGGAATGGTGGGAAAGCCAAATACACCATTCTTTCTCAACAAACGAAGACTGTTATAATTTAGATGACCAAATCTTGCATGCCACAATGAACTAGATGACAAATTACCTTCTCCATGCTGAGAGAGGTAGGCATAGTTCTGAAATCTTGCGGATGAACCCTTGAGCTTCAGCAGCTTTCCATCTTCGTATCCAATCATGATGACTTGGTTGTCAGAGGACTTTCTTATTTCAATGATTCCATCGAACATGTGGATGGAATGGCCTTGCTGTCGAATCTCCACCAAGGACAGCAGGCTTCTCTGCAACTATGGAAGATAGAGAACGTTCTTCAACAAGAAATCATGGAATCCAGGCATCTTCAGTCGAATGGTGCCCATTCCCTTTGGTTTAATACTTGACTTATCTGCAAAGTAAACTATGCCATCTATTGTTTCATTCAGTTCTTCAAAACAGTCTTTTCTAAATGTCATGTGTGATGTTGCACCAGTATCAAACAGCCAACAATCTTTGTAAGATGAAAGAGAAGTCATTTCATTAAATCCAAGATTACAATGTGCAACAATAAAAGAATTTGAAGATTTACTAGCATCTTGGTCATCTTTCTTCTGGTTATGCTTGTCTTTGATGGAGTCCCATGAAGCCCAACA
Source organism: Pseudotsuga menziesii (assembly GCA_001517045.1). Classification (NCBI taxonomy): domain Eukaryota; kingdom Viridiplantae; phylum Streptophyta; class Pinopsida; order Pinales; family Pinaceae; genus Pseudotsuga; species Pseudotsuga menziesii. The sequence continues at coordinate 117,632 of LPNX011018710.1, forward strand.
CTGATCTGATGTGTGCCGAGTCTTTCCACAATGCTTGCACTGCAAATCTGATCTTTTGCTTCTGCCCCTTCTGCCTCTGAAATTTCTTCTTCCTCGTCCTCTCTTGCTGCAATCTCCCTTGGAAGGGTCTTTGGATTGGTCTTTGCCAGCTAGGGCAGCACCAATACTAGATGCCAAAGATTGCATATTTTACAACTGTTAGTGTAATGAACTTAATATGACAAAGATAGATAGAGAAAAACAAAAACCTTGCAGGTCTACAGTCTCTGCCAAGGTGATTTACAATGTTAATATCTCAACTTCAAGTTTTAAAAGTGATACAATGACAGAGAAAATATTACAACCAACAGTCAATAATTATCTCAGCTCTTCGCAGATTTCAAAATCCAAAACTTTATGCAGTCACCATGATGGGCAGTCTCAGGTATTAGAGCAGTCTTCAAGTCGAAGCAATCTTCAAGTAGCAGCAGTCTTCAAGTTGCAGCAATGATCACAGATACTCAACGCATATATACCACAATCACAGGCCACATCATATATAAACTTGTAGCATACAGCTCGCAGCATATATAAATACAAACTCCAGCACAAGATTACAATGTGCAATGTGCAATGGCAGGCTCATACTACATGCAGGCTCATACTACACGCAGCATAAATATGGAAATATTTCACTTCAAACTTCACGTAGAATCTAGGGTAAATTTAGGGTTTATGCACTCCAACGATCACAAGGAGTAACAATATTTTACCTTCACACAAGTGAGAAAAAGCATGAATCTTCCACCAACAATATTCAATCACAGGTCTTCTACGAACTTGTAACAGCAAAATAGCAAGACGACTTCAATTATTCATCTCCACAAAACAATGTACAGATTCCTCATAACCCATAGAACTTACGCAGTGGTGAGATATCAGTTCAACGCAGCATTAAAAGGATATAAATGTGCACAAGTTATAGTATATGCAAAAATCAGACCATGGAACAAAAACTCCAGCACGTGTTCACGGGTAGGAAGATCGCAGCTTACCCATGGAATGTAGCTCGCACGCCGCATCCGAGGAGAGAGGGCATAAGCACTTTGTGCAGTTTTTATAATCAGTTTCCCTCTAATTTCATCAAAGTATCAATGGTGTGTTTTCACACCACCTTACGTCACTTGTAAAGTTTGTTATGCTCTTCTTTTCGGGACTTGCCCGTTACAAACGCTTCGAATTGATGGTGTTTCGCGCAGTCAAGTCTGGTAGCTTGCACTTCTTTTAATGTGTACTCTTTAAATGTTTATAATTGGTGAAGCTTTCATTTTCAACTTCAATACACACAGTCCACGCTCAATAGGCTCGTTCTTGTCTATGAAGATGGAGAAGGCTCAGATTTCTTGAAGCTTGTCATCAAGAAATACTTTTTCACTCACGCTGGTCTTCACGTAGTTGAACAGACTTCACGCAGACAGCAAGAAAATTAGGGTTTAGGGTTCCCCGAAAACGGCGCCAGCAAAATATTCATACAACACACCCATTCAAAAAAATGTGCAGCGATACCAGCAGCCACCTATATCGCAGTCTCTGAGAAGTTGAGGCAGGATCTGTAAAGCCCTGCAGTGAGCTCGGTTGAGGAAAGCCACCAAAGGATTTTAACTCACGCAGACAATGTATTTTAACTCACGCAGACAATGGAGTCTTCATGTATGTGTCACAATATAGCAACGGTGCCAATGTTGCAGCTAACGATTCCATCAAGATATAAATTGGGAATCGATTCAGTTTGCAGAGTAGCAATCAAAACATGCTCATTTGATTTAATTAATTGGTACTTGGCTCATTAAATCACCAGAATGAAGGAAAACCAGCATTCACAGATACTTATAATAACTCAGAAATTTATATGCACTCTCAGGCAAGATTTTGATGCATTGTTACACACCAGCAATATATAAAATATTTCTTACAGCCTTCTCCACGTAGGTCATAGCTCCACGCTGGTGTAATAGGTCGCAGTTCTAAGCTGGTCTTCACGCAGAATAATATTCATACGGGATTCAGGCTTACTCAGAAAATCGCAGCTCTATGAGAAATTTTGCAGACGGTATCATTCCTCAATGCAGGTCGAGAGGAGAACAGTCTAACAAAAGAGAAGAGAAACGCATACAAATGAATTAGGGTTAGGTATAAGCTAATTCAAACGTATGAGCAAAAAAACGCACATAATGAATGCGCGCGGGGGCAGACTGACTGAGCAGGCTGGCAGCAGGCAGACAGAATGGTAGGCATGCAGGCAGGAGTTATGAACTTGGCTCTGATACCACTTGTTGGTAATAACTCCCGATTCAATATATTACATAGCCAAATTCATATATTTATACATTAGAATGAGGCGGTTGAGAACCATCCTTTTCACCTTCCCATGCAACTATTCAAATTCCTATTTATTTATTTATTTACAATAATCCTGACGGATTATATTCTAACAATTCTGAATTGCGTAAATTTGAAGAAGGTAATAATGGATGAAATTCATCAAATTCCATACTTTATACATCCAGGGTATTAAAAGACAATAACAACAAGAACGAAATACTTTTGGAATGGGATGAAGAAGGATATAGAAAAATACACTGGTCGGTGTCAAAAGTGTCAACAAGTCAAGGAAAAACATCAACATCCTATAGGACTATTACAGCCTTTCCCCATTCCATAATGGAAGTGGGAAGTAATTTCTATGGACTTCATAAAAGGTTTTCCAATAAAAGTAAAGAAGCATGATTCAAGTATGGTTGTGGTGGACAAGCTATCAAAGGAAACTCATTTTATTCTAGTTAAGTCCACTCATAAAGCGACATTGCAAATATTTCCATGAAGGAAATATTTCGATTGCATGGATTACCCAAGGTGATAGTTTCAGATCGAGATGCAAATTTCACTTCCAAATTTTTGAACGGGTTATTTTAGGAATTAGGAACTCAACTGAATTTCAGTACGACCTATCATCCTCAAACAGATGGACAGACCGAGATGATGACTCAAATTCTTGAGGACATGTTGAGAGTGTATGTGATGGATAAACCATCCAAGTGGGATGATTACTTACACCTGGTAAAATTTGCATACAATAATGGATATCAAGCATCATTGAGATTGAATCTTTTTGAAGTATTGTATGGAAGGGGATGCAAAACTCCAGTAAATTGGGATAGTCCAGCGAACATGGTAGTGCTTGGGCCATAAATGCTCGAGGAAACAGAACAAGAAATGGTTAAGATCAGGCATAATTTAAAGGAAACCCAGGACAGGAAGAATATTTATGCATATTTGAAAAAAATACACAAGGAATTTAAAATTGGGGATCATGTTTATTTAAGGGTGAATCCAAGGAAAAGTTCCCTAAAGTTGGGAAGTTGTGCTAAGCTATCACCAAGATATTGTGGCCCATTTGAAGTCCTTGATAGGATAACACCAATTGCATATAGGATTGCATTACCTTCTAACATGAGATCTCATATTGTTTCCCATGTTTCCTTTCTTAAGAAGTATGTGCATTATCATCATCACATAATTGATTGGAATGTGATATAGGTGGAACCCAAGGGAGAGTTCCAAGTATAGCTTATGTGCATCCTCGATGAGAAGGGGCCATTGCTTCAGAACCAATCCATAAGAAAGGTAAAGGTGCAATGGAAGCACCTTGGTCTCAATGAGGGTACATGGGAGTTAGAGGATTCCATGAAAGAGGCATACCCATTTTTGTTCGGTTTTGAGAACACCAAGGACGGTTTTATTCTAAGGGGGAAGGGAATGCAATACCTCCATTTTGACCCATAGAATGCATTGGATTATTATGTAAATATCATGTATATGTGATGCATGGTTCTCTTACAAATGTTAAGTTTAAATAGTAAGCTAGGTTAATTTTAGTAAATTTATGTAATTAAACTAAGAGGTGACTTGAAAAATCACCTCTCCTTCCCACGTAGCGTATAAAATACCCACAGCGATTATTATTGTAATCATATTCTTCATATTTATTACTTATACATTTTACATTACATTTCTTTTCTCCTCCATCAACATTTCTATTATTCCAGGTTCATAGCGTGGAGCTCAAGGCCAAGGCCCCTCTAGTGAATGCCATGTTTTTAAAAGGTGAGTATTTATATTTTGTGATCCATGTGCTAGCAATCCATGGAAATTGTAAAAACATGTAAATATATTAATATATAATAAAATACCGAGAGTCGACTCTGGAAGTAATTAAAATGAGGGGGGTATACGTATCCATTAGGGAGAGGTGAGGGGTTGTGGGATTGAACCATTTGTTTCCAAGTGTCATATTGAGAACCCATCTTGACTCCCCTTGTTGATATTTAATTCTGTTGTAAGAAAGTAGTTGAGAAATCTTTTCAAGAATTAATGGAGAATGGGAAAACTTATAAATTTGTATGGCTGAGTATGGGCTCAATTCACTTGACCCATAAGTCAATTTCCCATATGGGAATTCATTTTTCATCATCCCCATTCCATTGTGGAAAAACCATACATTAGTTTCCAACATTCTTTGCATTCCCAATAGTGTAAAAACCCGAAATTGTAACTTGGAAAGAAGCCACGATTTGCAGTGCCAAGAATTCCTAGAAATTCACGTAGGCAGTGAAAATCAGTGGGGGGTCCATAGAGATAAGTAATGTGGTGAATTTGAGAGGATAAATAACCCAAAAATCCATAGGAAGACCTAGATTTACAAGCCTGGAAGTTGAAATTCGTGATTCATGGTCACATGACCAAATTGGGAAAAAATCCAAGAGCAGATTTCAGTGGGAGAGACTTCAGAGGTCAGAATGGCCTGATAAACCCAGTGAAGGAAAGAATCTTTAAATATTTGGAAGCTTGGACCTTTATATGTCCACCCTAAAGAGCATTGGAGGGAAGGAGCTCTCGAGGGACTGTGTAGCAGAGAAGGGACCTTCCTTGTGTTAGGTGTAGTAGGTATTATGGGTGTCAAGGTTGTTTCAAGCCAAATTGAGAGCTTATATCTCTATGGTTGAGCTTATTGGATTATTTATCTCCTTCTCTACCTTCCTAATTGCTCGAAAAACCCAACTGTGTGCTAGATTAACATGAGTTCTTCTACCTATGGTTGTGAGTGAGCATGAGTAGTTCCTCAGTGGATACACAGGGCTAGGTTGGGGGTGGTCTCTCAGATGAAAGAATATAGTTTGGACAGAGACCTACAGTTGGGTGGAACATTGCTCTTCCATAGCCAGTTGTTGAGACAACTTCAATTAAAAGATAATTGCTTAGTGAGTTTTTAATTATGCCCAATTATGTCTAATGAATGATTGTTTATTGCGTTGAGAGGCGCTCTACAACCCAGTATGGGGGAGATCTTGTAACGTTACGTAACGTTAATTTTATTAATAATTATTTTTTTTAATTATAGGCCAAAATACATGTCAACCAGAAAAACAATCTAATATGGGGGAGATGTTGTAAATCTAACAAAACAATAAAAAAGTAAAAATTTAATTATCTGTAAAAAAAATGTGGGCCGGGAAAAAAACACAATATGAGGGAGATGTTGTAATGTTCCTACCTAACAAAATAATAATAAAAAACAAATTGAATTATCCGCAAAAAAATGTTGGCCTTAACCATGTGCACATGGTTTTAAAACCATGTGCAAGGCCTTCTAAACAACCCATGCTTTTACTATACATGGTTTAGGAGGGCCTTGCACATGAACCATGTGCAAGGCCTCTAAACAACCCATGGTTTTATTGTACATGGTTTAGGAGGGCCTTGCAAATGGTTTTAAGACCATGTGGAAGGCCTCCTAAACAACCCATCGTTGTAGGAGGGCATTACATATGGTTTTAAAACCATGTATGAGGAAATGTTGTAATGTTTGTTCCTAACAAAATAAAAAATAATAATAATATTATATGTCAGTATAAATAATATTAAATATTAATAATAAAAATATTATATGTGGACCTTCAATAAAAAGACAGTGTCTTTTGGTTTGAATCAAATCAATTGATACCTAAGAAGAGGTTTGCACCTCGAGAGATTTGATCCCTCTCGGCGCTTGATAAAGCCTAGGATTTGGATCTATGGTGGTTTATATTAAACTGAATGAGATGACCCAACATGAATTGTTCAATTAGATTCCTATGAACAACATGAAGAGGAATTTATTGTCGTGCATGATTTTATTGTTATGCATGTAATGTGCATGTTGGTATATGTAGGTTGCGTGAGAACTGATTGATTTTAATTTCATTGTGTATGTTTAATATGAATTTGCACATGCATTTGGATGTTATTAAATTTGTACTACGACCATGCGGTGAAATATACCCCCCCCCCCCTCCATATTGTTCATTCCATCCCGTGACATAATTATCTGCAACAGAGTTATCTGTGAAAAAATGAATTGAGACATAATGATCCGTGACAGAGTGATTTGTGACAAAATGAACTAAGACAAAATGATCTGCGATATAGTGATCTGCGACAAAATGATCTGCGACAAAGTGATATGTGACAGAATGAACTCAGATAGAATGATATGCGGCGGAGTGATATATGACATAATGATGTACGACAAAGTAACCTGTGACATAGTGATTTGTGACAGAATGATATCCGATAGATTGATCTGTGACAAAATGAACTGAGACATAATGCTCTATGACAAAGTGATCTATGATAGAATGAATTGAGACAGAACCAGCATAGATCCAAATCCTAGGATCTACCAAGCGCCGAGAGGGATCAAACATTTGGAGGTGCAAACCTCTTCTTAAGTATTGCACTCAACTATCAGCTTTGGTGTGATTCAGACCAAAAGACACATCTTTTTATTTAAGGTCGACATATAGTATTTTTATTATTAATATTTAATAATATTTATGGTCGACATATAATATTTTTTATTATTTTTTATTTTGTTAGGAAAGAACATTACAATATCCCCCCCATACATGGTTTTAAAACCATGTGCAAGGCCCTCCTAAAACCATGGGTTGTTTATGAGGCCTTGCACATGGTCTTAAAAACGTTTGCAATGACCTCCTAAACCATGTACAATAAAACCATGGGTTGTTTAGGAGGCCTTGCACATGGTTTTAAAACCATTTGCAAGGCCCTTCTAAACCATGTACAATAAAACCATGGGTTGTTTAGGAGGCCTCACACATGGTTTTAAAACCATGTGCACAACCAACATTTGTTTTTACGGATAATTAAATTTTTTATTTTTTATTATTTTGTTAAGTAGGAACATTACAACATGTCCCCCATATTGTGGTTGTTTTTTTTACTGACATTTTTTTTGGCCGATAATTAATTTTTTTATTTTGTATTGTTTTGTTAGGTAGGAACATTACAAGATATCCCCCGTATTAGGTTGTTTCTGTGGCCGACATTTATTTTGGAGGATAATTAAAAAATTTATTTTTTATGGTCGACATTTACAAGAGGAACGTTACATAATGTTACAAGATCTCCCCCATATTGGGATGTAAAGCGCCTCTCGGTGCAATGATCTGTGACAACAGGATCTGTGACAGAATGAACTAAGATAGAATGATCTACAAAAAATTGATCGGTGATAGAGTGATCTATGACATAATGAACATAGAAAAAATGATCTATGACATAATGAACTATGACAGAATGGTCTATGACAAAGTGATATTTGACAGAGTGATCTGTGATAAAATGCAACGTGACAGAGTGATATGTGACAAAATGAGCTGTGACAGAACAATCTACAACAAAGTAAGGATTATGATAGAGTGAATTAATCATGCATTACACAAATTTAAATAGATGTTAGTGAAAATTTCGTAATTTGGGCATGGGGGAATTGTCTATTATCCTTGTGTATTGTTCATGTTCCCTCCAGTGGTAGATTGATGGGAGGGGGTTGTGACATTATCCCCTCCACCCAACCATAAATTTGATTTTTAGTATTCATTGAAAATTAGAAGGAAATAACGATGAATCTCAACTTATGCTAAAGTAAGCTACTAACTTTATTGACTCATAGTTTTTTCATTGGATTGAGCCTTATTGATTTGAATAAACTAAAATACAATACAAGATTTTGAATATAATGGGAACTTATATTTCAAGAGGCCAAAAGAAATTCAAGTGGATGTCATTTACCCATACCTCCCAAATTGAATTTCGCTCCATCTAGTTGAGCTATGGCATACACTCATGAGTCTCACATCTCAATGACTTAAAAGGGTCTAGCCACTGCCTCTGTATCTTTCCTGGATGGTTAATGTATTTGTTGTCATAGAGGAGAACTAAGTTACCTTACTAGAAGTATTAATGTTTGATGTAAATGCTATGGCATGCTTTCTTCCATGACTTCTTTATGTATTAATGGCAACATGCTAGAAACCTATTCTTTTTTAGTTCCATCAATTATACACGCACGTTTTGAATTTATTATTCATCATAGATCCATGTTGCTTGTGTAATGAATAAATTGGGCACATTGAATTCAATAGGAACCATCACTTCCTAGACATAGAATAAGTTGAAGGGTGTATGTTTTGTGAGATTCTTTATGTTGAATGTACAACCTCGGGATTTATTCTCCACTCCAATCTTGTGCAACCAGGATTGGGCCTCATGTGTTGATGTAGAGAGACTGAGTTGGACTCAGTAACTTGGAGTAGATTCATTAGGGTGAACCTAAGGATGACTAAGTCTTCAATCATAAATCCTATTTCTCATGTGTTGAGGTGGATACTTTGATTTATCAAAGTTATGATGTTGTAAAGTCTTGGTGAACAAGGCTTCGTAATTTTGAGTATATCAAGTCGGACTTGTGAGTATATCAAGTTGCGACTCTCATGTAGACACCTAGTGATAATAGGTACCCATAGGGTGGACCTCTAGTTATATAGGTGAAATGCTTTGCATGTCGAAGCATATAATGTTATGGGATATATTACTAACCATGGTCATTCGAGAAGGATAAATTATATATTACTTCTCCTCTTGAGATTGACCATATCTAGAGTGGATTACTTTAGCATGTGACTATATGGTCAAAGAGTAATATAATATGATCATAGAATGTGACAATTCTTATGAGTATAATGTGATATGATAGATAAATAAAGTTAACACATCTAGACCATGCGGTAAGATAAAAGATAAAGAGATAAGCATTGAGAAAAAGAGAATTCGAATTGCCTAATGATGAATAAGTGAACTCGAGTCATTGATCTTCTACTAAAGCCTCAATGTGTGCTTCAGTTAATTAAGAAACTCATAGTGACAACTCCAAAGTAAACCAATCAACATGATTCAATTAATAATAGTTAACTAAGTGTTAACAAACAAGGACTAGTTAACTAAAAGGGTTTACACTTTAGTTAAACTAAAATATGACACTTAGGTTAATCAAAAGATGACACTTTAGTTAATAAAGTGTTTGCATGGCGACACTCGAGTTAAAGAACCATGACACTTAAGTTATCATGTTAACTAAGTGATCATACTTTCAGTTAGATAATGAGTTTACTCTTATGTCAGTTAAACACCAGTCAATTTCAAAGACGAAATGCATGGAGCATATGTTATGCATGATGATGTTTTCAATGTAAGGAATTATTATTCTAAGAAGTTAATTTGCAATTGTGGTGTATGTGTGCACTATTGTCATGCAACCATTCACCCTAGTTTTCATGGAAGTGTTTCGGGATTGTTATTAATGTGTTGGGCACATGGAAAGTTGATACAATTGATCTCTATTATGTATTTCTCAGTGTTCTCTCTATTAAATTGAGCACATAGATCTGTGGACAAACACACAAATCACAAGATAGATCACACAATTTACTCAGCAATTGAAGAATGAAATAGTGCAAAAATGGCTTGCAACTGTGAATGCTTTCATTAATAAAAAAAGTAATTAGATGATTAATTACAATGTAATACAATGGCTAAATAGCCACATGCAACTCGAATCCACATGAGGAAATTCGAATTGATTAGACTCTACTTGACTGTAGGTAACTATGACCTTGTCTAAAACATTATCGAAGGACTCAATAGTTAACTGACCTTGTCTAAATCATTATCGGAGTTCATCGGAGTTCATTGGAGTGCTAAAACACAACTCATGTGTCTAATTCAGTGTTAATTAAGGCTAACTAACTGTGGTAGGTGAGGAATGCACCTCTCCTGCATGTAGCCATGCAAACCTACCGCTAACTGAATGTAGCTGACTCCTAAATTAGCTTGACTAGTCACTAACTGAACTCAACTGATGAAGGTTGGTGTCGGCACTCCTAGTGGCTCCTAAATTGTAGGGATTGATGTAGGAGGCTCCTAAACTGATGCATGCAAGTGCAATCAGTGGCAGTAGGCCTCAAGTAATGTTCCCCACACTTTAGTAACTGGAACATGTGCCCCAATTAGGCCAAGTGGACCCAATGGTGCTAGTGACTAAAAATAGACTGGATGGACTCCTGATTTAGACATGACTCCTGATTTAGACATATGACCAAATTGGACAAGGGAGGATTAATAATCCTAACACCCCCCCTAAATGCTAACTTGGATAGTATGTGGGCCCTGGTAACTAAGACCATAGGTCACCCATTACATCAAGTAAAGTAAAGTAACTACTCAATACAAGGCGCTAGGGAAAAAATCACATGGGAAAAAAGCCCCCCCTCTAATTAAGCAGGTAGAATCAGGATCAATCTGGTTCTTCTATGCACAGGTATCCTGGGACCTGGCATGTGAAGCTCTCTCCATCATTATTTCTGGAGGAATCTTCCTCTTTGGAAGAAGAATGATATGCTCAACTAAATCAGAAATATAGACAACTGCTGGATGAAGACTGGACCCATGTAGTGCAACTGAAATCAATTGATAAGTGAGAAAAGGTTCTTAAGGATTCAAACCAAGTGAGGAACACTCAATAAATTGATATGTTTCAGCCATGAACAGAAAACCATGAGTGGTAAAAATATCCCCAAGTGTTAGGAGCAAGTGTCCAGGTGGATGCAGAAAATATTCCTCTTTACCAGTTCTGTGAGGAGATGAGCATGTGACCAAAAGTAGAGAAGCCTTGGGACTATGGAGAGCGAATGCTTGATCTCCATAATCTGATATAGCTTTAGAGATATCTAATGAATCACAAAATAAAATATCAGCAACCTCATAAGAGGAAACTAACACCAAATCCCCAGCAACAATTTTGAGGAAGAATTGCGGTACTTGATTTTTCACACCGAAATTGGTGAGAGCAGCTACAAGCATGACTGGAGGATCTTGGATTTTAAAATTTCTACCAAATAATATCAAATCAGAAATTAAATCAGATCTAAATGGATTCATATCATATCCAAAACTGTGAAATCAAATCAAATCCCCAGCAGCAGTTTTGAAGGAGACTTGCGGTACTTGTTTCTTCACAAAATTAACGAGAACAATTACAAGCAGTACTGAAAGCTTATGAACCTAAAATATTGAACCAAGAAATATCATATCATATATAAATAATATCATATCAGATCCAATAAGGTTCATATCATATCCAAGAGGATGGTCCACCGAGATGGTAGATGCACAGTTTTCTTCTTCTTCAAAATTCTGAATTTTGGTGCATGCAATCCTGCAGGAATTTGATGGAAGAACTAGATCATGGGGAGCCAATGGATCACTCTGGTAATCTGATATTTATTCCAAAATATCCAAGGTATTACATATTTTCACACCAGCAGCAAAATTAGAGGGAGATAAATCAAATTTCTCTTCACTTTCAGAAGCAATTACTGGCAAATTTTGCACAGAATTCAAAGGAAAATCACTGGAGGAGGAATTTGCTTATTTTTCATCTTGAACAACTTCAGCAGAGAGAGTAGAGACCGAGAATTTTGGATTAGGAACTCTTATGTTGCACGATGTGATCTCCAAACTGCTATTATGATCCTCATCAATTTTTCCAAAGGTTCTGTCCAATCTTGTCCAGAGTTCCTTTGGGTCTTCAATAGATCTACTGAGCTAGCGCACGCTACAAGAAAGAGCCAGTGTCATTGTTCCAAAATATGCATCACATTCATTCAGCCAGTCATTCTCACTAAAAAACTCTTCACCGAGTCCAATAAACACCCCATAGAGACCTCATCTCATCAGATATGCAATCATCTTTTTCTTCCATTCTGAATAGTTTGTAAATAGGGTGAGAAGAGGAATCGATGAATCCATTCGAAGTTGTACCTGCAATTACACAAAAAGACATAGTAAGGTCGAAAAACCTGCACATTTCAGGTTTTCATCACACCCAGCATAGTTGATCAAGCAAGCTTGATCAACAATTCCTTAACTTGGGGTATTAAGTGCTAAACCTTCTGCTTCTGGTGCAGAGCTAGAAGGAGCAATTTTGCTAACAAAAAATGATCTAATAGGAAATCTGAGGAGGAGAAGTGCCTTGTCCACCGTGGCTCTAATACCATATTAAATTGAGCACATAGATATGTGGACAAACACACAACTCACAAGATATATCACACAATTTACTCAGCAATTGAAGAATGAAACAGTGCAAAAATGGCTTGTAGCTTTGAATGCTTTCATTAATAAAAAAAATAATTAGATAATTAATTACAATGTAATACAATGGCTAAATGGCCACATGCAATTCGAATCCACATGAGGAAATTTAAATTGATTAGACTCTACTTGACTGTAGGTAACTAAGACATTGTCTAAATCATTATCGAAGGACTCAATAGTTAACTGACCTTTCCTAAAACATTATCGAAGTTCATCAGAGTTCTAAAACACAACTCAAGTGTCTAATTCAGTGTTAACTGAGGCTAACTAGCTATGGTAGGTGATGAATGAAGCTCTCCTACATGCAGCGATGCAAACCTAGCGCTAATTGAATGTAACTGACTCCTAACTTAGCTTGACTAGTCATTAACTGAACTCAACTGATGAAGGTTGGTGTCGGCACTCCCAGTGGCTCCTAAATTGTAGGGATTGATCTAGGAGGCTCCTAAACTGATGCATGCAAGTGAAATCAGTGGCAATAGGCCTCAATTAGTGTTCCCCACACTTTAGTAACTGGAACATGTGCCCCAATTAGGCCAAGTGGACCCAATGGTGCTAGTGACTAAAATAGACTAGATGGACTCCCTATTTAGACATGACTCCTGATTTAGACATATAACCAAATTGGCCAAGGGAGGATTAATAATCCTAGAAGCCCCCCTGAATGCTAACTTGGACAATTTGTGGGCCCTGGTTACTAACACCATAGGTCACCCATTACATCAAGTAAAGTAAAGTAACTGCTCAATACAAGGAACTAGAGAAAAAACCACATGGGAAAAAATCCCCCCCTCTAATTAAGCAGGTAGAATCAGGATCAATCTGGTTCTTCTATGCATAGGCATCCTGGGGCTTGGAATGTGAATCTCTCCATCATTATGTCTGGAGGAATCTTCCTGTTTGGAAGAAGAATGATATGCTCAACTAAATCAGAAATATAGACAACTGTTGGATGAAGACTGGACCCATGTAGAGCAACTGAAATCAACTGATAAGTGAGAAAAGGTTCTTGAGGATTCAAACCAAGTGAGGAACACTCAATAAAATGATGTGTTGCAGCCATGAAAAGCAAACCATGAGTGGTAAAAATAGCCCAAAGTGTTAGGAGCAAGTGTCCAGGCGGATGCAGAAAATCTTCCTCTTTACCAGTTCTATGAGGAGATGAGCATGTGACCAAAAGTAGAGACGCCCTAGGACTATGGAGAATGAATGCTTGAGCTCCATAATCTAATATATCTTCAGAGATATCTAATGAATCACAAAATAAAATAGCAGCAACCTCATAAGAGGAAACTAACACCAAATCCCTAGCAGCAATTTTGAGGAAGAATTGCGGTACTTGTTTTTTCACACCAAAATTGGTGAGAGCAGCTACAAGCATGACTAATGGATCTTGGATTTTAAAAGTTGAACCAAATAATATCAGATCATAAATTAAATCATATCTAAATGAGTTCATATCAGATCCAAAACTGTGAAATGAAATCAAATCCCCAACAACAGTTTTGAAGGAGACTTGTGGTACTTGTTTCTTCACAAAATTAATGAGAACAGCTACAAGCAGTACTGAAAGCTTATGAACCTGAAATATTGAACCAAGAAATATCATATCATATCTAAATAAGATCATATCATATCCAATAAGGTTCATATCAGATCCAAGAGGATGGTCGACCGAGACGGTAGATGCAAAGTTTTCTTCTTCTTCAAAATTCTGAATTTTGGTGCATGCAATCCTGCAGGAATTTGCTGAAAGATCTAGATCATGGGGAGCAAATGGATCACTCTGGTAACCTGATATTTCTTCCAAAATATCCAAGGCATTAAATATTTGCACACCAGCAGTAACATTAGAGGGAGAGAAATCAAATTTCTCTTCACTTTCAAAAGCAATTACTGGCAAATTTTGCACAAAATTCAAAGGAAAATCACTAGAGGAGGTCTTTGATTCTTTTTCATCTTGAACAAATTCAGCAGAGAAAGTAGAGGCAGAGAATTTTGGATCAGGAACTCTTATGGTGCGGGATGTGCTCTCCAAAGTTCTATTATGATCCTCATCAATCTTTCCAAAGGTTTTGTCCAATCTTGTCCAAAGTTCCTTTGGGTCTTCAATAGATCTACTAAGGTAGTGCAAGTTAGGAGAAAGAGCTAGTGTCATTGTTCCAAAATCTGCATCACATTCATTCAGCCAATCATTCTCACTAAAAAACTCTTCACCGCGTCCAATAAACACCCCATAGAGACATCGTCTCATCAAAGATGCAATCATCTTCTTCTTCCATTCTGAATAGTTTGTGAATAGGGTGAGAAGAGGAACTAATGAATCCATTCGAAGTTGTACCTGCAATTACACAAAAAGACAAAGTAAGGTTAGACAGCCTACACATTTCAGGTTTTCATCACACCTAGCATAGTTGATCAAGCAAGCTTGATCAACAATTCCTCAACTTGGGGTATTAAGTGGTAAACCTTCTGCTTTTGGTGCAGAGCTGGAAGGAGCAATTTTGCTCAAAAAAAATGATCGAGTAGGAGATCTGAGGAGGAGAAGTGCCTTGTCTGCCGAGGATCTGATACCATATTAAATTGAGCACATAGATCTATGGACAAACACACAACTCACAAGATAGATCACACAATTTACTGAGCATTTGAAGAATGAAACAGTGCAAAAATTACTTGCAGCTTTGAATGCTTTCATTAATAAAAAAAGTAATTAGATGATTAATTACAACGTAATACAATGGCTAAATAGCCACATGCAATTCGAATCCACATGAGGAAATTTGAATTGATTAGACTCTACTTGGCTATAGGTAACTAAGACCTTGTATAAATCATTATCAAAGGACTCAGTAGTTAATTGACCTTGTCTAAATCATTATCGGAGTTCATCGGAGTTCTAAAACACAACTCAAGTGTCTAATTAAGTGTTAACTAAGGCTAAGTGATTGTGGTAGGTGAGGAATGTGCCTCTCCTACATGCATCCATGCAAACCTAGTGCTAACTGAATGTAGAGGACTAGAACTGGATATAACTAACTCCTAACTTAGCTTGACTAGTCACTAACTGAACTCAACTGATGAAGTTTGGTGTCGACACTCCCAGTAGATCCTAAATTGTAGGGATTGATCTAGGAGGCTCCTAAACTGATGCATGCAAGTGAAATTAGTGGCAACAGGCCTCAATTAATGTTCCCCACACTTTAGTAACTAGAACATGTGCCCCAATTAGGCCAAGTGGACCCAATGGTGCTAGTGACTAAAAATAGACTGGATGGACTCCCGATTTAGACATGACTCCTAATTTAGACATATGACCAAATTGGACAAGGGAGGATTAATAATTCTAACACTCTCTTATCGAGCAATCTTCTATTGTGTAAAAGTCTTTCTGTATGATCTATCATATTATACTCTAAAGAATGGTTGGGTTTTTCATCTTCATTATTTTGAGGGTTTTCTCAGGGTACATCTTGTGTTGTGAATGAATGATTTGTGTGATCGAATGTTCCATTGATTCTATTGTTCAATATCTCTGCAATTAAGGTTTTAAAGTTCGAAGATCTTTATATTTGCTCAAAAATCAACACTTTATTCTTTTTTGTATACCCAAAGTACCATTGGTATTCTTTCATCCTATTTGTCTCTCTTCACTACACATACTATGGTCAAATTGAACTCCAAGATCTTATTGAATGCTTCAACGGTCATGTTGGCTTCGGGATGATACAAGATGCTAGTATGATGATGGACCATAAATTGTTTAGTGAGGGTCTTGATATCGTGGCTCATGAAATGGCTTTCTTGACCAATTGTTAAAATTCTGGGGAATGCAAATTAGGATATTATACTCTTAAAGATAAATCTGGTAGTGATTTGGGCACTGTAGTCTTGATTTGACATGGCGTCTACCCATCTAGTAAGTTAATCAATAGCTATAATAATCTACCAAGAACCTTAATTCCTTGTGGGTGGATTTATAAGTACTAAAAAATCCACTTCCCATTTCTCAAATGATTATAGTTGCACCAATAGATGAAGAGCCAACTCATATTTTCTTCAATGCTTTCCTATCCTTTGGTAAACATAGCAATACTACATGTATTACTTTGCATCCTTGAAACTGATTGACCACCAAAGCCTTGCTTGTAGTACTTTTTGAGTGGTATCCCGCTACCAACATTCCACCTGTAATACCATTCTAGCATTCCCACAAAATGCTAGCTCATTAATTTTCCATTACACATCGTCGAATAATTTTGTATGTCCCCTGTGAGGTTTTGCTACAGGTTGATCTAGTAACAAAATTAAGCTTCACTAAAGTCATAGATATTGCAGAAAATTGACAAGAAGATACAACCGAATCATCAAAGAAAAATAGCACTGATGTAGTAAGATTCATTCTTCTAATATTTGCTAATAAGTTAGCAATACAAATATATTACAAAAGATAGAAATTGAAAGCCTTAGGTGGCATTTGAATAAACCATCATGAGGCAATCTTAGAATTACTAAATATCCATCTATGATAGAAAAGTCAACTAGGCTAAAGGACATGAATTGGCTAAGTGGTCTAAGATAAGCAATGAATGACACAAAATCAACATCTGAGTGGATTTTAGGAGAAATGTAGGGGAGTGTTGTGAGGAAACAAACTTTCCTAAGATATCCTAGTGCCCTTTGTACCTCCTAAAAGCAGGATAAAGCAACTCAAAACTCAGTAAAGCAGGACAAAATCATAATAAAGCATATTTTGCACTTTAGTCCATAAAATACTCGGTAAAAGTAATCAAAGTTGCGCTATGGTGGACAAAGTGTCATTAGGTAGTCAAGTTAAATTCTAGGGATTATAACTAACACTTGGAACATGGTACTAAACACATAGGAACTTAATACAAGTGATTTAACCTAAGGTCTAGATGGATTTAGTTCCAACATCTCCAACTTGTAGAGTTGTCCTATTATCAGTTGGTAATTTGTTGCTCTTACCACTAGTTTCTTCCTTTGGGTAATTAAGTATTCTAGTGGTATTACACTAATGGTGAGGAATATAGCAATATCACTTAAATAATATAGTATGACCTCTATCTTGAAAATATTTGAGTTGGGAAACTAATTATCTAGCGACCCTCTTGATTTTCTTTTTTCAATTCTGAATAGGTGGTTTTGATCAAAATTCAATTGACGTGGCTTTATTATGACTTCAAAATCAAACTCCTAGAATAGATGCAACCATATACAAATCCTCCCTTCTAACACAAGTTTTTTCATGAAATACTTTCAAGTAGAGTGGTATGTGAACAACTTAAAATGGTCGCCCAATGGGAATGTATAAACTTCTACAACAAATAGACCATTGCTAGTCCCTCCCTCTCTATTATGGTATAGTTGTGCTCTGCCTTAGATATTTTCCTACTAGTGAAATAGATTGGGTGGTCTAGTTTTCCTTCCCCAAGTTATGCTTGGATGGATCCCAATGAAATTTATGATGTATTAACATGTACATGAAATTCAACTTTTTAATCAATGAAAGCTAGGATAGGGGAACTTACTAGCATTCTTTTTAGTATGCCCAATGATCTTTTACAATATGTGTCCTAATATAATTTTCAGTCTTTTGGACTAGTCATTCCATCAGCACAATAATGGATGCATATTCTTTTATGGACATGTGGTAGTATCCAATGTGACCCAATGTTGATTACAGTGTGTAGATGTCGGTTGGGGATTCAATATTTATAATTGTCGCAACATGGAAACATGGTTTTTTAGTAAGTTATACACTATCTAGTCATCTAAGTATTATTCCAGGAACTTGTGAAATTATTCCCTAAAGGATACAATTACTATCCTAGGGAATACCATTGACACATTCTGCAGTCCAAAAGGCATGACATTGGATGCATAGGAACCCCATTTGGTTGCAAAAATGAATTTTTGTTGTCTACATTTGCTATGCACACCTAGTGGTAACCAAAGAATCCATATCTAAAGGAGTATACTCCCTTTCCCACTACTTAGTATAATACTTCATCCTTAAATGGCATCGTAAAAGAGTTGTGAACACAAGACATTCAACACTCCAAAGTCTAGACAAACTCAAATTCATACTCCTACTTTCTTATTTCTTATCTTGAATTATTATCATAATGACCCCATCCAACTCCTCCACAAGAAATATAAAGTTGATTTCCAACATTTTTGTCAATCTCTTCCTTCATATGTTCTTTTAATTTAGGATTCAACCTATAGGGGTGTTTCTTAATGAGTCATGCATCCAGCTTCAGCTCTATCTTTATTTCACCCAATTCTTCCTTTATACCTTTCATCTCAATGAAGCTAAAAGGAAAGAGACAGTGATATTTGCACAACAATGTCACAACTTTAGATATTGTTCCATTGGCTTAGTAGACAATCCGATGGATTTCAATTGAGTATAGTCTTTGATACCAATGTGAAATGTTTTATCTTAATAATTTCTCGGTAGATTTGGTGGCACAAATTTTTTGGGTTGTCTTCTTCCTCTAGTTCTTATGTTATGTCTGTGCTACACTTAAAGGTTAACTATTATATCTTCCATTCACATTGTTTCCTTTCTCTTGGATGTTTGTATTTGTGTGTCTTGCAACATATTATGAAGTTTTGCTTACCTTGGAAATAAATAAAAAATACTTTATTATCTTTAATACAAATATAATGCCAATTGTTTTACCTATGTGGGAGTATGTTGAACATGATTGACCCTATCAAGTACTCCCATCTACATCTCTACCTCTAGGTTTCTTCATGTAGGTACCATGCCTTGGCGATGGTCCCCAAAGTATGTATGAAGTCATATACTTGGAGATTCTTGGGAAAATATTCTTATGTCCACCTTTGAAGACATATTTTTGCATGTTGAACTAGATCTATCTTCTCTTCATATTTCTCTAAAAGCTCCATGGGATCCTTTGAGGCTCCATGGATGTTGATCACCCAATATTTGGGTAGGAAGGTGAATCCATGACAAAGTGTAGACTACATATTTTCTTAATTGTTGATCCTTTCCTTATGGCTATCCCACCATCTAGAGGGAGTGGACCTCAATGCTATATCCATAGTTAGGATCCTAAGTTCCTCATATATGGAGAGGCTTAGATCGCCCAGAAACACTTCAACATAATTGGTTGTGTAAAAAATGGGTAGTTCTTTTTTTTGTCCCAGTCCAATGAACATACCTTACCATGAAATGATGACAAGAATATAACTCAAATTTTCATTCTTTCTAATCGTGGAAGGCCTTTTGACTATTTGAATCATTAGAGAAGACACTCCTCCAACTAATTGCTCCATTTTTAATGGATTTTAGATAATCATAGGTCCCCTGCAATAGATCATACATCCCCCCCTCTTCAAGTTTATGATCACATCGTTGTCGTTCTACCATTCAAAGCTTAGTAGTGTTAGGTATCCTTCTCATCCATGATTTCGATGACATCACAATCACCTATCATCTTCACTTCAGTGAGTTTTACTTGAATGTCCTTTAGGCATCTGATAGGATATATCATGTGTTGATTTTCCAGTCATAGATGGGAGAAAAGATTGATTAGGTATTTCCTATCATCTCCTAGGATTTATTCAAGAGGATGTTCAGGTTGGATCCCATATCTAACATGATGTGTTGTAATGCATACCCATGGATCCAAGCATCCATTTTGAACTCTTGGTTGGTAATCTTGGTTTTTTCATCTGGTCAGCTATTGGAACCTTTTCTCTGGTAGAGGGCATAGATGGGTTCTTCATGCTCGCCATTGGTCAATTGATCTAGCATTGTTCTCAACTTCCTTGTTGCCTCCTCATTGCCCAAGATTCTCATAAAAGTTAGGAAGAATCATTGAATCATTTATGATGCAAGAGCTTCTTCCTTGGTCCTTTGTTTGAGGCTTTTTGTTCACTTCCGTTCTTGATTCTCAAGGGGGTTTCCAATAGTCAAATGATTATTGGTTGTATCCCTGGCGGTGGTGGTTGCTTCCTTTAGTGCTCCTAGGGCTTCTTTGTAGTATGATTTATGCTTGGCCACATTGAATCTAGGATTTTAGGAGCCACTTTCCTAATCCATGAGAGATTTTGTTTCGCTTCATCAATTATGATCCACACCCCACCACATGTCACCACATTAATCTATGGGTCCATGATTCCTTTTGATATTAGGGCTCTGAATTCATTGGGCTTCCATTTCTCTATCGTTCTCTAGTCTCCCATTAGCTATAAGGTTAAGGAAATCCCAAGTTGGATGTCTGGTAACTTTGTAATGGCTACACTACAATATCCTAAGTTGAGGGAACTCCTAGGATGTATGCCTAATTTCATTGTAGTTGTAGCAACGCATGCCCCCTCATGGGGAATGGGTGAATTCCATTCCTACTTCCTCAACTCCTACCTCCTCAATAGCCTCCTCCATAGCCACCTCATCTGCCTCTCTTATCCATTCGCTGGGAGTCCTCCTCAACCCAAAAATAACTTCTCTTAGACCACTTTGCAAAAATCTTGTGGAGAGAGATAATTTTTAGAAGTATGATTATTTTCCCTATAGAAGTCACATACCATTGTATTTGGTAGATAAGTATACTTTTGGAACATCAGATAAAGATGGGGTGGATGACTGCATGTTCTACATATTTCACAGTATTTTGTTGTTTCATTTTTTGGAAATTAGGTGTGTGGCAATGGTGTTGGGTTAGGGGTTGTTATATTCCCAACCCACGTTATCACATAGTTGTTGGAAATATGTCATTATATGTTGCACACAATGCACTAGACTTGTTCTTGTCCTATCTTGGTGTGATTCATTTCTTGGATTTTCTCTGTTAATGTCATGATCTATGATTGGAAGTGAGAAATATCATTCACGACACTAGTTGATGGGATAAGTATGAAAATGATACTCGTCAGCCCTAGATACACTTTCATTGATTCAATGCAAGTAACCCATGGCAATGCCAGGGAATCACGTTGTGTATTCCATTGTTGTTCCATCAATGGTGCCCTAGTGAGTGGAAGTAGCCTTTGAATAAACCACTCCTTATGCTAGGTTTCATGTATGGTATACTATATTCAACTGATCAAATATCAAAACCTTTAATTGTACTCCAACATTCTTTCTCCCAACCATTTATTTATTGTCTTTAGCTCAATGCAACTTTGTCTTTTACTTTGATCACTGTTTAGGGTGTACCCAAAGGGTTTTTTATATAGAAATTTCATATACCACTATAACGCCTTTCCCCTCATAGTGGTTTGGAAATCCACTATCTTAGCCTCTAGCGTCATGACTCCTTTGTTTCTCTAAATTAGTTCACACAAGAGCTAGTGTAGGCTTGACATCACTTTCACCCTTTCTACAGAACTCAAGAAGGCGTATCGTTGAGCTATTTGTCAATCTAGTCATACTTTCTATTGGGATACCAAATAGAATGAATCCTTGAGAGATTGGCTAATTGATTGGTCTAGTTCCTCCTATTAAAAGAGGATTTAAGACTACTCATGTACTCCCACTGCTGCTACTATTGTTTCCTCCAATCGCTAGTTCACTATTTCTATCTCTAATCCTACTATTAGAAAATGTTGGTAAACAAGAAATAGAACTCAAGTTTAGAGTTACCTCTATATTTTCCAAGTGCATCGAGAGTGGTGATTGTTCTTGGATGGCTTCGATAATGGGGGTTGTACCATGTCCACTAGTTTTTTATCTTCAACTTCAAATAATCTGAACACACCATTGAACGCTTATTTTCTTTACAGCTTAGAGATCATTGTCTTCCTAGTGGCGAGGTCATTAATTTCTCTTGTTGTAGCCTCCTGTTGTGTTGTCTCTTGTCTCTCCAAGTGAATCTATTCACCTCTTGGTATATTTTCACTCGCCGACTCTTTCATCTCCTTCACCATCATACTCTCTCCCAATCTGTTCCTTGGACTTTGACACACCACCAATCCTTTCTACTCCAACCACCAATTGTCTTGTTCTCCTTGCTTACAACTCTTCTAGCTCCTTGAAGTACATTTTAGTGTTTCCTTCCCTACCCATAACTTCTTTTACCATCGCTTCTCTCCTTCAAACTTCCTTTATCTTACTTAGCCACTGTTTCTCAATAACCACCTCTCTTTTTAGGGCTCTCTTTGCTCTTTCTAATGCTTGAACCTCATTAATGGTATTGTTTTACCCTCACCTACTTACATCTACCAATCCCATCCCAAGTCACCCCCATGCACAAGGGAATACGCTTCCATTGTAGTTCTTTCTAATGCTTGAACCTCATTAATGGTATTGTTTTACCCTCACCTACTTACATCTACCAATCCCATCCCAAGTCACCCCATGCACAAGGGAATACGCTTCCATTGTAGTTGGGATGAAAGGCATAAAATCCTCCTTTATTAGGAACATCTTTACCCACATCGCCACCTCCAATATTAATCTTCCATGCATCCCTTTCTAAAATTGCTCTTCAGCTTTTGAAAAAGATTAGTTTATCTTGACTTGAAACTCAACAATGTAGCCTTCTATGGATGTCTTCACCCAGAAGTCAACTACTCTTGTGACTTCATGGTTGAACCTTTACAATACAGTCAAGTTCTGCATACTACACTAAATTTACCTTCTCCTCTTCCAGGGGGATCATGGACACTCCTCCAGTCTCTTCAGCCACTTGAATAATGCCACTAGGAACTCTGCCCATAAAATTATGTAACTATCATGGTCATCATGCATCCACCAAGACCAGTCACCTTTCACATGCTATTCCTTGAAGAAAGCATGTGAAGAAAAGAAAGAAAGCCTTACTGAATACTATCTTCCAGCGTTCATTTTTCTTCGACATCTTTAATTGTCACTTTCTTCACTACTTGGGCTACAAAAAGTCAAAGAGTATGGTCCTTTGAAGTATCATTCTTCAACAAAGAAGAAAGCATGCTTGCATCCTCTGTTTGAGAATCCATTGCAATGCTTGTTCTTTTACAACCATCTTCTCCTATTCTTGAAACATCTCATTGCTGAGCAATTGCAAATTGAAGTGTCTAATTGGCCTAGATAAGGTCCACATAGAGAATTTTGCTACCCAAGGGGCCTTTTTACAAAAAAACAGCATGTGTTCAACAAGCATACACCATCAACCTTGGTATCGACTACCATGGAAACTATGAATTTATAGTTGTAAAATAAATAAATGGTATTTTTCTTCAAAGATTGTGAAAATGCATGCAATATAATGCTGATAACAACCATAACAACCGAAGGACAAGTGATAAATAAAATCAAAGAGGTTTAGCAATCAATTAGCTTTTAGCAAAGAACCGTGTAAATCAAACTCTAATCAAAAGATATAGAAATATCTTTTAAATGCCAGAAACAAGCTACCATACGAATGCAAGTGTTGCTTCTATCTTCTAGTGATAATGTATGTTCATTTTCTATTTTTTAATGACAACTTTTTTATTTAATTACAGACTTCTCTAAGATTAAACAAATATTAGCATGAACTAAGAAATAACTATATTACAAACCAATCATATTAAACTTATAATCCTAACATCCAATTGCTTATATATGACATAACAAATTTAAGTCCACAATGTATTAGATTATTTCAATTATTTGACATATTCCATATTAGTGTGTTTGTTCATTGACATCTTCCTTATGGCATGGACTTATCATGCTATCAAAAGATTCACCCAATTTAGGTCAACACATGGGTCTCTATGTGCATATATGATACTTTACCTAACAGAATGGTTTACAAAACATATTAGTTTGAAAGCATAAACATATTCATTGCTTGGGTTAACTAGCATCACCAGTAATCTCCACAGGAACACACACCATCTTTAAAATGGTGGAATCTGTTTGTATCTCTTACAATAATTTCTCGCTCAACAATCTTGGAGATGAATTTAGTGGCATTGTGGCAATCACTACACACACGAAGGTTCTTCATTATACGTACAGGAGCACCTGGGCTTGTATTGATGATCCCAAAACTAATGGCTAGCTTCTCACTATGAGTGCATATAATGTTTTCCTTAGCCTCCTCCTCCACGTCCAGCAGCACAAGATTTGTGTCAGGCACATAACCTGCCTTCTTCATTTGCTCATACAAGGTTTCCAACATTGCATAAATCTTTTCAGATTCAGGATGGGTTCTGTCTCCCATAATGAATTTGTGAATCTCTCTGTATACCACAACAACACTCCATCCTGCTTGCTTCTTTACTCCCCTCTCTTTCATCATTGTCCTCAACTTTCCTACACCCTCCCACCTGTGTGACTCAGCATAGATGTTTGATAGCAATACGTAATATCCAGCGTTGTTTGGTTCTAAATCAAAAAGGTGTTTTGCTGCTTTCTCTCCAAGTTCAATATTGCAGTGAATTCTGCAGGCCCCAAGCAAGGCTCCCCACACATTTGCACCAGGCTCTAATGGCATCTTTTTTATAATGTCATGTGCTTCATCTAGATGCCCTGCACGCCCAAGAAGGTCAACCAAGCATGCATAATGCTCCATGTTCGGTGTGAGGCCATAATCTGACTTCATGCACTCAAAGTATTGCAGGCCCTGGTTGACTAATCCTGTATGAGAGCAAGCAGTCAAAATAGCAGTGAAGGTGATATGATCCGGATTTGTGCCTGTCTGTTGCATTTGGGAAAATAGAGCAAGAGCATCTTCACCATATCCATGAATTCCATATCCCAGAATCATTGCAGTCCATGACACAACATTTGGTTTAGGCAATCTTTTAAATAATTTGTGAGCAATGTTAATATTCCCACATTTGGCATACATGTCTACAAGAGCATTGCCAACAGTAACAATAGATTCAAATCCATTTCTTATTGCATAACCATGGATTTGCTTACCATGTTCCAGAGCCAATAAATGGGCACAAGCAGGAAGAACACTAACTAAGGTGATTGAGTCAGGTTTTATACACTGAACTTGCATTTCGTTGAAAAATGCCAAGGCTTTATGGAGGTGGCCATTTTGAGAATAAGCAGAAATGATTGCATTCCATGACACAACATCTCGTTTATACATTCTTTCAAACAGCTTGTGGGAGATGTTAACATTCCCACATCTAGCATACATTGTTACAAGCCCATTGACCACAACAACATCAGATTCAAATCCACTTCTTATCACATAACTGTGGATCTGTTTACCTTGTTCTTGAGCCAGTAAATGGGTACATGCAGGCAAAACACTAACTATGGTTATCGAGTCGGCTTTTAGTCCCTGGGCTTGCATTTCATTAAAGAATGCCAAAGCTTCATGAGGGTGGCCATTCTGGGAATAACCAGCAATTATTGCAGTCCATGACACAACATTTTGTACAGGCATTTTTTCAAACACTTGGCGTGCATTCTCCAAGCTCCGGCAATTGGCATACATTGACACCAACGCAGAGCCCACAAAAACATCCGACTCAAATCCCCTTGCGATTATATCTTGGTGAATCTTCCTGCCTGCTTGGAGATCTGATAGGCTGCCGCATGCTTTGATTACATAAATAAACACCGACTTGTCTGGATTTATACCTGCGCGTTGCATCTGATAATACATCCTCAGTGCTTTATCCCATAAGCCCGTTTTTACATAGCTTCTGATCGCCTCCTTCGACATGAAAACAGCGGTCCGTTTGTGTATATACGTCCGTGTGAATTGGTTTCGGTTGGCGCATGCCGAAATTTCTCTCATTTTATTCAGTTTATTCCTATTCCGCTGTTTAGCCGGCGCGGCAACAACACTGGAGGTGGGAATAAGATGGAAGGGAGTTTGATTGGAAGATGGATAGCATGAAGAAAATGGTAAGAAAAATAACAACGCATCCATCTTACACAATGTGCAGACAAGACAGGGGATGAAGAAACCTACCAATACACCACCATTGTTCACATTAATTTGTCTGCTTCAACAACATGTTCAGGTTTTTTCTTCGTTGCAGAGCGAGAAAAGCAGGAAAGGAGTAAGGTTCGTGCACTCTTACAAGTTAGGTTCTCGAGCGGCATGGGTTAGTGTTATTCAAAGGGGGCAGCAGTCTATTGTGTAGCAAACGTCCCTTCTTGAGATTCTGCACCTTTGTAAGTTTTGAGCCTCAGGTTTCGATCCATTCTCAGTGGAACAAAAAAATCAAAATTTGTAATGTCAATATTCAATCAAAACTTCTGTCAAATTTGTAAAAAAAATTTGCAAGAAATGTGTTATCATTAACCTTTGTTCATTAGCTTATAAGCCAAGGATAGACTTAATGGGCCATCACTCTTAGGTTGGAAATTGTAGTTGCTATGAGCATTGATTATCAATAAAGATTCCCATTATCCACAACACACTTGAAACTTAACCACGCAGTGATAAGAGACATTGCAATGAACATTTCATATTATAGTGAATGGGTTTCATATCAATAACCTTGCATAGCATCAACGATTTCAATAAAAGTACAAGGTGAGTATGCTTGTGATATAGTATATTGAATGATTAGTATGCTTTTTCTCTCTGTCACAAAAGTAAAAATAAATTTTTTCTTACTCTATCGTTGTTCTTTCACATCTTTTTTTTTAAAATGTGTTCTTTCATTTCTTTTTTGTTAATGTTCATAAATAATTGAGAATAATGTTGGGCAATTGTGAATTTTAGATTGCTTCTATGTCATAAATGCCTTTTTACCTCTCTCTCAATAAATAACACCAATAGTCGTGCTTATGTGGAAAATAAATCATTACTATGTAATGAAACAAAATGGCTCGATCATGATGTTAGTCTTTGTTAAAGAGAAATAAATGGCCTATGTAACTTGATGTTGATGTTGACGGAAAGAGCATCAAACATTAAGTATGGCTATGGTTGCAATGAGTGATATGATTATTTAGTGTGAACAAATGGTCACAATAAATTTGTGAAGGATTTAGACTTGTTATGGCAAGCAAACTCTATTATATTAATGAATCAACAATATGTGTGATTGTAGAGGATCGTTTTAGGATTAGATGGTATTCTAATGGGCTATTGTACCAAACCAAGGTCGAGGTCGAGCATGGCGCATGTTGTGGAGAGTTACAACACAAAACGACAAGAGGAATGAATTTCAATAGAGCTATAGGATAGGATACCTATGTCAACTAGGTCTAGATTAGTTAGTTGTGAAAAGAAATTGTTATTCTCTCAACCTAGGTTCAAATCTTGCTTGTGACATGTTTTGTGTTTGTGAGGTAATTGTTGTTATGGGGTTCTTCATGAGTCATGAAGAATATATGATTCTTTTATATGTGAGTTGCGGGGTGGTATGAGAAGTAACATGTAAAAAAACTTGGTAGGTTTTTCAACACTTAAGCATATCAATAGAAAACACATTGAAATGCATTGTTCATGCATTATCACTTCTCCACGATAATTCAACCCATATTATCATTCTTTTATAGATCCAAGATGTAACCCACTCCCTTGAAGTGAGGAATAATGTATCGGCATACTTGGTTCATACAACATAATGGCCTCCTTAAATCCTAGCTTGTTTGTGCCATTCTCAATGGTTTTGTTCCAACTTCCCAGCCAATCGATCAACATAGTTGACTCCTTCAATAGTTGGTCGGTATGACTAGTCGAGAGCCTAGTTGGCATCTCATTCGACCACTCAATCAACTATTGACTATATATCTCTAGAACATCTAGAGATGTGATGAACTACCATGTCCTATTGTTCTAACACCCCCCCCCCCCCCCCCCCCNACAAACAACCTAAAGTTTGAAAATTTTAGCTTTTGATAAAGGATTCGTAGAGATATCAATAATTTTATCATCTAAATTGAAACAAAAATGATTCACAATAGAATCTTGTATCAATGGTCTTACGTAATGAGGATGAATCACCACATGCTTCATCGAACTATGTGCAACTAGATTGTCAACTATCTATATCACATTCTAGTTATCACTAAAGATTACAGACATCAAATTGACTAAAAAATTGAGCTCTTCCAAGAGTTGTTGAATCCATACTTATTTTGTGCTAGCATTGATTGCACCATGATATTTGGTTTGTGGTTGAAAGAGAGACCGCGTTCTAATTGTTGCATGACCAAACCAAGGGTCCAATCCCAAGTTGAAACACAAATCCATATGTTGACTTCCTGTCATCGTCGTCCTCAATCCAATCCAAATCGATGCAACTAACTAGTGTCTTTATGGCATTGGTCCAATATTTTATACCAAGTTGATAAGTGCCCTTGATATAATCAACAATTATCTTTGCGGACTTTAGTGGATTTCTCAAGTATCTTGCATAAACCAAGAAACCACACTCATGTTGACTATGAGTTAAATAAATTAGACTACCAACTAATCTTTGATAAAGTGTCATGTAGAATCCTAGTAATTCATGGCCCTTTATTAACTTCACTCCTGATTGAAAAGGTGTAAAATAAGACATTAATCATTCATCTTGAATCTTTGTAAAAGATCCATTACATACTTAGGTTGATAAATAAGGATACCATCGTTCATCTCTAAACTTGGATGCCAAAAAAGAAAGGAAATATCCCAAGGTTAGTCATTTCAAAGGTATCAAACAATTGTTTCTTCAAGCCCAATATCAAATTTACATTGCTACTAGTAATGAATAAATCATATATATATAATTGTGTACATGTAAAACATAAGTGTTGTTATTTGATTCAAAAATTTTGAAACCAAGATTGTAAAAAAAATATATCAATATTCTCATACCAACCCTAGGGGGTTGTTTCAAACCATACATGAATTTATTCAGTCAAGAAACATGACCAAAATCCTTCTCAAAATCAGGGGTTTGATCCATAAATATTTATCCATCCAAGTCTCCTTGAAGAAACACACTTTTGGCATTAATCTAATGTATCTCTCATCCAATTCAAGCAACAAGTGAGAGAATCAATCAAACGGAGCTCATCTTTGCATTAGAGAAAAGTTTTCAATGTAGTTGATGTCTTCTTGATGAGAAAAACCCTTCACAATCAAATGAGCCTTATGTCTTTCAAAAACACCATGATATGTGATTTTGGTCTTATATACCTTGTTACCCTCTAGATACTCTATAACCTTCCATATCATAAATGTCAAGGAGGAGGGGATTTTTTTCAATGTAAATGCCAAGCAAGGGATTCTTCTATGTAAAAGTGTTGGTCTAGTGGGACTCAAGACCCATGGTTTGGTCATGTCAGGTCCTCTTGGTTTTCATTTTAAGGAGTATTGGCTTACTGGCTTTGCTGACTACCCTTGATGTGGTGGAGATCCCCCATCATGTTGGGAATTTATGCTTTAGGTTGTTGGTTGGAGCTTCTTAGGATGATCCCACTAGGACACATGGCTTAGGGGATCCCAACCACACTTTTATTTATGCTTTGTAGAGGTGATTGGATCTGTAAGGGTTGTCATACTTGTCTTAGCACACCTCATTTATGACTTCATCCTTTTGAAGAGGTTGTACCTCCTAAAGGAGGAGTGCATTGAGGGAAAAAGAAAATCATTAGGGTTAGTTTGGGTAGGACACCCTTCTCCCAAGCTCAATGTTTCATCAAGTTGCAACAATTCATCATTTTTTATTATTTTATATCTTATGAGGTTTAGTCCCTAGCTTGTGGGTGGAAAACCCTAAATATTCATTGAAAAATCATTTTAAGTCATTTTTAGGTAGGTTATCCTAAAAAGGAGGTTAATTTAAGCAAGCATATAAATAAGGCTAGCCTTGTTATTTGTAACACAAGATCATGGAAGAATCAAATAAAATAATTTATCTTTTTCTCCTTGTCTATCTTGGCTAAGTGGTGTCACATCTCTTGTTTGCATCTTAAGGATTCAATGTGGTGATTTTTTGGCCATAGAATATTCTTACTAAATCTCAAAAATCTTTTCTAAGGGGAATAATTCTTGAGAGGGTTACTCTCTTCTTGTTTGCTCTAGTTTTGTTGTAAGAGCTCTAGTTCTATTGTCATTCATCATCGAGACATCCAAGTTAAGAGTTAATTGGGGTTTTTTTATGCATAATAACATTTTATTGTAAGTGAGACACCCCTCCTTGGAGTGTCTCTCTATGAAAATGAATACCAAGCTTAGATCAATTGAACTCACAAAATTGCTTGTAAAACATGCATAGATTCACTCAAAATGGAGATTGTATATGGTGTGTAACACAAAATTATATTGAATAATTGTATCTTAGACAACCTCATTAAGTCATAGGTTGTCCAAATATATAATTACATCATATATTCGAATGCTTAAGGAGGCAAGTTGAATCAACACAAAAGCAAGCTTGCTAAAAAGTCAAAATCCCCCCTAGGTGCATAAAACACTTTCCAAATCTGTCAAGAAGGTCATGAATGGGATGAATGAAGTGTATCAGTTGATAAGTGAAGGAAATTGGATAAACTCATGCTTTTGAAAGAGAAAAATATGGAGGATGATTTGTACAAAAAACAAGGCAGTTTCCTTAAGACTAGCTTTCACCTTTTTCCTTAAAAGCTGTTGAAAAGCAATGTAATTCTGGATAAGGAAAGAATGCACACTTACTAAACTGGGAAGTGTGATGGGTTGTTAGAATATTATCCATAATATTTAAAAGGTTATCCTGTAGGTATTTTAGGCAAGTTTGACCATGTGGTGCAAGTTGATGCCAACTAGCTAGTGTAGGACCTAGGAATTTGACCAAAAAATATTCAATAGTATATCCTAAGTATGGGAATGGATTTTGATTATTCTAACACCCCCTCTTAATCTTGAATTATGTGAAATATCAGAAATTTACCAGAGATATAGGGTCTAGCAACAAGGCTTAGTCACCCTTTATATATTGCTTGTCCATACAAAACAAGGAAAGAGACAAAACCACAGAGGGAAAAACTCTCCCTTAAACATGGGCATGAAGAAAATTTTGTGAAACATTGTCTTCAATCAGTATTCACCATATGATCATCTATACCCAGCAGTGATTTTATCTTTTTAAATTTCTTCTCAGATAATTCCTTAGTGAAGATGTCTACAACTTGCTAAGATGATGCGCAATAGAGGAGAGCAATGATCCCAGCGTGCACAAGTCCTATGATGTAGTGCATATGGATCTCTATGTGTTTGGTTCGCTGCCTCTGTACTGGATTAGTTGAGATTCAAAAATTACTTTGGTTGTCAGAATAGATGACTGTAGAATTTTAATATTCAATCCCAAACTCTCCAAGTATAAACTGCAACCACAAACATTGAGTAGTTGCATTCACAGCTCCTTTCTATTATGCCTCTGTAGATGAAAGTGCAATGGCACTTTGTTTCTTACTTAACTAGGTGATTGACCCATCTGCAAGCATAAGCACATATCTAGAATTTGATTTTATATCAGTTTTATCACCTTCCCAATAAGAATCAGTAAAACCAACTAACTCTAGGTCGGATTTTGCAACATAGTGAATCCCATGTGTATTTGTTCCTTGTACAAAGTGTAAGATTATTTTTGCTTCCCTCCAATGGATGTCATGAGGTTGATCCATGTGTCTATATTCCACACTCACTGCATAATATATATCAAGTCAAGTATGAGTCAAATAAAGAAGACAATCAACTAGTTTCCTATATAGTGTGTTGTTTACCAATGGACTTGAATTTGCTTCTTCAAGCTTAACCCCTTAAAGAAAAGGAGAATTTCTTGGATTGCAATCCTTCATGTTGAAAATTTTTATCAGGTCTGAAGCATACTTGGACTGGTGTAATTGATTCCAATATCTAATTGAGAAATCTCAAGCCCCAAAAATTGGCTCAACAATCCCAAATCTATCATGGAGAAATCATGGTTCGTTGCATCCTTCAAGGAGGAAATTTATTTCATGGAACTTCCTGTGATAACAAGGTCATCCACATACAAAAAAATAATGGTTATTGAATCATGAATCAGCTTCAAATAGACATTTGGATAATACTTGCATCTACTAAAGCTCAGTGATAGCAGAAATCAATCTTGGCATACCAAGCTCTGTGAGCTTGTTTTAGCCCATATAGGGATTTCTTCAACCTACACACAAGAGATGTATTAGTAAAAAAACCTTATGGATGCTGCATATATATCTCTTCTTTGATATCTCCATGTAGAAATGCACTCTTCACATCCATGTGATGTACCTCCCATTGCTTGGAAGTTGCAATGGCCAAACTAGTGCAAAGGTCTCATTGTAGTCAATTCCTTGGACTTGGGAGAAACCCTTGGCCACTAAAATTTTCTTATACTTCATAGGAGATCGATCAGCAACAAAAAATTTCTTGAATACCCATTGCACTTGACTAGCTTTCTTCCTAATGGGAAATTGACTAGTTCATATGTTTCATTCTTCCAAAGCGAATGGTATTCCTCTTTCATGGTTGTTTTCCATATTAGATCTTCTAATGCTTCGTCATATGTTTGTGTATCTGATTCAACCATTAGATAAAACTTCTTAGAAAATAATGGGTCCTTGACAGAAAGGGCACTCTCAAATTGAGATATAGTTCTTCTAAGATTACTAGGATTCCCGGCTAGTTCCCCAGCTGCATGAATAGTATTTTCTTCCCACTTTGGTCTTGTAGGTGTGTTAGGATATGCACTTAAATCATCATTATCAGACATATCAAAATCAGAAACCTTATTAGTCTCTTCACTTATAGTAAGAGGTGGTGGTGGTGAAGAGGACTCTCTAATTTCTGTTGCTGGTATAGGCTCTTCTTCAAATTGAACACTCCTTTCAATAAGGGATATTTGAGTGCTCATGTTGATCCTATTATACCCTTTGGAGTCTTCATAATACCCAACAAATAAGCACTCTTGACTTTGGGGTTCCAAATCCTTCCTCTTTTCTGATGGAATTCTAGCCCAATCTTTAGAGCCAAATATCTTGAACTGAGACACATCGGGCTTGTGCCCACTCCAAGCTTAGAAATGAGTGATTCCATCAAGATGATTGTGAGGCACCCTATTTTAGATGTAGGATGCAAATTTTATAGCTTCATCCCAAAACTTTGGTGGAAAATTCTTAGACTCCATCATGCAAGTGGCCCCCTCCTTGAGAGATCTATTCTTCCTCTCAACAACACCATTATGTTGAGGTGTGTAGGGATACCTGTATATTCACAATATTGAATAAACTCATATTTGACATATACACCACCATTATCAGATATTAGTACCTTGATCTTTCTTCCAGACCAGTTCTCAACTAGTGGTTTAAAACCCTTGAAGAGGTCAAAAACTTCTGACTTGTGCTTGAGGAAGTAAACCCAACAATATCTGGAAAATTCATCTATGAAGGTTAGGAAATAATTGGCTTGAATCATCGGTATATGAGGAAAAGGACCAGCAATTTCACTGTAAATAAGTTCAATAGGTGCAGAGGTTCTCTTATGACTGACTCTCTCATATTTATGCTCTGGGTGTTTCCCTAGAATGCATCCCTAACAGACTCCTTGGGAATGCTTGATTTTGGAAAAGCCTATGACCATGTATTTGTCACACAAATCTAAAAGATATTTGTAATTTAGATTTCCAAACCTCTCATGCCAAATATTGTTATATTCATTAGCATGAGTGAGGAGAGCATAGCGGTTTGAGAAGGGCATGAAGTGTGAGAACTTGTACACTTTCAAACTGTGATCCACAAAATCTTTAGCTGTGACTCTACAATTTAAAATTTAAGTGATTTCAACATCATTGGCAGATAATACAACCTTTTTAGGATACCCAATGTGGGTCATCTGATAGACTGACAAGAGATTAGCAGCAAGAACTGGGACATGCCAAACATTATTGAAGGAGCCATGGTCGAGATATATTCTACCCTTTCCCTTACTTTCAATTTCAGAATTATATCCCAATAAAATATTTGTACCATTCGAATCATCAATAAAGGAGAAGGCCTCTTTTGTCAAAATCATGTTCCTTGAAGCTCCGTAATCAATGATAAAGGAAGGATATCTTATAGTTCTTGCAACCAGGGCATGAACTGTCTTCTTTTCTTCAGAACTTGATCCTAATTCCTTCTTATTTGCATCTTTAGGAGGAGAGATGTTGTACTTTTCAAGGAATTGAGTCAACATATCGATTTGTTTCTTCATGCAAGAGATCTCAGGATGAAATCCCTTACCACAGTATGTGCACTTGCTTATTTCACCTTTATTTGTCTTCTTCTGAGAATTCTTCTTCTTGGAATTTGAGTACTCCTCATGATACTTGGACTTGTTTCACTTTGATCAAGAGGATTCTTAGCCTTCTTCTTTCCTTTGGAATCCATATTTTAATCTCCAATAACCAAAGCTTGATCTTTGGAAGGTTTGATGGTGTCCATCATGACCAACTTATCTTGTTCCTAGGCCGAGGATTCCATGAAATATGTCGGTGAAGGAATATTCTAGGTTCAAGCTATAAACTTAGTGGCATGGAAGGTTGATAAAAACACTGAATATTCAAGGCCAAGCTTTGAAAGTATGGAAAAAACCGGTTTTTCATCTTTCTTTTCGATACACACTATTTTAGCTGCAAAACAAGGGCTTTGAACTTGGAGAAGTAGACTTGCAAGGACTCGAAATTGGTTGGACTCAGTGAGATCAATTCATTTTCCAGTTGATGTCCCCTCATTTCATTTGTATTTCTAAATAAAGTTTGAATCTTCTCCCTTACTTCATTTGGTGATGACAATCCATCAAGATGGAAAAGAAGGTCTCTAGAAAAACTGAGACACAAGAGACCATACGCCTCATCCCTCATGTTGTTCCAATTGATATTCTATGTTGCTGCATTGGGATCAACATCAGTTTCCATGGTCACTTTTATATTCCCTTATTCCTCATTAGAATCTCCATCTGTTCCTTCCATTCCAAGTAGTTGAATGGAGTCAAGATGATATGGTGAGATTGATCCATTTCTTCAGCAACTAGGCCCTTGAACAGACAGAATGCGCTCCCTAGGAGTAATGTCGATCCTGTAAAATAAATAGAAGAGGATAACAATCGATATACAAAGGATCTGATACCATTTGAAAATGAAGCCCAATCTTAAATCAATTGGACTCACAAAATTGCTTGTAAAACATGCATAGATTCACTCAAATTGGAGACTGTATATGGTGCATAACACAAACTCATATTGAATAATTTTATCTAAGACAACCTCATGATTTCATAGGCTGTACAAATATATAATTACATCAAATATTATATTTCCTAAGGAGGGAAGTTGAATCAACACAAAAGTAGGCTTACTAAAAAGTCAAAATACCCCCTAGGTGCATAAAACACTTTCCAAATATGTCAAGAAGGTCACAAATGGGATGAATGAAGTGTATCAGCTGATAAGTGAAGGAAATTGGATAAACTCATGCTTTTGGAAGAGAAAATTATGGAGGATGAGTTGTACAAAAAACAAGGCAGTTGCCTTAAGACTAGCTTCCACATTTTTCCTTAAAAGTTCTTGAAAAACAATCTAGTTCTAGATAAGGTAGGAATGTGCACTTAGTAAACTGGGAAGTCTGATGGGTTTTTAGAATCTTATCCAGAATCTTTCAAAGGAACTCCTGTATTAATTTTAGGCAAGTTTGACCATGTGGTGCAAGTGGATGCCAACAAGTTAGTATAGAACCTAGGAATTTAACCAAAAATGATTAAATAGTATATCCTAAGTATGGGAATGGGTTTTGATTATTCTAAAACTCTCTTGTTCAACGTTAGGAACCTCTCTTTTCCCTAATTAGGTCAAAATCACCACAATCTAGGGTTTCTTGGTTTTTCCCTAATTCATACAAAATTGGATTGACAATTCTAGAGAGGAATGCTAACCATGATCCCTTGGTGGCTTAGAAGAATGAGACTTAGGTATTATTCCCTTATCTTCACTTGGTATCTCTTTTTATCAATTTCATGTACAATATATTGAAAAAATACAAAAAAAAAACATATATTGTGAAAACCCTAAAATATATATATAATTTTGTAAAATTCAATAAATATTTAGTTTTTTCGTGACCTAGTTATTTTTATTGGTATTTTTCTGAAGTTGCTTGTAATATCCCCCAAGTAATAAAAATTATTTGTAATATTTTTTGAAAATACTATTTTACTTTTGTAATGTGATTGGGGGACCTGCAATATACCAGTCGGTCCTTGGAGAAAAAATGTAACTGAAACATTGTGCTTGCAATAAAAATCCAAATGATAGGGACAACCATGTTGAATATTGAAATTATGCATGCGAGAGTGGGTGATGTGAAGAGTCAATATTAGGGAGGTTACACCGAGTGTGGGAGTGCCAGTATGGCCTAGACCCACCCTGGGAATCAAGGATGTAATGGAAATGGAAATTCCTAGAGGAATTGGTCGTTAGCTACAAAAGACTTAGGCAAAACAAATAAACTATAAATAGGGAAGCATGTGCTCGGAGGCGGGATGTCATTGAGTATGCTAGAACAAGTATGCTAGGAGGCGGGATGCCATTGAGTGTGCTTGAGTCAAAGGAATATGATAATAAATTCTTGGAGCTGACAAGATATGTCAAGTATATCATAGATGATAAGATCAAATTTTAGTGATTTCTAAGTGGATTACCTTACTCATACAAGGACATAATTGAGTTTGATGAACCTCAAACTCTAAATGAAACCATAATGAAAGCCACATGTCATTATGATAATAAAAAATGCAAGCCAAAGTTTCACAAGGCTTGGAAGGACAAGAAGAATGAGAAGTTTGACTAAATAAAGAAGGGATCCAAGCCTCCCCATTTCATAAATCAGCATGGCAACCACCACATGGTATGACTAGGCCAACTAGGATGATGGGAGACAAGCCAAAAAGAGTCACTTGAATGTTGAGGATGTGGAGAGGACCATTTGCTAGGAATTTGTCCACATCGAAATGAGAGTGACAAGCATATTCACAACATTTAAGAGGATGAACTAGGTTAGGTGGCAAGGAATGTCCCTAGAATATTATGTTGCACTAGAGGACTGCCAAGCATACCATAAATCAATTATGGTTGAGGTTGAAGGTGATATTGCTAAGCAATCTATTTCAATTTTGATTGGCCTTGAATCTACTCATAGTTATATAACTCATGAAGTTATTGAGGTGTGTGCTTTTAATAAAACAAATCATAGTAAATCATGCTTGGGTCAACTACCCACTAGAACCAAGAAGAAATTTAATGAGATGATGGAGAAATGTCCATTAGAAAATGATGGACTCTTAACATGGGAAAATATTAATATTTTTTTCACTTGGTTTTTATTATGTTCTCATTTGAATGGATTGGTTGGAAGCACATAAAGTTAAATTTGATTTCTATAACAAGGCCTTCGAATGCTTTATTGAATAAGGAAACCCAAGGATGGTAAAATGAATTCCAAAGGTGATTTCTATTAGATAAATTTTATCCTTCCAATTGAATAAGTTATTTGAGAAAGGTTGCCAATTGTATGCAGCCTGTGTATTGAACAAAATAGAAAATTAAGTTCCTAGGGTGGAGGATTATCATGTGTTGCAAGAATTCAAGGATGTATTTCTTGATGAAATGTTAGGACTTCTTCTTAAAAGGGACATTTATTTCACAATTAATCTTGCACCAAGAGTTGTACCAGTGTCTAAGGCACTTTATAGAATGTGTACACCAGAATTGCTAGAGTTAAAAATGCAATTGCAAGCACTGTTGGAAAAGAAGTATATCATGCTAAGTGTTTCTCCATGGGGAGCACTTATTCTATTTGTGAAAAAATGGAACACTCAAGTTATGTATCGATTACAAGCAACTAAACAAATTTACAGTGAAAAAATAAGTATCATTTACATTGAATTGATGATCCCTTTGATCCAATGAGAGGGGCAAAGGTATTTTCAAATATTGACTAGAGGTCTAGTTACCATCAAGCGAGAATCAAGGAAAAATACATCCACAAGTCAACCTTTAGAACAAGTTCATGGTGGTTCCATTTGGTCTCACTAATGCACAACTACATTCATGTTTCTCATGAATAGTGTTTTCAACAAGTATTTAAACAAATTTGTGCTTGTTTTTCTAGACTCGGCATTTTTATGTATTCCAAGAATGAAGAGAAACATGAAGAGCATTTAAGAATGACTTTGAAAGTGCTAGGGAGCATCAGTTGTATGCAAAGCTAAGTAAGCATGACTTCTATCTGAGGAAAAATCATTATTATTTGACTTCTAATGAATTGCTCATTGATTATGGAGCATTTTATCATATAGCTCAGGATAAAACCATTTTTTCTTCTCTGAATGAATGTAACACCAAACAAATATTTGGTAGTGATGATAGATATTTTAATGTTGTAGGATCTAGACAATTCAACTAAATGATGGTCAGTTCAAAGATGTATTATGTGTTCCAAGTCTTGATTACAAATTGTTGTCAGTCTATCTAACCACTATTTCTAGTGAAGATAAGAGTATAGAGTTTACACCTCACCAATTTGTAATCAAGGATTTCAAATATCCTAGGCATGTCCTAGGAACCAAAATTGTTGATAATCTTACCAAGTTGCATAGATTCAACAACTTTGGGTCACCACCTATACCCTTAGTTTTTCTTGTTCATAGTGATAACTTGAGCAAACTTTGGCATGAGAGCTTTGGTCATTTAAACTATCACTCATTGTAATAGGTATGTAATCATAAAATGGTGGTTGGTATTCCTCTTGCTTCTTGCAGAGATGGTGTTTGTTCCAAGTGTGTTCTCAACAAACATCATCAAAGAAATTTTTGGAAAATGTGCCTCTTGGCATGCCTTGCCCCACTTGCAGCTTGTCCATGATGATTTGTATGGTCCACTTCCATCTGCTTCTTTCTTTGGTTTCAAAAACCTTTTAACTTTCATTTATAACTTTTCTAGAAACATTTGGGTTTACTTCTTAAAACTTAAGATTGAAGTTTTTGACATGTTTTTGTCTCTAAGGCCTTTGTAGAAAAACAAACTAGACATCAAATACACAAATTAAAAACATATAATGGAGGCAAATATGTAAACAATAAATTTACAAGTTATTTCCTTGCACAAGGAATTTAGATGTAGTGTATTATTCCATATGCAACACAACAAAATGGTGTTGCTAAGAGAAATAATCGCACTTTAAAGGAAATCGCTAATTGTATGATCCAAGCTAAGGGATTAAGTCTTCAATTTTGGGATGAAGCCATTAATTGTGTCAATTACATAGTCGATCACACTCCAACCAAGGATCTAAAATATATAACATCAAAATAAGCATGGGTCGACATTAAACTAGATGTAAGCGACTTTCGTGCATTTGGTAGTGAAGCATGTGCTCACATTCTTGATGAAAAATGAAAAGCATTATAGTCTAAGAGTGAGAAGTGCATATTTGTTGCATATAAGATGTAAAATATTATATATTTCTGCAACCAAAATACACTAATATTATTATTAGAAGAGATGTTAAATTTGATGAAAATCTCTTAGCATGCGAACTTAATTTGGTGTATGTGTCATGTTCGGCCTGAGAACCAACTTGGGCGCTTATGTCACATAATATTCCCAACTTCTTTACAGTTGATTCTAATTCAATTTATTATTTAGACGATGAAAATCCACCTAATACTCACAATCCTCCAATCGGGTCCATTGAACATGACCTTCACTAGCACAACCACTTCCTAGATGGGTTCATACAACATGCGAAGCAACTAGTGATATTAGAAATCAACACCGAACATGTTCACAGTTCAAGTGAGCCTCTTTTCTTTTGTCCCAAGTTTCAGAAAGTCATGATATAGAGACATTTGCAAAAGCGGTCATCCAAAATGGGATGCAACAATGAATGAAGAATAATGTTCCTTAATGGAAAACAATCTTTGGGATCTTCTACCTCTTCTGAAAGGAACGAAACTTGCCAGAGGTAAATGGGTCTATATAACTAAGTAGGAATTTGACGAAATTCTTGAAAGACTTAAGGAAATGTTAGTTTCCAAAGGATTTCCCCAATTTTAAATAATTGACTACAATGAAAACTTTTCCCCTATCAGTAAAACGAACTCCATCTGCTATGTTCTAGCACTTGTCGCTTCACATAAATGGGAAGTCCATCAAATGGATGTTAAGTTCACTTTCTTGCATGGGGATTTGAAAGAATAAATTTACATGGAATAACCTTATGGCTATTTTCAAAATGACTCCAGCCTTGTCTGTTGGTTTAAGAAATATCTCTATGACCTTAAGTAAGCTCATCGAGCTTGGTATGTTAAAATGGATAGCTTTATCCTTAACATTAGTTTTTCTAGATGTCATTCCGACCCCAACATATATACCAAAAAATTAGGAAAACATATCATCATCCGTGTTCTTTATGTTGATGACCTTATTCTTACCAGTAGTGACCCTAAGGCTTTTAACCCATATGACATCTATCCTTAAGAAGAAATTTGAAATGACTAACTTATGACATTTGTATTATTTTCTTGGCATCCAAGTCTTGCAAAC
Organism: Pseudotsuga menziesii; assembly: GCA_001517045.1. Lineage (NCBI taxonomy): Eukaryota > Viridiplantae > Streptophyta > Pinopsida > Pinales > Pinaceae > Pseudotsuga > Pseudotsuga menziesii. Next base: position 158,744 of record LPNX011018710.1, read on the forward strand.
AAAAGAATGATTTTTTCCTTCTCAGTCTAAGTATGCCATTGACCTTCTTCATTGTTTTCACATGGATGATTATAAACCAACCACTGAATCTCCCTTCTAGTTTAGAGTCAAACTTTATGCCACCGGCACTACACTCAAAGTAAATGCTACCTTGTATCATCGATTAGTTAACATTATTTTGTTTTTGACTCATACTCGTCCCAGCGCTTCCTTTCTTATTGGTCTCACTACCTAGTATATGCAAACACCCCATGACAACCATTGCAAAGTAACAAAAAGGATACTTAGGTATATCTAGGATACAATTTAGTTTAGGATTGATTGCAGTTCAAAGGGGGGTCCTTTTTTGGTTGATTTCACTAGTTTAGATTGGGTTAGCAACCCTAGTGATCACAAGTCTACTACAAGTTATTTTTTCAATCTTGGTTTAAAAAATGTCACTTAGGATTGTAATAAACAACAAGCTCTTTCTCTTTCTTCAAAAAACGTAGTGTATCAAGCCACAGTCAATGCAAGTCGAGAAGCCTTGTGGCTTCAATAGTTCCTTTCAGAGCTTGAATTCAAGCAGCATCATTGGGATACCCTTTGGTGTGACAATCAAAGTGTCTTCAAGCTTGGCAAAGATCCAATTCAACATCAACGTAGCAAACACATTGAGTTACATATTCACTTCATCAAAAAAGGATTGTGTTCTTGAAGTGCTATATTTCCCTACAGATGATCAAGTTGCAAACATCTTCATAAAGTCTCTTATAGAACTCTAGTTTTCTAAACTTCAATCTATATTAGGAGTTTAGGGATCTGTCATTAAGGGGGGATAGGCTCTAGTGCCTCCTTCCTTTTCTTATTATGTCACTTTTGTAAATCATTCAATCCTATCCCAAGTTGTTCTTCAGAAGGGATGTTAAGATATTTAGACACTTAAGAGTTAGTTAAGATCGACTTGGTATAACGTGAATTTGGGTAAAGTGTGTTTCTTTAGTATGCATTTGTACTTATGTAATCCAATGGTCGTGATATGTTCTAGACATAGAGTGATCTGATGGTTCATATTCTTCTCAATCTTAATGGTCGCTATTGATTTGCGGCTTAACACCCGATTGGTCCATGCTCTCTATTGAAAGAACATGGAAGGTCATTTGCTTGAAGATCGATTGGGAACTCATATGTAAAATATTTTTCCTTTCCATTAATATATTGCATCAAGTAACTATTTGGTTGGGGTCATGGACGACTTCCTTCTCTGAGGATTTTAACCACATAAAACATCGGTGTGTTGATATGTGATCTGTTTGTGTGAGAGGTTGCTTAAGGTGTTCAATCTTTTGGAAATATCATGTGTTACTCAAGCATACTACTCTTCTTGTTGGGTCCCCTCCAAATTTTCCTATGAATGAAATGGAGAAATATATGCAATTTTACCTAGGCTAATCCCAATAGGAAACAAAACTTTCATAGAGCCAATTGGGCTCTATAGTAAAATTTCAAGGAGTTGAGAAATATTGAAATTATCAAAACCAGAATGCAAGTTCATGCTCTTTGCACTAAGAGGGTTATTTTAGCAATGTATGGCTAGAAGTATTGGAAAATATTTCTCAAGCATCATAGTCATTAATGATGGCCTTTGAGTTAAAAACAACCTGGCAAGGCCTTTCCTTCTAGAGTATTCCTCTAACCCCCTCTAAGGTCAACGTTCTTGGCACTTTAAGTATTTGGAAGTCCTGGGAGGCCATCAAGCCCTTCTTAGTATGCAACGACCCCTTCATCAAGTCTAAGATTTCTTTCAACAACCATAGTCTGTGATGATCACCGCTGGTGCTCTTTGTTGGAAAACCTTTGGATTATTCTTCTCGATTTTCATCCAAAAATATTGTTAGGAGGGGCATTCAATCTACTACTAACCTATTTGACAACACTTCCAAGGATTGGACCCTGTCACCTAAGTTAAAGAAGCAAGTCAAATTGACCAACATTGACTGATTTATTATGACTCGCATTTAAGAACTCATCCATAACCACTTGTAGGTTAAGCTCCACCTTCCAGCGATATGACTGAATGGGACAAGGCCACTACCTTTATGAGATACAAGTAAGCCATGGGGTATAGGTTGTTGTGTTCCAAACCCTGCCTTGATATCCTGCTAAACAAGATTTAGTGCCTGAATTCACAATATAAAGTTTGGTTATTTTGTCTCTAAAGCATTTGAAAGCCTATCATAAATCCCAAAAAGGTGATCTTTACTTAGAGCCTCATAATAGGGGACCTTTCTATTGGTACAAGATTGATTTACATGAGGGTTCTGTTGTCATCAGATCTACTCCAACAAAATTTATAAATTTCTAGCAGCACACAAGAAGGTTTCATCTAAGGTGGCCTTCAATTGATCCCACAAGTTAAATTCAAAAGCTTATGCTCTGTTCAAGAATTTGTGAAAATGACAAAATTGCCAATAAGAATATACTTCAATTCAAAGGTATGGAAGAGATCGCCTAGGTGTTTAATTCATGTGTGTTCGAAATTTGGTGAGAAACCAAAAGCTTGAAAGAGAACCATGCTAATTGTATGTTGAATGGAAGCGTGAACCATCTGGTACTTCCAATACACATAGATTTAAATTAAATCTACATGGCAGCATGAACACAAATGATGTAAAAGTGCATAATGGCATTATCTTACGGCAATGGCTTGGATATACTCCACGGGTAGTAGACAAAATTGAGAATCTGCACATTTTCAAACAAATATTGGAACTAATGGAGCATGCACACTCACAAGGAATGATTTTAGGAAACATTCGCCCTTCTTGTTTTGTACTCTCATCATTAAATTGGGTAGAATTTCTTGAGTCTCCGGCAAGTCAAGTGAATCTTGAATCCTCCAAAGATACAATTTTCCCTTCTACTAACCCCATAGATCACTTGTCAAAGCCCCAGCAAACGAGAAAGCATTGCAGACAGTATTTATTAACAAGTGTTGACTCGCTTGGGCAGACCTGGTTTTACTGTATATGTGTCAACAAAACCCCTAGCTCACTGGCCCTTTCGGTGACAGACCGTAGGGCGGCCTGAAGTCTCACCCGAAGTGATCCTAATGGGTTGGCCAAAGACTCAGGTGTCCTTGACCAGGTTCTGCAGCATCCTAGGTGTCTCGCGACTCTTCTTAACCAGTGGGATTCCTCTGCGCATCGAAGTCCTCTCTTACTCACGGCTCTGATAGGTAATGACCCCTATCGCATCGCAACGTCTCAAGCGATGCGCAACCTCCTCTCTATACAGTCTGTTTCCTGTGATGTCTCACACCGCAGCTTCCCCAACGGAGAGATATCGCACTTCTGTGCTACGATATCTTCCACAGTAAGACTCAATGCGATCCTCAAGATCCACAGTTTCCTCTCTGGGTAGGGTAACTCTGTTACGTCTAAACAGGGTGTTAAACAATCTTACTCAACTCCCATCATTCAACACTCTCAATCTCGACTGTATTTGGCTTACCGGACTAAGTAACTAGAATTACTTAACACTGTGACTGCTACTGTGCAACCTTAAGGGTTGATAAACTCCTACATAGAATACTTGATACATTCACTTGCATTCAACCATCCTTATACTGTAACTGAATGGAAATATACATACACTACTAACTGATAGCAAAGTTCATGCAAAGAGTGACAAATAACAATAAATAAACACAATCACATGCATCAATCACATAACACACAGGTTTTACGTGGTTCACTTCCAGGATAGAAGCTACGTCCACAGAACTATGTTTATATATTATAAATCGGGGAAGTAAACACAGTTCTGCTGCACCTTATATGTAGCTCGAGATCTTCTGGGTAACTCCGCACACAGCCTGGAGCCGTTCTCTCTTATATCTCTTCTCTTTCTCTATATTGCTTCTCTTACAATATATTCTTCCATCTCTCTCTGTCAATCCCTACAGATTTTTACATACATGCTTAATGAGCCATCTACTGGTTGCAGTAAGATAACTACATGCTAACAGCAGAACCAGAGCTCGGCTCCTACAGTACACTGACTATGAGCTAACAGACTCACTCTAACTAGCTAGTAATCTGAATAGCTAACCGGCTAACCTTTTACAGTACAAAATACATCCCTTTATAGGCGGCCTGAAGGTCTCGCCATTACAACACTGTGGGCCTGTCCCAACAGTAATCCCCAAAAACCCTAATTTATAACAGTCGGCTTATTTATACTTGGAGTAGCCGCTCTCCATCACACCACTGCTCTCTGCAGTATTCCATGCTTCCCGACGCTAACCATGGGTAGCGGCGCCGCTTCCCGTCTATACTTCGTCTTCAATACCTCGGCCTCGTTGCTCCTTTTCCTTTAATGAAGGTAGCTCAGCTCTCCTATCTCTGCCGATGCCTTAAGTGCAGTGGGTGAGCTCTCTCCTCTTGGCCGCTCAGGTACTATTTCTCCTTGACTTTCTCGTTCAAAACAGCAGCTTTTTCTATAGCTACGGGACCCTACTCCAATAGTCCCCCAACACTCACTTGTGGCTCGCCCCCGAGCCACTCACAGCTGGTTTTTCTTGCTGTAGCTTTTCCTTGGCTTCCTGTGAAGTCTTTTCTAATTTCTGGCGAAGTCTTGCGACTTCTTTCTCCATAGTTTCGACACACTATTGTGTCGTTTCAAGGATAGCTTGATTAATACTGGAGTCCTCTGTGTTATCAATTTCAGTTTTGCTTGTAGCGAAATCCTGGACCTTATGCTCAACCGCATCGACCAGTTCTACGATTTGTTCCTGATACAGCTAAAGCAGGTTATTGAATTGTATCTCCTTTGTTCTCAACCGATGTGCTTCCTATTGCAGACGGTTCATCTCGGTTGTCTTCCTCATCTTTACAAGAGCTCCCAAGCTCTTAACTTCTTCCTTCATCGATGCTGTTGTGTCCTCTATCCACTGGATGTGCTGCTGAAGTTCCAGCTTCTTGGGGTGCTCACCTAACTCTGACCATGTGTTCGTCGCATTGGTTAGCAATGACTTTGCGTCATCTATGCGACTCTACATCTGTACTGCGGTGAGTCGGAAGGCTTCTGCCCTTTCTTCCTTGTCCGCTTAGGGTGTACCTGGTGCTCGAGCTTCAAGCTCAGCAATCTATGCTGCATGGTATTCCTCCATCTTTGTCACTATCTCTTCCAGAGCCTTTGCTCTATCTGCAAATTTTCTTACCTTCTGCGTGAGAGGCAAGGCGAACTCAATGTTACACTGGGGCAACTCCAGTGTGATGCTCTGCAGGAGCTGACTGAGATCTTGTTCTCTTTCTTCATACGTTCTTAACTCGTCTGCCTTTGTCTGAAAGCTTGCGATGAGTTCCGCATTCTTTTGTTTGAGCTGGGTGTTTTGTTTGTACGTCGCAAGCTCTCTATCTCTGAGCTCTGCGCTTATCTGCTGGTGGGTCATCTGTAATTGCTCAATGGGAAAGTCTGCGAGGTTAACCTCAATAGGTTGTCTGATTTGTATTTGCACGTCCATCATCGAGGTAGGGAATCAGATGCTCCCTGGTGGTATCAATACTGTATTGATGCGATCTTTTGCCAAGCTTTCCTCGCGGGAAATCGATTGCGTCGAGCTTTCTCCTACTGTCGCCTTTGCTGGTGGAATTTGTATCATGGCAGTCTTTTCAGCGAGTGCTTTTAACTCCAGAAGCTGCTTGTCTATCGCAGTCTGTAGCTTTGCCTGCGATGTCTACATCGCCTGAAAGGTGTCCTTCATCTCCTCCTTCAATCTTACTACGATTTCATCATAGTCATCAGCTGTCAGTGCAGTCACTAAATCTGGTTTTGTGGCTTTGGATTTTTTTCTCTTCTGTGCCTCTGGTGGCACTTTGGCATATGTCTTCTCTTATGGCTTCGGTGGCACTTTTTCCGTATCTTTTCTCTTGGAGCCCACTTTATCTTTTCCTTTGTCTATTTGGCCTTCGGGTGGGGTATCTGTGGGTACATTTGCTGCTGCGGCATCTTCAAATGCCTTCTTCCATTCTTTAGTAAAATCTTTGATGACCTCTTCAATGTCCTGCGCTGTCATCCGGAATGAATCATTATCCCAGTTATCCATTTTACACTTTTTAGGCCTTAGGAAGAGTCTATGGTTGTCCACCATGAAATCAAGACGATTATCATACGTATCCACAATCTCCGTGATAATCCGTGGTGTCTCCTGGATGACTCTCCTCAATAAGTTATAGTATTCATAGAATACTATCGCATTGATCTTGTTCTTGGCTAGGTGGTTTCTTTCCCATAGTTTTGCATACCACGCGCCTCTGCAGTCACCACTCGGTACCTGTAGAAACTGAGTGTGGGGTGGCTCTTTCCAGCCGACGAATGCGCATAATATAAGCAACCACGAAAAATGGAAGGGGTGGTTTGCCTCATCCTGTGCTTGTAAACAATCTTGAAGGAAGATATTCAATAAGAATAGGCACCAATTAAATTGTTCACCTTCCGCAACCTGTATGGCAAGGTGAATTACTGATCCTGTAACTTCTTTGGGGCGGACCTTGGTCAACAGTATGCCTGCAAGTAGGCTGGGTGTAAATCTAAGTGTGTCATCTGCTATTGTTGCGAGGTCATAAGCCCGACCTCCTCTCTGTAGTTTATACTTGGTTGCTAGTGCTACTGGTAGCTTGGAATCCTTTCCCTTACTTGATATATGTGTCTGCGGGTCCTTACCGGTCTTGGACAGCCCGGTGATGCGGTATATCAGGTCGATATTCAAGTCAACCCGGTTACCCAACCAGAGGTAACCTCCATGTACATGGGAAAGTAACATACGCACCACGACATTAACCTCTACACCTCATCCAAAATGTGGTATTCTTAACAAATTGAGCAAGCCTAACCGCTCAAGAATTTGGACATGTTCCATGGGAACAAACTCATCTACATTGGTCCTCAGGTTCTTCTGAATCGTAAGATACTAGTCCGGCCGAAATTGAGGGTACGTCTTTCCATCTCTGAGGTTATAATCTATAAACTTGATAACATGGACATATCCTAACAGGTCTCCATCTTTCTTTACACGAGGGTCAATGGCCAATAGCAAAATAAGAAGTTTAGTACCCATGGGAATGGTTACCTCTGGTGCGTCCTCGGTTCTTGGCACGATGTATGTTGCTATATGAACTTCTTCTTTTTGCTCTGGACCCGACTCTTCTACTATCTGGGCTTGACTCCTCATCCTCGGTGGCTGTCTGGCCTGTGATTGTCCTGCCTTCGAACCCTTGGGCGGCGTCGCCATAGCAGACGCGAGGCCTCCACGCTCGAAGCATTTCACAATATCTTCTAAAGGTTCCTCTTTGGATAGAACCCACTCGGTGCAATACTCTCGACGGGCAATGGCTGTGAATTCTATGAAACACAACACTCTGTAACTGAATTAGCTCTGCACATGGAAAACTCGATACATTAGTCTATAGCTCTCGGAACTTGCAAAAGTAACCCTCCTGTGTGAATGATCTCTGCTTTTATGCTGAAGGTGATAATCCCTGACATAACGGTCATCTAGGCTGAACCCGTCGGTGGTATTAATTGTATGGAAAAGAACACAACCGTCAGCTCGATCCTCATTAATTGCTGAAATCCGATCAAATTTCCTTCAAAACCTGTGTGCAAGTTGCCGTCTCGTCGAAGATTTTACCAAATATGGAAAATTTATTATGTTGTTGCCAAATCTACGGTAACAGATACCGGTCATTTCTTCATTAACTATCTGTCAGAAGGCGAATTGACTGGCCCTCTGTCTTGTTTCAAAATTTTCCACGTGGCACGGAAAAACATCGCATTGCTGCGGTTCAACACCGCATCACCGGTGTGAACAACTTAAACACTGCGCTCTTTTTTTTTTTTTCAAGAATCCTAATATTTGCGCAAAATGAACCGTCCTCATGTGATTCTTTATACTTAGTATATCCGCCGATGTAGACTAATTCCCGGTGCGATGCCTCGTTTCAACTACACTGGACATCTGCACTTCCTTCAACTGTTTGAGCTAGGGCTGGGAGGTGGAGTGGTTGTCACTGTAAAGCTTAAGCCTACCGCCATTACTGAAAGTAGGAAGAAGCTCCCCATTCAGTTTGCTGAGCTGAACGGCACCTCCTTCTATAATTTGTTGTATCTGATATGGCCCCAACCAATGTGTCTTAAACTTCCCTAGAAATTTAATAAACTTACTGTCAGATAGGAGCACTAAGTCTCCTATCTGAAAAATCTTGCTCTTAATGTGCCTGTCATGCCAAGCTTTTTCTCGTGCCTTCTGCACTCTCTAATGAAATCCGGTGATGAATCTGTCTTCCTCTAAGGCAAGCAACTACGCTAGCCTTTCAGTCATTGTTTCTGTATCCGCCATCCCAGTGATCTGAGCAATTCTTAAACTGGGGAGAATATACTCCATAGGCATAACAACCTCCTGTCCATACACCAAGCTGAAAGGTGTGTGTCTTGTAAGTTTCTTGCATGTAGTCCTATAAGCCCATAATATAGCATTAACCATGAGGTCCCAATCATTTCTTTGGCTGTTACAGATCTTAGTAAGAGCATTTTCTAGAATCTTGTTAAACGCCTCCACCGTACCATTAGCTTATGGGTGGTAAGGAGTGCTCTTATGGTGATGTATCTAGAATTCTTCTGTCAAGGCCTCAATGGTGTGGTTCAAAAAATGTGTGCCTTGATCACTCATCAAGATTACTGGGCATCCAAATCTACTGATGATGCTTTCAAAAATGAACTGTGCAGTTGTAGCAGCATCATAATTCCTTACTGCTTGGCCTCTGCCCACCTGGTGAGGTACTCTGTTCTAGTGATGATGTATCTCGCACCTGTTCATTTTCTTGGTGGGTTAATAGGACCCACAAAATATATAGCCCATTTGTCAAATGCGCGTAGTGTAATCTGTTGTCGCAGCGGCATTTCATCTCTACGCGATGGTTTTCCTACCCTCTGGCAGATATCGCAACATCTGCAAAAATCCTTAGTATCTCTGTGTAAAGTAGGCCACCATAATCCTGCAGCCAGGATTTTCTGCGCAGTCGGCTTTCCTACGAAATGACCTCCTGCGGTACCTGAGTGTGCTTCCCTCATAATGGCCTCTTTTTCATGCGGCATCACGCATCTGCGCAAGACTTCATCCAGACCTAACTTGTATAAGTGTCCTGCGATCAAGGTGAAATCTGCTGCTTTAACAACTAGTTGTTTCTTTTGCTGCTTATTAAACTCAGTTGGTGCCCACCTTATAGTGAGAAAGTGAATGATATCTGTGTAGTACTCATCTGCGATCTGGATAGAGAACAGTTGCGCATCTAGCAAATTGTCCTCTAAATTACTTGGTTCTTCTCCTGAGTCTATCCGCGACAGATGATCTAGTCCAGCATTTAATCTTCCTGGTTTCACAATGATTTCAAAGTCATACTCCTAAAATAGGAGTAGCCATCTGCAAATTATTCCTCCTAACACTGGCTTATTGACCAAATACTTCAACGCGGAATGGTCAGTGAACATCTTGAATGAGGCACCCAACAGGTAGTTCCTGAACTTCTGTAGAGCGTACACCATAGCTAATCCTTCTCGTTCTGTAGTGGTGTAGTTTTTTTCTGCAGTGGATAGCTTTCTACTGGAGTATGCAATAGGATGATCGATACCCCCTTCTCCTAGTTGTGTCAAGACAACCCCCAGTGCGATGCCAGATGCATCCACATGTACATGAAATGGCTTAGTCCAATCTGGGAATACTAAGATGGGTGCTGTAACCATATTCTCTTTAAGGGTGTCTAAGCTTTTCTGACATTCCTCATTCCATAGGAACTTCACATCTTTCTTTAACAGCTTCTCCGTGGGTGTTGTAATCTTTGCATAACCTTTGATGAATTTTCTGTAGTACCCGGTATGACCAAGCACTGTTCGCAATTGCTTAACTGAGTTGGGCGCTGGAAGATTTACAATGATGGCAATCTTTGCGGGATCTACCACCAAGCCTTGTCTGCAAACAATGTGACCCAACAAAATACCAAACGGTGCACAGAATATACATTTTTTCAAGTTAAGAGAAATCTGATATTGCCTACATTTCTCTAACATCAATATTAAATCGCCTATATGGTCTCGGATCAATCCGAATACAGTCCAATCATCAAAATAGACTTCTAAGAATTTATGAATGTAGTCCTTAAAGACAGCAAATACTACTCTAGAAAATATAGCTAGTGCATTCTTAAGACCAAAGGGCATTACCGTATACTAGAATGAGCCCCATTCTGTTGCAAAAGTGGTCTTCTGTCGATCCTCTAGATGGATCCTGATCTGGTGATAGCCTGAAAAGCCATCAGTGAAGGAGTAGACCTCCTGTCCTCCTACATTGTCTAGCACTTCATCCGTGAATGGTGTCGGAAATGGATCATGAAGCGACGCATCGTTGAGCTTACGCAAATCGACACAAATCCTGATTTCTCCTTTGGTTTTCTTTTCTTGTCCGACCATGGGACTAACCCATTCGCTTTCTTCAACTGGTTCAATGATGCCTGCTACTAGCATCTTGTCGATCTCCTCTTTAAATTTTTCTTTATACCGCGGATTTAGTCTATATGGACACTGCTTAACTGGCCTAGCATCCACTTTCAATGGTATCCGCATGACTCCTAGATCTCCGACTATTCCATTCATCTTGGTGAACTTGGTGGGGAATAGGTCCTGATAATCATGTAACAGATCTGGAATATGTCCTACCGTTTTATCATCCCAGTAGTCTCCAATAGATGCAAACTTGGGTTCTGCTTCTGTGCCAATATTAATCTTTTTAATCTTGATGGGCTCTGTGATAGCTGGAATCTGGAGCTTTGGTCCTTTAATGTCGCGAGTCCCCTCCAACTCTGGAATATTAATACTGCGAAGGTTCTCATCCTCACCCTTATCTTCATCACCTGACTCTGCTGCGAAGTTATAACACTCAAGCGCATCTTCTAGCTGGGTGGTCCACTCAGGCTAAGCAGACACTGATATGGTACAGTCTTCAAATATCTTTATCTTTATAACGTCTAAGGCCTGATCAATACTTGGAAACTCATTTTCAAAAGAGAAAGTGAGTAAGAAGTTGTCTATCATAAGTGGCCATGTAACCGTTCCCTTGCGCAACTCGGTTTCTGTGTACCAGTTCCTCGGAACTGTGTCTAAAGTGTGAATGAATCGGTGAACCCATTTATCCCCGAGAATATCCGACCAATTCTGTTCACAAGCCTTGATATGTGACCTGGGGTCACTTTCTCCTGTGTATTTCTGCTGGACATACTCCCTGTCAGTAGAGAATCTGATCGCCATCAATCTCTTAAGATCATCCCATGATGTGATATTCTCTTTATGTGCGTACCACCATCTTGCAGGTGTAGCTCGAACTGCAAGGTCCATAGCTGCGATCCTCTGCTCGTGAGGAATTTCCTGTTCAAACTGCTGGAGAAAATCATGGATATCTGTTAGACCGTGAAACGATGGAATATCGTTAATCTCTGCGCCAATCCATCGCAGTGACTTAGTCATAAACGCACATCTACGAGCTGAGACTTCGTAAATTCTATTCTACTAGTTTTCTAGACCGACATCCGAATCCGATGCACATGAGCTGTCACATTGCCAACTAATATTCCCTTCTGCGGTTGGATTGATGTAGTCACTCTGGTTCGCAGTCATCTGATATAGGCTCTCCATGTTATGTGCCTCTTCCTCTGCTTGGATAGGTTCAATGTATCTAGGACCCTAAAGAGGATCCAACGGTGCGATGACCCGGATTTGCGCATCCTCAAAGGTCATTTGTCTTCTCTTTAGGTCGATAACAGCCATGTTATCGATTGCCCAATCAATGCCTAGTAAAGTTGGGTATGGTCTACTATCGCCAATGATTTCTATAACTTCAAAGTCCGCAAAGCTGCGAACTCCATCAATGTCAACTGGTACTTGTGGTAATCGACCCAGTGGCGATACCCTCTGTTGATTGGCTAGTCTCAGATGGATAGGCGATCTGACTAACTTAGGGCTACCCATCTGTTCCCATGTCTGCTTAGTCAGAAAATTTACCTCTGATCTTAGATCTAGGATCACCTCATCCATTTCAAATTCTCCAACCTGTGCTGTGAGCCTCATCTCTCTTCATGTTCTTGTATGGCCCCTAATACTATGCACAGCGCGCTGTGCACTGCTCAAGAGAGAAGATTGCTGAAACTGATCTATGATGCGCTGAAGCTCTCCAATAGCTTGTTCATTTCTCACAAGTTTCAAGCAACTACGCAGGAAGGATTGTACACTTCCTGTCGATTCATCCTCATCGCATCTTCCCGATGTGGTAGCCTGCGATATTTGTACAGGGCTAATGCCACAAGGTGTTTGCTGCGGTACGCCCCTAGACGGCAGTACCTGCGATCCTGATTGCGTAGGGTCATTAAAGAAAGTCTTAGCTTCCTGAAATGTCTCTTTATTCTTCTGCGGGTCAAGTGGTGTCAATTTATTAGTAGCTTTGCGCACCCACTCGTGACCTGTGTTCTTCTCAGCATCCTGCGATGTTCCACTGGTGGAAGCACCGCTACGAGTCACAATGTTGACTCTTGGTTCTGGTTCTTTTTGCTCAGCAGCAATAAGCTGGATGTTATGGTTTACTGCTGGCTTAGGTTCTCTGATCTTGGCTAACAAGACAGGACATTCTTCTATAGGGTGATCATAAGATTTGCAATAGTTACATGTCGTCGTAGGGCTCTGACAATCCCTAGCATAATGTCCTACAACTCCACAGTTGTAACAAGTAATATGTCCACGGCCACGGCCAAAGCCTTCACCACGGCCAAAGCCTCCTCCACGGCCTCGTCCTCTGAATCCTCCTCCACGGCCTCCATGAGCCGGTTCATGCTGTGGTCCTGCTGCTGGACCCAGTGCCTCTGATTGGACTCTATAGAAGTCCTGCTTACTCCCAACCATGAGATCATTGGCTCTGCAATTGTGTTCATCATGGCCTACGGACTTGCAAAAGTTACAGTATAAGTTCTTAGGGGTCTGTACATACTTCTGAAGTAGAGGGCATTGCTGAGGTGGATGTCCTCTGGTTTTACAAATTTCACACCAGGGCCCGTGAGTCTGTGGCAAGGGGTTAAGAGCCCTAGTTGCTAGATATTCTACAAAACCTGGACAGTTGTCCTTCGTATGGCCCTGTGCTTTACACTTTATGCACCATATATCTTGTGCAGTCTCTTTGCCCTTCTTAATCTCATGCAATTGTAACGTGAGATTAGCTAGCTGGTTTTGTAATGTTGCCAGGCCTGTGCTGGTCTCAGCTATAGGTGAAGCCTCTAGTTTCATTGCCATCTCCAACGCTTCATCCTGCGTCTGGAGTTTCTGCTGCATCAATGGTAGTCTGATGTGAGGGAGCAGCGCTGTAATAAACCATTCTTTATGCTGCTATGGTGCAAACTCAAAGCTGACTTGGTCTATAAGGGCTTTGAATTTCTGGTCAAAGTCCCATACTGACTCTGAAGGTAACTGTTTAATGTCCTTGAGCTCTGTGATACACTGCGACTCAGACTTAGGTTTCTTAAATTCTTTGATCATGGCCGTCCGGACCTGTACGAGCGTTCTGGGTATCGCTGAGGTATAATTCATATACCATGTTAAGGCTCGTTCCCTAAGTGTGGTGACCAACTGTACGAGTTTAATGTTATCATCTTGGATTCCTTTAATAGTCCATACTGCTTCACATAGAAACCAATGCTGCTCTGGGTCTTCTGCCCCTATACCCTTAAAGGTAGGTAACTTCATATCATCCCCCATTCTATTTCTATGTGGTGGATGTTGATTTGCTGTGTTACTGCCACTCGACGGTGTAGGTGGAGGTGATGTAGCGGTAGTATGTACTGTATGCGAACTACTGGATGTAGTTCCCACAGGATTACTCTGAGTCCCGGTTTGTTTCTGAGTATAAGGGTGGTAAGGGATACCCCCTTCTGTTCTTTCTATATTACTATGACTCTGTTGTCTAGTATTATCTGGGCTGTGTTCAAATATGGGAGATCTAAAATCTAGTTTATATTTCTTTCCACTACGTGTGCATCCAATGTCATCAAAATCACTCTCAAACTCTTGTGACATTACATTGACTTAGCTTATTGGTCTGAGACTATATCCATTACTCCTTTTTCATACAATAACATATTAATGGACAAGTTCAAAGAGTTTAGGTACTTACCGCGATATCCTTTGAAGAAGTACCGTTCGACTTCGCTGAAGCTTTTTCTTTGTTCAACTGCAAACTCTGTGACGAAACCTTCTAGCACACTCGCAAGCCAGAAGTCTACTGTCCTCGAAATGGGATTATCAAGACTCTTCACGGTCTGAATCAGCTCATGTGTCCAGACAATGTTCCTCTTCTTCCTGAATATATTCTGATTAGTCAACTTTGATAACCAGTCGAATAACTCGTTTGCATAGGTTACAAAGAATATCGCATGCAGATCTGTAAAGATATGTTTTTGTAACCAGTCCTCTGTACTAAGCCTCGGACTCTTGTTCTCTTTCTCAGCAAACTCTTTTTCCTTTGACTCAACCCACAGGTTAAGTTCTTCTCTGGTAGGGTGCCAACAGAAGATGAGCACTCAGTTGTTCAAAACCCGCAACGGAACCATTTGTTGACTCGCTTGGGCAGACCCGGGTTTACTGTTTATGTGTCAACAAAACCCCTAGCTCACTGGCCCTTTCGGCGACAGACTGCAGGGTGGCCTAAAGTCTCACCCGAAGTGATCCTAATGGGTTGGCCAAAGACTCAGGTGTCCTTAACCAGGTTCTGCAGCATCCTACGTGTCTCGCGACTCTTCTTAGCCAGTGGGATTCCTCTGCGCACCGCAGTCCTCTCTTACTCACGGCTCTGATAGGTAATGACCCCTATCGCATCGCAGCGTCTCAAGCGATGCGCAACCTCCTCTCTATACAGTCCGTCGCCTGCGATGTCTCACACCGTAACTTCCTCGACGGAGCGATATCACACTTCTGCGCTACGATATCTTCCACAGTAAGACTCAATGCGATCCTCAAGATCCACGGTTTCCTCTCTATGTAGGGTAACTCTGTTACGTCTAAACAGGGTGTTAAACAATCTTACTCAACTCCCATCGTTCAACACTCTCAATCTCGACTGTATTTGGCTTACCGGACTAAGTAACCAGAATTACTTAACACTGTGACTGCTACTGTGCAACCTTAAGGGCTGATAAACTCCTACAGAGGATACTTGATACATTCACTTGCATTCAACCATCCTTGTACTATAACTGAATGGAAATATACATACACTACTAACTGATAGCAAAGTTCATGCAAAGAGTGATAGATAATAGTAAATAAACACAATCACATGCATCAATCACATAACACGCAGGTTTTACGTGGTTCACTTCCAGGATAGAAGCTACGTCCACAAAACTGTGTTTATATATTATAACTCGGGGAAGTAAACACAGTTCTATTGCACCTCATATGCAACACGAGATCTTCTGGGTAACTCCATACATAGCCTAGAGCCCTTCTCTCTTAGATCTCTTCTCTTTCTCTATATTGCTTCTCTTACAATATATTCTTCCCTATCTCTCTGTCAATCCCTGCAGATTGTTACATACATGCTTAATGAACCAGCTACTGGTTGCAGTAAGATAACTACAGGCTAATAGCAGAACCAGATCTCGGCTCCTACAGTACACTGACTATGAGCTAACAGACTCACTCTAACTAGCTAGTAATCTAAATAGCTAACCGGCTAACCTTTTACAATACAAAATACATCCCTTTATAGGCGGCCTGAAGGTCTCGCCATTACAACACTGTGGGCCTGTGACAACAGTAATCCCCCAAAACCCTAATTTATGACAGTCGGCTTATTTGTACTTGGAGTAGTCGCTCTCTGTCACACCACTGCTCTCTGCAGTCTTCCATGCTTCCCGACGCTGACCATGGGTACCGGCGCCGCTTCCCGTCTGTACTTCGTCTTCAATACCTCAGCCTTGTTGCTCCTTTTTTTTAATGAAGGTAGCTCAGCTCTCCTGTCTCCGCCGCTGCCTTAAGTGCAGTGGGTGAGCTCTCTCCTCTTGGCCGCTCAGGTATTGTTTCTCCTTCACTTTCTCGTTCAAAACAACAGCTTTTTCTGTAGCTGCGGGACCCTACTCCAACAACAAGAGTTGTCCAAGGCCATGGGCATAGTGATAGATGTGATTTAATGAATAAATCAGTAAAGCTTTCTGACACAAGTTCAGGATCTTGTTGTAGAGCTTCCTCTGTAGATCAAAATATTGCTGAAAGCGGTGAATGTGAAGCAAATCCTAGGGCATCATGAACAGTTCCTTTTGTCTCTAAGGCAATTGGTCGTCCTTTAGAAAAGTATGCTACCGTTCTTATGTCAAGAAAATATCTTCAAGACATCGGTTTTACATAGTCATGTATCTGTCAAGGAAGCAGTCCTTCCATTTGAAAAGTTTCAGGGATGTGATATGGTTCTTGGTCCTGAAATGTAAAGCACTGGAGAAGTGATGGGCATAGACTTTAAAAATCCTATGGCATTTTCGAAGGCACAAATCGCAGCAAATCAAAAAATGCCTCTTGCAGGCACAGTTTTTTTTTAAGTTTAAATGATTTCACCAAACCAAGCCTCCCAACAATTGCAAACGGATTCATTGAACTTGGTTTCACAATTGTTGCAACAACTGGCACGGCTAATTTGTTGAAAATGGAAAGAATTCCAGTGGAGAGAGTTCTGAAACTCCATGAAGGGTGTCCACATGTAGGTGACATGATGACAAATGGTCAGATTCAGTTAATGGTGATCGCAAATTTAGGAAATATTGGGACAGGGTTCCAAACATCAAATTCAATATCGCAAAGGTGCTGCAGTCCCTGATTCCAATTATGGATCACTCAGTTGTAGAGCAGTCCATTCACCCTTGCTTTGTTGAGATAAGTGAAGATCCTGATGATGATGTAAGATACTTTGCTGGTGAAGCACTTTGGGCATGTGATCAGGACGGATTTCAAGATGATTCAATGAGAATAATGAGGGACATCCAGAAAAATCGAGAAAGTTTTTCAGATACTGTTATTTTCAGCGAACTTCAATGACAATGTCAAGATGTTCATAAGATTCCAAATGCAAATCAGGTATTTGTGAAAGAGGAGGATTTGTCATTGGATGCTATTAAACAATACTGTGTGAAATACCCAAGCGAACTTGCAAAAATCAAGGTATTAAAAGACAGAGTTTTCCCACTAGCAGAGAATCTTGGGCAAACAATAATATTTGTTCACACAAGAGAGAGTGCAAGTAAGCTGCATAGCATGTTAGAAGCAGAGGGTTACCGATGCACTTCCATGCAAGGTCATCTCAAACTGGAGGACAGGGATAGAATAATTGGGGAATTTAGATCAGGGATAACAAGGATATTTGCACGAGGGTTTGACCAAGCACATGTTACCTTCGTTGTCAATTTTGAACTCCCTGTGAGAATTTATTCTTCAGATGAACTTGATTATGAAGTTTATTTGCACAGAATTGGTCGAATTGGACGTCTCGGTCGCAAGGGAGTGGATTTTAATTGCCTGGTCACAAGACAGGATGAGGAAAACATGACCAAAATTGAAAGACATTTCTAGCAATATGCAACTCAGGTTTGTTGGGATAATGAAGGTGATTTTGAGAATGCAGAGAAAGAAGCAGTTCGAACACATGATGACTTAGAGTAAGGAGGCGCAAATGGAGAACAAAGATGTTGAGTTTGCCAGATTGCAAAAAATATCTTTAGACTTAGAATCATAAACCAATTAGGATATGATAGATGTCTATTTATGTTTGTATTTTGTATTACACTTGTGTTTAGACTCTTTTAAGAAGATCGACTTTGCTATTTTTGAAAGCATTCGATCAATAGAAATAGGATCTGATAACTATCTCTGAAACTGAGAGGTTTTGTATATAAGGGATAGTAACTTGATACGAAGGGGGTGGCAATTGGAGATGGGAATCCAATTTTGATGTATGTTGTATGACATGAAACTCTCTGCATCTTCAATACAGGTTCTGCTTTGATATGATTATGATTATGAGTTGATTTTGTATTTTATGAATTGTATTTTTTATGATTTATCCTGTATATGGTCAATTACATTCCATTACATGATTCTTATGATAAAATACAGTTATCTTTCAAATCTTTAGTGACAGAGTCAGTCTCATTCCATAAATTCATGCTCGTAGTTCCCTTGATATTGAATTTTGTATTCCATTTTATGTCATATAGATCTTTAATGGTTATATTATTTTCCTACATCTTTGATTATATACCAACCCAGTTTTTATTTTGATTTTATTGAATTATATTTTTTTAAAGATTTCTTTAAGCTTGAACCCCTGTATTCTAGGTTCAACTTTAGGGATAACATCTTCTGGCGCCATTGCCGGGGACGGAGAAGTGAAGATATCTTCCCCAGGAAAGAATGACAATGATTAGATCCAGCTCTTGATGGTGAACAGGAGCAGGACACTAGTTTGACTACATATTTATTCACCAGGCGACTCCATGTTTGAAGAATCCAAAGGCGATTTTACAATCCCAAGATGTCAAAGGGTTTTAATACTATTTTGACACAGAGATTTTCTCCACTCAATTTCTCAGTTGTTCTTAGCTTTCCAAATACAGTACCTATCATGGACGAATGGGGAGATTTTCTTCCGCGATTTAGAGAAAAGGAAGAGGACAATCCGGCACATCAGGTAATTAAATTTCATCAATGCATGGATCAGCTAAGTATACATCATGAAGATGTATTGATGAAAATGTTTATGTATTAATTAGATGGTTGTGTGAGACAATGGTACAAAACTCTTCCTGCTTCTAGTATTTCGTCTTTAAAAGATTTTCATGATGCTTTTTATTCATATTGTAAGAGGATTTACCTAGCTGAGTGTCTTTTTGAGCATTGTTGTAGGGGATATGCATTATATATCCAGGGTTTAGTAGTAGATTCTTCCAATAGTAAAGATGAAGCTAGTGGTTATGCTATGAACAAGGAAGAAGATCTATTATCTTCCTCTAATTCTGTTTTACAACAAGAAATTTTTCAAAATTTTGATATTAAAGTTGATGATAGCATCATAGAACAGAAATCTTCATCTTTAGAAATCGATCAGAATGCCCCATTTTATGATGAAGACATTGAAGTTCTAGATTGGGATCAGCATCAATCGATTCACTTTGAGGATATGCCAATCTATGATGAGTATTTAAATGAAGAAGAGCATATCCCTACATCACCTTTTGTTGATTTGAGGGGCATCCAACGGATGTATGACAACAATGAATCAAATTTTGATGAAGAACAACATTGTGTGGAAATCAACCATCCTAAATCCCTAGAAAACATTGAGCATCCATATTTGCAATTCAATTTGCAGGTAGCTGAAAGTGGCAGCCATTATGAGGAAGAGGATATACAGAAATATGTTGATCTTCAACTTAAACAGCAGCAAGAGGTATTTATTTATAGCTTCATTGATCCATTTGTTGATTATATGGAGTCTTTGAGCAGCTCAAATGTCATATTGTTTTTGTCAAATGAAGGTTGGCTTTTCCTTCTTTTGAAATGAATTTTGATATTCCATGGGCTCCTTTATTCATCATCTCCAGATCAGAAGTTTTACCAGTTAGTCAAATATTTGTATGGCTTCATTGGAAGCATGATTTTACCTAATCAAAAGAAAGTAGATGATTAGAATGGGAGCTGTAAATAAATAAGCTTGATGCTTCAAGCATTTCCTTAAGTTTGTACAGTGTGATCAGATTGTTGTGAGAAGATCATTTCAATTTGCAGAGTAGTTTAAAGATTCAGACAGTAGTTTGTTTTCAAGCTTTTTAAGTAGCAGAGATTTGTGATGAAGACTCCAGCCCAATGAAATGGAAAGGCACTTGGTCTACTTGTTCTTAGCAGCTCACATGGAGCATGCCATCCCCAGACAAAGCCAGATGTTGTCATCAGATCTGCTCCAACAAAATTTATAAATTTCTAGCAACACACAAGAAGGTTTCATCTAAGGTGGCCTTCAATTGATCCCACACGATAAATTCAAAAGCTTATGCTCTGTTTAAGAATTTGTGAAAATGACAAAATTGTCAGTAAGAATATACTTCAATTCAGAGGTATGGAAGAGATCGCCCAGGTGTTTAATTCATGTGTGTTCGAAATTTGGTGAGAAACCAAAAGCTTGAAAGAGAACCATGCTAATTGTCTGTTGAAGGGAAGCGTGAACCATCTGGTACTTCCAATACACATGGATTTAAATTAAATCTACATGGCAGCATGAACACAAATGATGTAAAAGTGCAGAATGGCATTATCTTACGGCAATGTCTTGGATATATTCCACGGGTAGTAGACAAAATTGAGAATCTGCACATTTTCAAACAAATATTGGAACTAATGGAGCGTGCACACTCACAAGGAATGCTTTTAGGAAACATTCGCCCTTCTTGTTTTGTACTCTCATCATTAAATTGGGTAGAATTTCTTGAGTCTCTGGCAAGTCAAGTGAATCTCGAATGCTCCAAAGATACAATTTTCCCTTCAACTAACCCCATAGATGACTTGTCAAAGCCCCAGCAAATGAGAAAGCATTGCAGACAGTATTTATTAACAGGAGTTGTCCAAGGCCATGGGCATAGTGATAGATGTGATTTAATGAATAAATCAGTAAAGCTTTCTAGCACAGGTTCAGGATCTTCTTGTAGAACTTCCTCTGTAGATCAAAATATTGCTCAAAGCAGTGAATGTGAAGCAAATCCTAGGGCATCATGAACAGTTCCTTTTGTCTTTAAGGCAGTTGGTCATCCTTTAGCAAAGTATGCTACCTTTCTTATGTCAAGAAAATCTCTTCAAGACATCGGTTTTACATAGTCATGTATCTGTCAAGGAAGCAGTCCTTCCATTTGAAAAGTTTCAAGGATGTGATATGGTTCTTGGTCCTGAAATGTAAAGCACTGGAGAAGTGATGGGCATAGACTTTAAAAATCCTATGGCATTTGCCAAGGCACATATCGCAGCAAATCAAAAAATGCCTCTTGTGGGCACAGTTTTTCTTCTTAAGTTTAAATGATTTCACCAAACCAAGCCTCCCAACAATTGCAAATGGATTCATTGAACTTGGTTTCGCAATTCTTGCAGCAACTGGCACGGCTAATTTGTTGAAAATGGAAGGAATTCCAATGGAGAGAGTTCTGAAACTCCATGAAGGGCATCTACATGTAGGTGACATGATGACAAATGGTCAGATTCAGTTAATGGTGATCGCAAATTCAGGAAATATTGGGACAGGGTTCCAAACATCAAATTCAATATCGCAAAGGTGCCGCAGTCCCTTATTCCAATTATGGATCACTCGGTTGTAGAGCAGTCCATTGGCCCTTGCTTTGTTGAGCTAAGTGAAGATCCTGATGTTGATGTAAGATACTTTGCTGGTGAAGCACTTCAGGCATGTGATCAGGACGGATTTCAAGATGATTCAATGAGAATAATGAGGGACATCCAGAAAAATCGAGAAATTTTTTCAGATACTGTCATTTTCAGCAACCTTCAACGACAATGTCAAGATGTTCATAAGATTCCAAATGCAAATCGGGTATTTGTGAAAGAGGAGGATTTGTCGTTGGATGCTATTAAACAATACTGTGTGAAATGCCCAAGCGAACTTGCAAAAATCAAGGTATTAAAAGACAGAGTTTTCCCACTAGCAGAGAAGCTTGGGCAAACAATAATATTTGTTCGCACAAGAGAGAGTGCAAGTAAGCTGCATAGCATATTAGAAGCAGAGGGTTACCGATGCACTTCCATGCAAGGTCATCTCAAACTGGAGGATAGGGATAGAATAATTGGGGAATTTAGATCATGGATAACAAGGATATTTGCACGAGGGTTTGACCAAGCACATGTTACCTTCGTTGTCAATTTTGAACTCCCTATGACAGTTTATTCTACAGATGAACTTGATTATGAAGTTTATTTGCACAGAATTGGTCGAAGTGGACGTCTCGGTCGCAAGGGAGCAGCGTTTAATTGCTTGGTCACAAGACAGGATGAGGAAACCATGACCAAAATTGAAAGACATTTCTAGCGATATGCAACTCGGGTTTGTTGGGATAATGAAGGTGATTTTGAGAATGCATAGAAAGAAGCAGTTCGAACACATGATGACTCAGAGTAAGGAGGCGCAAATGGAGAACAAAGATGCTGAGTTTGCCAGATTGCAAAAAAGATCTTTAGACTTAGAATCATAAAGCAATTAGGATATGACAGATGTCTATTTATGTTTCTATTTTGTATTACACTTGTGTTTAGACTCTTTTAAGAAGATCGACTTTGCTATTTTTGAAAGCATTCGATCCATAGAAATTGGATCTGATAACTATCTCTGAAACTGAGAGGTTTTGTATATAAGGGATAGTAACTTGATACAAAGGGGGTGGCAATTGGAGATGGGAATCAAATTTTGATATATGTTGTATGACATGAAACTCTCTGCATCTTCAATACAGGTTCTGCTTTGATATGATTATGATTATGAGTTGATTTTGTATTTTATGAATTGTATTTTTTATGATTTATCCTGTTGTAACACCCCGGTTTTGACCTTGTTGCATTAGATGTATATGATGTATATATTGTAAATAATCATGGTGAGGAGCTAAAGGCCAAGGCCCCACCATTGATTGGTTATGCTATGTTTCGGATTTAAATTGTCACCGATGGTATATCGGGGCATGCGGCATACATATTGAGTTTTGTCATCATGTAAATATGCATCTTTAATTAAAATGAACACAACCAGCTATGTTCATGGCAACCATAATGAAAAGGGAATGATTTTCACAAAGATAAGGGTGGGGGATGTCAAACCTTGGCCTATGGGGAAAAATCCATGTGTCACCTTCCCTTGTCTTACCAACTACCACCATTAAAAGCTCTACTGTTAGCTAGGGCAGTTATGGTTGGGAGTGGAGTGTGGCAGGACTGTCAGTCCTTGCCCACACGCACACTCCACCAGCGGGTTGACCTCACGATGGCAAGCAAACCACCGCCATCACTCCAGCGGACTCTGCATTCTCTCCACGGCGCCATTCTTTTCCTTGGCTGTTCATCCTCACGCAGGAGCGGGGGAAGTCTTCTTCATTCTCGCGCACAGGATTTTTCCTGGTTTCAACTCACGTAGCGACCTGGGTGCTGTGCTCTTTCATCCACGAGCTTCCTGTGAAGGGCCATTCACGTTTTCGGCTAGATGTTCTCCTTACAGACTGACTTCTTTACATATTGGGGACGGGAGTCTGCTCATTTTCACGCACAGACTTCTATTATGTTTGACCTCACGCAGCCAAGAGGGGAGCCGTTTATCGGTTGTCATTCACGTTCTTCCACTGAGTGGAATCTGAACGGGCTATTATTCCCCACATTTGTTGGTTGTATATGCTGTTATGCTTGAGGCTGCCGCAGACTGTTTGGAGTCGTTTTCCCTGTTAAGCTGTAATTGCTGATTAATTGCATGCGTGCAATGGTTGGTCTTCAGACTGTGTTGGGAGCAAGGATGGGGGCTTGGTTTGCTTGATAAACCTGGTGTATTTGGAAACCACACAGACAGAGCTAGAGGGCTGGCTTTCTTCTCCACAACCCCTGAATAGCACTGGAAGGGAATGCAGGACCTGAGGGACTGTGTAGCAGAGAAGGGACTGATTCCTTGTGTTGGGTGTGTGTGGATGTCTTAGAAGTCAGGCTAGTTCTGGTGTAGGTGTTCCTAGCTCTGTAATGAGCTCACCAGCTTAACATTTAGCATTTCCCAACTCCTTGATGGCCTGATAAACCTGACCATGTTGGCTTGGCTGTCTTGTCGATGGCCTAATAAACCCAACTGTGTTGGCTTGGCTATGTTTTGTGTATCATTGGCTATGTGTAAGCCTGCTTGTTCCTTATTCCTTGGAGAATCATGCCCAGCTCGGGGGGTGGCAGCGTTGCTGAGAGATTAAGGAGTACGCTGGCCTATGGTTGGGTGGAACGTTGCAGCGACGTAGCTAGTTGCGGAACGAGTTCTTCACAAGATAAGTAGTCTTGTCTATTTTACTTCTACAATCATATTTTCTGTTAATGGATGTGATGAACATGCTGAATGAATGCTTGTATGAATGTATGTTGCTTCCGTTGCGTAGGATAAATAATTACATCTGTGTATGTTCAACTTCAATGCATTCTATTTTAGCATTTTTATGAATTTACATGTTCATGGGGCTGGTAGCCCGAATGGTTAACGCCATGGTAGCGTCCTCTTCGTCGGTCAAAGGGTCAGGGACGTTACACCTGTATATGGTCAATTACATTCCATTACATGATTCTTATGAGAAAATACAGTTATCTTTCAAATCTTTAATGACAGAGTTAGTCTCATTCCATAAATCCGTGCTGGTAGTTCCCTTGATATTGAATTTTGTATTCCATTTTATGTCATACAGATCTTTAATGGTTATGTTATTTTCCTACATCTTTGATTATATACCAACCCAGTTTTTATTTTGATTTTATTGAATTATATTTTTTTTTAAATTTCTTTAAGCTCGAACCCCTGTAGTCTAGGTTCAACTTTAGAGATAACAAGTTCATAATCTGCATTGCTCGCACTATGGTCAAGCTAAAACTTTGAAGCATTTTTTCTTGTTTTGTGTGTATGCCAATGCAACTTGGGCCTATGTTGACAACTATTGTTGACCTCCCTCTCTTGGTCTGCTACGTTGTCAAGTGACCACCTTCTTTGGGTCATGGCGATCAAGGCCATTGGATGCTTTTTCAAGAGAGTAAGCTAATCTCTAGACGATTTGCACTTTTTCGTCCTTTTTTGTCGAAATCTGACGATGTGATTTGTTGTTGAAATTGCAATTTTAACTGTTCAAATTACAATTTTGATTGCAGAAATGGATTCAACATCCTTGATTATCCTTGGGGCACCTCGATTATGCAATTCCAACCACCCAAAACTGCCATTTTAGCAATTTCATCCGGATTTTGCCAAAAAAATCATCGGATTTTAGGTGCAAATTGTCTAGAATTTAGCTTACTTCCTTCTCAAAGTTGGAGTGGTCTTCTATATTTGGAACTAACGTAGTCACCTTTTGGTTAATGGTTATCCTTCATGTCATTAATGTTCTTGGTATGACAATGCATTATATATTGTCAACTTGCTACTACATATAGAAGTAGCATTGAAAGGTGTGCCTCGAAATGGAGCACTGTAGCAAATTTTAGACTATTAGCATGGGGCAGACATGTACCATGAGAAAGATACATCCTAACTCACCAAGCATGTAGCCTCTAGGTGTCCATATTCTGTTGGACCTACAACCTCTCTCTCAACCTAACTCAATGGGTTCCATATTTGGTGGTCCGGTGGGCTCTACTCACAAACAAGCAAGTCTAGGACAGGCAAGAGAGGGTGTGTTGTGGTATTCCTCGGCTACGGTACATGGACAAGCAATTCCCCGCCATGGCACTCATAATTTTAGAGAGGCCCAAGCCCTCATAGCTACCCACTGATGAGTGGAATCATGTTAAGCTTTCGAAAGTTAGTCCTCCAACTATGGATTGAGGCGTCCACAAATAACCATGACCAGCATCCTCCTACAGCCGACATGGTCACGTTTTAGTGGTTTCTTGTTAGGGTGTAGGCCCTTTTGCTTTTATGACTGTGCTATTTTAGTAGGGTGTAAGCCAACCCTCTTTTTTACTCATGACTTAGGCTTCGGGACAGGGTGTTTTGGCTTTTACCAAGCTTCGTATAGTTTTCTCTTTTCCCTGTGGAGGCTACATTGGCAGCCCATCTTTTTTGTATTAAAGCTTGTAAATTTTGAATAGTTCAAAATGAAGCTTTATTTCTTTAAAAAAAGCTATATTGCAAAACAATCATAATTGACTTGTAATCCTAACATCTAATTACTTATCCAAATCTCCCATAGATTCAAATTAAGCTAGACTACATATTTTAACTTTAATAGGTTATAGAATTTACATGCACGATGAACTGTATTATGTCAATCATTTCACAGATTTGACACAATTCCATATTAGGGTGTTAGTTTATAGACATTCTTTATGGCTTGAGCTTACCATCATATCAAAAGATGCCCAAAAACACACCTCTCTTGGTGCATATATCATACTCTGCTTAACAAAGGAATGGTAAGCAACCTATTAGTTTGAAAGCATGAATGTATGCATTGCATATTCAACTAGCATCGCGAGTAATCTCCACAACAACACAATCCATTCCATAAAATGGTGGAATCAGTTCACAATAATTCTCATCCAACAAACTTGGAGATGAACTTAGTGACATTGTGACAGTAATTACACACGCAACGGTTATTCATGACAAGGATGGGGTGCCTGAGCTTGTATTTATGATCCCAAAACTAATCACTAGCTTTTCACTATGACTGCATAGAGTGCTTTGCTTTTGCCCCCTCCACATTGTGCACTGCAAGACTTGTGTTAGGCTCATAACTTGCCTTCATCATTGACCCATACAAGGTTTCCAACATTGCATAATTTTTTTCACATGGATGGGTTGTGTCTCCCATGAGGAATGTTTGAACCTGTTTGTACAGCAATAAAACTACACCCTGGTTGCTTCTTCACTCCCCTCTCTTTCATCATTGACCTCAACTTTACTACATCCTCCCACCTGTGTGCCTCAGCATATATGTTTGACAACAGTACATAATTTCCAGAATTGTTTGGTTCTAATTCAAAAAGGTGTTTTGCTACTTGTTCTCCAAGCTCAATATTACAGTGAATTCTGCAGCCCCCAAGCAAAGCTCCCCACACATTTGCGCTGGGCTCTAATGGCATCTCTTTGATAATGCCATGTGCTTCATCAAGATGCCCTGCACGCCCAAGAAGGTCAACCAAGCATGCATAATGTTCCAGCTTAGGTACAAGGCCATAATCTGACTTCATGCACTCAAAGTATTCCCAGCCCTGGTCGACTAACCCTGAATGAGAACAGGCAGTCAAAATAGCAGTGAAAGTGATATGATCTGGTTTTGTGCCTATCTGTTGCATTTGGGAAAAAAGAGCAAGAGCATCCACACCATGTCCATGTATTCCATATGCCAGAATCATTGCATTCCATGAGACCACATTTCGACTTGACACCATATCAAACACTTTCCGAGCGACGTTTAAATTCCCACATTTGGCATACACATCTACAAGTGCAGTGCCCACAACAACATCAGATTCAAATCCACTTCTTAATGCATAACCATGGATCTGCTTACTTTGTTCCAGTAACAACAGACGTGCACACGCAGGTAAAACACTAACTATGGCAATTGAGTCAGGTTTTATACCATGGACTTGCATTTCATTGAAGAATGCCAAGGCTTCATGGGGGTGGCCATTCTGGGTATAAGCAGCAATTATTGCAGTCCATGACACAACATTTTGTTTAGGTATTCTTTCAAACAGTTTGTGGGCCATGTTAACATCCCTACATTTGGCATACAGGTTTATAAGAGCATTGCCAACATTAACATCAGATTCAAATCCACTCTGTATTGCATAACCATGGATCTGCTTACCTTGTTCCAAATCCAATAAATGGGAACACACAGGCAAAACACTAACTATGGTAATTGAATCAGGTTTTATACCATGAACTTGCATTTCACTGAAGAAAGCCAAGGCTTCATGGGGATGGCCATTTTGGGAATAAGCAGAAATTATTGCAGTCCATGAAACAACATTTTGTTTAGGCATCCTATCAAACAAATTGTGAGCAATATAAACATCCCCACATTTGGCATACAGGTCTATAAGCGCATTGCCAATAGTAACATCAGATTCAAATCCAGTTCTAATTGCATAACCATGGATCTGCTTACCTTCTTCCAGAGCGAATAAATGGGCACAGGCAGGCAGAACACTAACCATGGCAACTGAATTGGGTTTTATTCCCTGGACTTGCATTTCAATGAATAATGTCAATGTTTCATGGGGGTGGCCATTCTGGGAATAAGCAGCCATGATTGTGTTCCATGACACAATATCTCGTTCAGGCATTCTTTCAAACAGTTTGTGGGCAATGTTAACATTTCCACATTTGATATACAGGTTTACAAGCCCATTGACCACACGAACATCTGATTCAAGTGCACTTCTTCTTGCATAACCATGGATCTCCTTACCTTGTTCCAGAGCCATTAAAGGCAGAACACTAACCATTGTAATTGAGTTGGGTTTTACTCCCTCGGATTGCATTGCATTGAATAATGCCAATGCTTCACGAGGGTGACCATTCTGGGATTAACCAGCAATAATAGCATTCCATGACACAACATCTTGTTTAGGTATTCTTTCAAACACTTGACGCGCCTTCTCTAAACTGCCGCATTTGGCATACATTGAGGTGAGTGCATTGACCACAAAAACATCCGAGTCAAATCCCGCTCTGATGATATCTTGGTGAATCTCCCTGCCTGCTTGGAGATCTGATAGGTTGCCGCATGCTTTGATAACAGAAAGAAATACCAAATTGTCGGGAACTAAGCCTGTGCGTTGCATTTGATAATAATCCTCAGCGCTTTGTCGGAAAAACCGTTTTTAACATAACCTATAATCATCTCCTTCCATAGCATCTGCTTCCATGACATGCTCATCTCTTATCTTTGTTGGAATGTTAATGTTTGTGTGGGTTAATATGGATTACACGCATTCATTAAGCCTATGACAGGCAAGACTATCAGAGCTCTGTTTTAATCTTTAATGTCTGAACAGGATACAACGTATCAACAAATTTAGGGACATAAATGAAGAGGACCACAGAAAACTACAAACGACTCTGAAAATGGAGATGAGATAACGAATCACTAGACGTTCTGGTCGACAGTTTGAATCCTCCATAACCCTTAATTCGCTTTAGTTTAGAGCTTCAGTTGCAGAGTTACAGAGAGAAAACAATAAAGATTTGGCTGCGGCCGCGATGAGTGCTGTAAATCGTTCAATGTGAGGGAACGGTAAGGATAGATCCGTGAAGGGCGACCACTTTATAGAATATAAAGTAGTGTCACCACATGGTTTGTGCAAGTATGTATCATACGAGTATAACTAGCAATTGTACTTAGGGGTGCAATAAAGAAACCCCGTGTTGCAAGCTAAGCAAGGAGATGTGAACATATATAACAAGAAAGACAATTTGAAGCGTTAATCACAAATTTTAGTAAATAAAATCTTATGGATACAATATTTTAAAGACATTATATTCTTCACATAATTGGCCATTACATTATCCAGATTT
Source organism: Pseudotsuga menziesii (assembly GCA_001517045.1). Taxonomy (NCBI): domain Eukaryota; kingdom Viridiplantae; phylum Streptophyta; class Pinopsida; order Pinales; family Pinaceae; genus Pseudotsuga; species Pseudotsuga menziesii. The sequence continues at coordinate 188,151 of LPNX011018710.1, forward strand.
CAAAAGTAATCATGAAAATTATTCTTCTATCATCCAAATGACAATGGATTGTTAGTTTTTGTAGTTCATTGTAAATACATAAATTTATGGATCTATGCACTAAATAAATAAATTAAATTAAATTTATAAAGAGAAAAAATAAATAATTTATTTATACATTTCTTAAATGTGGATCATGAATATGGAATTCATAACATTTTGAATCTCACCAAACATGTCCAAATTCTAATAATATAAAAAAAGAGGGTAGGTTAATGGACACCATTGGAAAATATCTCAAAAAAATATAAAGAAAAACTTAAAATTGTCTAAATTCTAATAATATAAAAAAAGAGGGTAAGTTAATGGACATCATTAGAATTGCTTGGCTTTTATATTTGTAGACCTACTAAATTCTTAAAGATATATGAATCAAATTATAAAATTTTCATAATATTATAAATCTTATTTTTTATTATGAATTTAATTTATCTATTTCTAGATATATCCAACAATTTTAAGTGTTTCTTTATATTTTTTTAAAAATTCCAAAAACATAAAATAAATTGCAAAATAAAATACTCTTTAACAAATTAATCTTTAAGTAAAAAACATAAAATAAATTGCAAAATAAAACACCATTTAACAAACTAACCTCTATATACTTAAAATATAGATTACCTAATATAATACAAAGATTTGATAAGCTTTTCTTATCTTTAAAACACAACATTTGGCTACTCTTCTCCATGAAATTATATTAAACATTGCCATTTTTCCACAAAATTAGCTACATTATGAATTTAGTTTTGTGAAACAATTACACTTTAGTTTTAGTTTGGATAGAGCATGCTTCCTCCTCCTATTTTAATGGAACAATTACACTTCTATGATCTTGGATTTTAATGGAACAATTACATACGCACCAGCCATCGCCATGGATTAAATGTGGAGAAGCCTGGATACAGAAAATTATCATGATTAGTTTATGTCATATACACATAAATTATCCATCCTTTGGGAATTATGAAACCTTTCATTTCTATATAGAATGCATAGATAGCTGCAAAGCTCAGGGACTGCCTTTCTATCATGTTTCCAGCAACTTATTCCAGAAAATCGTATGGGATTGAATATGTAGCGCATAGTTCTAAAAGCTAGGGTGGAGTTACCACCTCGTCCTAAACCCTGCGAGGCCAATAGTCAATAAACCATATTTATACAAGTTATTTATAACATATAGTTATCATAGTTATCAAGTTCGAATTTTATTTAAAATTAGATATTAAAAAAATTATAGTAAAATTTTCAATTGAAAAAAATTCATCCATACCCAAATATTTATTAGAAAGAAAATTAAGTGTGATACCACACAAGATTTACATAGACAGCTTGATTTAATAAGTGTAAATCAATTTGATTTACACAGACATCAATTTTAAACTAGTTGACAGCCAAATGCTTATAAAAAATAAAGTTAAAGCTTGATTTTTGGCCGGATTTACATAGATAGCTTGCATTAATAAGTCTAAATCAATTTGAAATTAAGTTGATTTACAAAAACATCTATTTCGAATCTGGACATAGACAGCCAAGTAACAATTTGGAATTTTGCATAGGAAAAAATGAAATAGCAATTTGGAATTTTGGATAGCAAAATAATTTGGATGAACTAATCGAACCAAATTAAACATGATAAATGGGCCTGATTGGGTCGAAATTGGTAGCTATGATCTACAAGTATGAGAATGGAGACTTTGGCCGTTGACATATTAATATATTATCATCTAGATTTTCTAGACAGGATATCTAATCATTGAATATATAAATTTTTGGATTTTACTGTGTGGAAGAATTTGTTGAAACACATGAAATCAAAAAGCTTTGGGAGTTGACATTTTATCATTTAGATGGTCTAGACAGGACATATCATAGTACAGATACGAGAGATGCCCATAGTTTTGATGATAAAGTAGTTAATGATTCATATATTTTTAACCTTAATTTGTGTATACAAGTTACAGTTCAGAATAAAATTATTGGACAAAAATTGGAATAAAATTTGAATGTGAAAATGGACGTGTCAAACGAAATGCTGAATTTTTCAATTCGATAGAATCAACCGAATTTGATAACACATCTAATCTCGTATAAAAATGAGGCTACGTATACCTGCTCGAAAGAAACAAGGGCGTTCATTCACCATGATTTCATAACATTTGGCAGTCCCTGGGCTAGGCGTCTGCCATATTGAAAGAGGAAATCCAATAGGCATCTGCCATATTGAAAGAGGAAATCCAAAACATTTGGCAGTCCCTAGGCTAGGCATCTATGATTCAATATCAGTTTGATTTTGAAGTTTATAATGTGTTGGTTTTATGTTAACCAGCTCAAATACTCAAAGAAGCCTGAGCAACTCTCCATCTCAGAGGCATCACAAGCATGATTGAATGGCAAATTCATTCGCTACCTACAGCAGGAAATCACGAGAAGGCAAGTCCTGAGCTCCCTCCCTACATATCGCACGCACACAACAACCATATTTCAGCAAGTCTTTATCTCTCGCAGGCAGGAACAAGAAGTCAGCCCAAAGATGCACGAGTTCCTTACCTCCTGATCCTGGTGTTCCGTGAAAGGAAATTTCATCGTGTCTGCTAGATCAAAGAGACTGCACGCACAAGTGGAAATCTAGTGAATTTCCTTCAGCAACCCCATGGAGGAAATGTTGCAGAGCTTAATACCATGTCAGCAATGTCATGGCTTCTAGAGTCTCTATAACGAGCCCTGTCTGCAGCAAAGCAAGCAATCCCCTGCATCTCTAGCTCTGCACGAAGCCATTTGGTGAAGCGAAGAACAGTTGTATTTTTCCCATGTGTTCCTATGTACACATCACAGCTTCTAAGCCTTGTAGATGACGATAGAGAGGCTGAGGTCCTCGTAAATGAAATATTTTTTAATGGGTTGCTTGCTCGCAATATATTTTTGTGACCTGCGACAGTGTTGAGGTCTATTGGACACCTGTCAGTATGATCCTGAATTGCTATGTGCTTTGTTTGATAAAGACTCCTTGCATAACAACCCAGACTTGTGAATATCATTCAACTGCTTCGCTTTGATGAATGAAGGGCCATAGGATGAACTTGGTAAGTCATTAGCGTTGTTTAAACATGAATTATGAGAAACATGAATTCTAAGGCAGACATGAAATGGGTGTTTGAGAAAAATTGTACCTTTTGATCTTGACGGGCTGAGAGTCACTGTTGGGCATATCAGATTTGTTGTAATTAAATAACACAATGGATTGAAAATCGTCATTGATTAAAGGAGGGGGAGATTTTGGGGAAAACAATGGGGACTGAGAATCCATCATTTTGCAGAGCTTAGCACACCATGAACACTCTTTCTCTGAGGGGATTTGCAGTTTTCTCATCAATTTTGTGTAGTTTCATCAATTTCAAATCAGGTAGGCTATTCCATCATTTTGCAGAGCTTAGCACACCATGAATACGCTTTCTCTGAGGTGATTTGCAGTTTTCTCATCAATTTTGTGTAGTTACATCAATTTCAATTTAGGTAGGCTATTCCATCATTTTGCAAAGCTTAGCACACCATGAATAGGATTTCTCTAAGGTGATTTGCAGTTTTTTCATCAATTTTGTGTAGTTACATCAATTTCAATTTAGGTAGGCTATTCCATCATTTTGCAGAGCTTACTAACATCATGAATACGCTTTCTCTGAGGTGATTTGTAGTTTTCTTATCAATTTTGTGTAGTTACATCAATTTCAATTTAGGAAGGCTATTCCATCATTTTGCAGAGCTTAGCACACCATGAACAGGCTTTCTCTGAGGCGATTAGCACACCATGTATAAGGAAAGTTGACAAAAATTTAGACAACTCATGAAGCTGACATTTAGCCGAGAATCATGGATATCAATTCTGTAATTAGAGCTTGCCGAGAATCATTCTTTCTGTCATTAGTGCCGAGTATCATGGAATTTATTTTGTATAGTTACTACTACAACGTTTGTATATTTCCTAGAATAGATTTGGAGTCTTGTATATATAACTGCCCTGCAGAATCAATAAAATTGAGTTGAATATTTTCCATTCAAAACTCCCTGCATATCTTACTCTCTATATGGTATCAGGAGACCAAAATCTCTAACGAGACCTCGATCCAAACCAGCCATGTCTTCCTCAGACAACCCAAACACTCAGCCTCCCTCTTCCACTACCACACCACTCGTTGCTTTCAACATCACCGCCCAAATAAATGAGAAACTCACCCCCTCCACATTTCCACAGTGGCGTGCCCAATTTGAAGCTCTCCTCATTGGCTATGATCTGATGAACTATGTCACCGGTGATTTATTGTGTCCATCATCCGATGGCACTCCTTCCTCCATCTCTCAAAAAAATCACTGTGTTAGACAAGACAAACTCATTCTAAGTGCTATTCTTGCATCTACAACCACCACCATTACCCCCCTCATTGCCACTGCCAAGACCTCTCATGAGGCATGGAAAAAATTAAACACCATGTATGCAAGCAGATCGCGTACAAGAGCTATGCAACTCAAGGAAGAACTCACCTTGATCCAGTGAGGAAATCGATCGGTTCCAGACTATCTACATGCTGTCAAAGCCTTAGCCGATGAAATTGTGCTCATTGATCACCCGATTTCAGACGACGACCTCACTCTTTATGTTCTCAATGGCTTGGGTCCTGATTTTAGGGTGATTGTTGCTCCCATTTGGGCAAGGGAAAAATCCCTTGTTTTTGAGGAATTACATGATTTGCTCGTGGGGCATGAAAGCTATTTGAGGAGAATGGAAGCTGCGACTCAGTAGCTTGTTGCTTCAGCAAACTTCTCCAACAAGAGAAATGGCTCTCATGGAGGACAACAGTCGAAAGGCTTTAATCGGTCAAATGGGTCTTCAAAGCAACAGACCTCAAACCGTAATTCCCCTGGGCCCAACTCAAACCAGCGCCGTTTCACTCAGCAATTGGGTAAGCCCAACTCAAATCAGCGTCGTTTCCAGCCCAAGTGTCAGTTTTGTGATCAATTGGGCCACACAGCCAAGGCCTGTCCACAGTTGCAGCAAAATGAAGTGACTGTAAACTGTGTTTCTTCTTCTTATGCCAACGAAAATAAATGGCTCATTGATTCGATGGCTTCTCACAACATTACTGGTGATCTCACAAATTTATCTATTCACTCTAAATATGATGGAACTGATGAAGTTGTGCTTAGTGATGGTACAGGTTTGGCTATTTCACACATTGGTTCTCTATCCTTACATTCACCCCATAAAACTTTTTTCTTGTGTGATACACTTTGTGTTCCCCATATTCACAAGAATTTAATTTCAGCTCATCACTTCACCAAACAAAATAATGTTTTTGTTGAATTTCATCCGTTTTATTTTCTTGTGAAGGAACAGAAAACGGGGGTGATACTACTAAGAGGTGCATGTGAAAATGGCATCTATGTGTTTCTGAACTCACTAGTGGCTTCATCTTCCAAAATGATTGCTAATGTGCATGAAAGAACTTCGATTGATGGGTGGCACAAGCGTCTTGGCCATCCCTCAATTAAAATAGTTCAAAGTCTTGTTAATCATTTTTCTCTTCCGCTTACTTCTAATAGATTGTTGTCCTCATGTACTTCTTGTTCTATTAATAAAGCACATCAACAACCATTTCGCTCCAATAGTTTTCAAAGCCATGCTCCTCTTGATATTATTTACACCGATGTTTGGGGCCCCGCACATGCTACTGGTCTTGATGGCTCTCGGTATTATCTTATTTTTGTTGATCACTGCACCAAGTACATGTGGTTTTATCCAATGGCTACAAAATCAAGCGTGTCTAGCATTTTTCCCCAATTTAAACATCTCGTTGAAACACGCTTCAATTCTAAAATTAAAAGCCTGTACTCTGACAATGGTGGTGAATTCATAAGTTTGAAAAAATACTTGTCTCTTCATGGTATTAGTCAATATACCACTGCACCATACACTCCACAACAAAACGGTGTTTCTGAGCGTCGACATCGTCATCTTGTGGAAACTGGTCTTACTCTTCTTCATGATGCTTCCTTACCTCTCTCTTACTGGCCCCATGCATTTCAAACCACCACATATCTCATAAATCGACAACCCACTCCACTTCTCCAAAACAAGTCCCCTTTTGAGGCCCTTTTTGGACCAAGACCCAACTATCTAAAATTAAGAAAATTTGGGTGCCTTTGTTATCCTCTTACAAAACCTTACAACACTCACAAATTGCAGCCCAAGTCCATTCCATGTCTATTTCTTAGCTACTCCCAAACTCAAAATGCATTTAAATGCATGGACCTAACAACTAAGAAATTGTACATCTCATGGCACGTTCTTTTTTATGAAATGAAAAGCCCATTCTTACCCACCGAAAGCCCTCTTTCACATATGTCATCTTCTTCCTTCATTTCACAGGGCTCGGGTTCTTCAATTTCTTCTGTCGTCCACTCTGTTCCAGCGTCGGTGCACTCCCTTGCACCTTCATCGTCGCCGTCAGTGCTCTCGAAAACACAAGCCGCTGCTGCTGCATTACCTACTGGTAATATTTCCTCTCTCCCTATTTCGGATATTTCTCATTCACCTGTTGCCCTATACTCTCTTGATTTAAATTTGAATTTTCCATCATCAAATTCTGATTTAAATAACATACCCACCAATCTTTCACTGTCCAATTCAGATCATGTTTCTGTTCCCATTAATTCAGTCAACCAGAAACTCCCCCTACCCGAACCCATACTATGGTCACACGGTCAATGAACAATATCTTCAAACCAAAACAGATCCACACGATTACAAAACATCCTATCCCACCCACTCTTGAACCAACGTGTGTCAGCCAAGCTGTATCAAATCCTCAATGGCGTGAAGCCATGTCCAGTGAGCTCACTGCTCTTATGAGGCATGGCACTTGGGACTTAGTTCCCCCACCCAAAAACTATAATCCAGTGGGATGTAAGTGGATCTTTCGAATAAAAAGGAAAGAAGATGGCTCAATAGATCGGTTCAAAGCACGACTTGTTGCAAAGGGGTATAATCAACGTCCTGGACTTGATTATAAAGAAACTTTTAGCCCTGTGGTTAAACCAGCCACTATCCGATCAATCTTAAGCATTGTTGTTATAAATGGATGGGAATTAAGACAAATGTATGTTAACAATGCTTTTTTACATGGGAAGTTAACTGAAACTGTGTATATGATGCAACCTCCCGGGTTTAAAGATATGTCCAAAATTGATCATGTATGCAGACTGAGAAAAGCCATTTATGGCCTAAAACAAGCCCCAAAGGCTTGGTATTCAGCCTTGAAGAATGCTCTCATGGACCTTAGTTTTCAGAATTCAAGAGCTGATTCTTCCCTGTTCATTTATCGACATGACTCCATTACCTGTTATTTCTTAGTCTATGTCGATGATCTTGTCATTACAGGAAGTTGTAAGAAATTTGTGGTTTCTGATATTGACAAACTTGGTCATCAATTTTCCTTGAAGGATATGGGTTCACTTCACTTCTTTTTGGGAGTGGAAGTCATACCAACTTGTGCAGGTCTGTTCCTATCTCAGCATAAATATATCCGTGAGCTTTTGCAAACCACGAATATGCTTGGAGCCAAGGATGTGTATACACCGCTTTCAACTACCACATCTCTTCACTTAGTGGATGGCACAGCTGTTGTTGATAGTACTGAGTTTAGGAGAGTGATAGACAGCTTGCAATATCTGTCTTTGACTCGTTTTGACATTTCATTTGTGGTTAACAAGCTCTCACAATTCATGCACAAGCCAACTACCACACATTGGACAGCAACCAAGAGGCTTCTTCGATACCTCAAACATACAATATTTCATGGCATTCAGCTTAAAAAATCTGCAGATTCGTGTCTCTCAACTTATAGTGATGCTGACTGGGCTGGAAACATTGATGACCGCACCTCTACTTCAGCATATATCACTTTTCTAGGCTCAAATCCAATCTCCTGGAGCTCTAATAAACAAAGAGTCGTTGCCCGTTCGTCTACGGAAGCAGAATATAGGGCTCTTGCAAATGCGGCATCAGAAACTATGTGGCTTCTTGCTTTATTTCAGGAACTTGGTTTTTCTCTCAAGGTGCCACCTTCTCTTCTTTGTGACAATCTTGGAGCAACTCATCTAAGCTTTAATCCAGTGCAACATTCAAGGATGAAACACATTCAAATCAACCTTCACTTTGTCTGTGATCTAGTTCAGAAAGGGACTCTTCATGTTCGGCATGTACATACCCAAGATCAACTTGCAAATTTACCGACCAAGCCCTTATCAAGGCAACGCACATAATTTCTAAGGAACAAGGTTGGTCTTGCTGATCGAAGCACAATCTTGCGGGGGCGTATAAGGAAAGTTGACAAAAATTTAGACAACTCATGAAGCTGACATTTAGCCGAGAATCATGGATACCAATTCTGTAATTAGAGCTTGCAGAGAATCATTCTTTCTGTCATTAGTGCCGAGTATAATGGAATTTATTTTGTATAGTTACTGCTATAACGTCTGTATATTTCCTAGAATAGATTTGGAATCTTGTATATATAACTGTCTTGCAGAATCAATAAAATTGAGTTGAATATTTTCCATTCAAAACTCCCTACATATCTTACTCTCTATACCATGAACAGGCTTTCTCTGAGGCAATTTGCAGTTTTCTCATCGATTTTGTGTATTTACATCAATTCACTGTGAATTCTGAATTTGTAGGAGTCTGTTTGGACAATGAGACGATAGCGAGATTCTCGTCGATCAATTCCTCAAGGTTTTCAACGCTCATGGGTGAACCACAAGGTTTCCAACGCTCATGGGTGAACCACGGAGGTCATCGACCTTGGACCTGTCCTCTTTATTCTTGTCCTCTTGGGTTTCAGCCATTCCTGATTGCTCATGAATTCTTCTTCCATTATCAAATAGTCTTTGATTCGTTCGAGCTTCAACAGCCTGAGCTTGCATTTGGTGAGCGATGTTATGGTGGGGAGCCAGGTGGCAGCCTCTGAGCCCTTCTGCTTACGTTGTTTCCTACCTACATGGGTTCTTACCTACACGAGCAAGCGGAGCGGCTGGCTCGCACTTCTTCCTTTCGATCGCACAACCTTGAGCGTAGGCCAAGTAGGGAAGCTAACAATTGCTTACCTTATCTGGCTTGTACTTCTTTTCCTTTCGGTCGCACAACAGTCGTCAATCTGGCAACGCAAAATGATTTCGTGAAGGAAGCTCCAACTTTTGGATTTTGGATTGATGGTGATGGTGCCATTGTGCACCTAACCTGATCAATGATGGAGATTATCCGAATCGTCGGACGAAAATATCGACGGATGAAAAAAAAAAGCATTAACTTCAGGGACTCCCACTTGTTGAACGCCTTACGACGTAATTAGGCAGTGATTGTACTTTCCTGTAAATTGGGAGTTAGAAAATCTGCAGAATATTCAGCATAATATGGATTTGATAAATTTACCTATATTCTTAGTACATTTATTAAAATTTATTTTAATTTTATTGTTTTATTTTTAATTTTTCTATACTTTATTTAAAATTAATTTTACATTTTAAAAGTTTAAAGCTTTAAAATTTATACTTCATTTAAAATTAATTTTACATTTTAAAAGTTTAAAGCTTTAAAATTTATATACTTTATTTAAAATTAATTTTACATTTTAAAAGTTTAAAGCTTTAAAATTTATAATATATATTTTGTTTTATATTTTAGTTATAAACATGATTCGTTTTATTTTAATTTTATTTTATAATATAAAGTTTACTAAAGTTATAATATTATATTTTAGTTAGAGTAATATTTTTTGAAATATAATATTAGAAATTGGTTTTATCGTCTTATAATTTAATTTTGATTTTTAATTATTCAATATTTTTATAATTAAATTTATAAATATATTATTAGATAAATTCTAGTTCCTTTTGGCCACTATATATATAGACTTGTTAATGTTTTTTATTTTATTTTTTGTGATGGGAAGTATAAAATATAGAGTGGCAAAAAGGCCCTTGCCCATCAAATTCCAACACTTTATGTAAATATTGAGNTATATAGACTTATTAATGTTTTTTATTTTATTTTTTGTGATGGGAAGTATAAAATATAGAGTGGCAAAAAGGCCCTTGCCCATCAAATTCCAACACTTTATGTAAATATTGAGTAAGATTATGTGTATTTTAAGATTTTTTAAACTTTGAATAATAAGATTTTTAAATTTATAAGCAACCTACTCCCGTATTTTTTTCGTACTTGATTTTTTGTTACGTATTTTTTTCGTATGGAATCGTATTCAAATCCATATTCGTACTCGAATTATGCTATTATGGTATGTATATAGAGTGAGATGCAGGAAAATCTTAGTATGTGCCAATATAAAATCTACAGAAAACAATTTCTTTTACAATGCAGTAGTTTGGGATTTTAATTTGCCAAATTTGTAACAAAATTATGATTTGTGCCAGTTTATATAACATTTCGAAGTAAAAGTTCTTACTCCGTTCCCTTAAAATCAAAGTGGTGGGTGAGGTTTGTTGATGATACTAATGCAACTGGTGGGTGAGGTTTGTTGATGATACTTATGTAAATTGGCAAAATGGACTCATATCAAGAAAATTTTGGAAAAGTTTGATAAATATCTTAATAGTAGTCTAAGCATATGAAATTCATTTTAGTGATTGAAGAAAATGGTCATAAATCCTTATTACATCAGGCATATAGCGAGAAAACCCACATTTAGCCATATTTATAAGCAAAATCTCATCACTATGTTGCTAAAAAAAACTGGGGTAATAAGCAAATCTCATCATGATGTGGCTCAGAAAACTGGGTTAACCAAGACTTGAGCCACCACCAAAGCTCTAAGAATTTCTGATGATAAGCATATTGATCAAAGATGGACCGCCTTCCCCAAGTCTTTAAAAAAACTAATTATGAAGAGAATCCTAGTAGCAAATGACCTCGTAATGAACAAGGGTTCCATGAGGGGTTATGGGTTTTCCTTCCCTATATTCAAAGCACAATTAAAAATTTTGACAAGGAAGCATATCGAAACAACCTTCTGTCCCCCAAATATGATAAAAATGAAATGAAATTATTAAAATGCCCGGTTGACTTGTCAGCATAAGCATGTTTACTTGATTCCACGCGCCTACAAGCATGTTTACTTGATTCCACGCGCCTATGATAATTGTTACAATGGGAGGATTTATGTATTCAAGTTAGAGTTAAACAACATTAAACACAATCACTTTTGAATCTCAAACCTGGTCGAGCACTTGAACACAACAAAACATCAACTTTGATTATAGGACTCGTTAGCTTGAATCAGGTCATGTATGTTCCTATCTATATCTGAATGACAGCCCTTTAATTTAACTGCATTTGATTCCATTCCGATTAGAGAAATATTAGCATAGACTACATCACAAAACAATCAGGTTAGACTTATAATCCCAAATTTTATTTGTTTATATGTAACTTTTTATTATGCAGATCTTATAGATTCATAAGAGCACCAACCACACAAAAATCAGGTAAAGCTATACGTGTTAACTCGAATATTTTGTAGAATTTACATCAATGATATGCTATATAATGTCAATTATTTGACAAAATTCCATAACAGTGTGTNACCACACAAAAAATCAGGTAAAGCTATACGTGTTAACTCGAATATTTTGTAGAATTTACATCAATGATATGCTATATAATGTCAATTATTTGACAAAATTCCATAACAGTGTGTATGTTTACAGACACTTTTATAGCTTCAGCTTATCATCAGATCAAAAGACTCGCCCAATTTAGCTTAACATGCCTCTCTTTGCTTATATATTATACTCTACCTAACAAAGGAATAGTATGCAACATATTAGTTAGAAAGCATAAACATATTCATTTTTTGGTTCAACTAGTGTCACCAGTAATCTCCACAAGAACACAATCCATCCTTAAAATGGTGGAATCGATTAGCATCTCTCACAACAATTTCTCGCCCAACAATCTTGGAGATGAACTTAGTTACGTTGTGGCAGTCACTACACACACGAAGGTTCTTCATGATACGGATGGGGGTGCCTGGGCTTGTATTGATGATCCCAAAACTAATGGCTAGCTTCTCACTATGACTGCTTAGCATGTTTTCCTTCACCTCGTCCTCCACATTGTACAGAACAAGATTTGTGTTAGGCATGTAACCTGCCCTCTTCATTTGCCCATACAAACCTTCCAACGTTGCATAAATTTTTTCAGATTGAGGATGGATTCTGTCTCCCACAAGGAATGTATGAACCTCTCTATGCACTGCAACAAAACTGAATCCTGGTTGCTTCTTCACTCCCCTCTCTTTCATCATTGTCCTCAACTTTACTACATCCTCCCACCTGTGTACCTCAGCATAAAGGTTTGACAACAATACATAATTTCCAGCATTGTTTGGTTCTAATTTAAACAGGTGGTTTGCTGCTTGTTCGCCAAGCTCAATATTGCAGTGAATTCTGCAGGCCCCAAGGAAGGCTCCCCACACATTTGCACCGGGTTCTAATGGCATCTTTCTTATAATGTCATGTGCTTCATCTACATGACCTGCTCGACCAAGAAGGTCAACCAAGCATGCATAGTGCTCCATTTTAGGTGCAAGGCCATAATCTAACTTCATGCACTCAAAGTATTGTCTGCCCTGATCAACTAACCCTGCATGAGAGCAGGCAGTCAAAATAGCAGTGAAGGTGATATAATCTGGCTGTGTGCCTGTTTGTTGCATTTGGGAAAAAAGAGCAAGAGCATCCTCGCCATGTCCATGAATTCCATATGCCAGAATCATTGCATTCCATGAGACCACATTTCGATTCGACACCTTGTCAAACACTTGTCGAGCAATGCTTATATGGCCACATTTGGCATACATGTCTACAAGTGCAGTACCCACGACAACATCAGATTCAAATCCACTTCTTATTGCATAGCCATGGATCTGCTTACCTTGTTCCAGAGTCAATAAATGGGCACACGCAGGCAAAACACTAACTATGGTGATTGAATCCGGTTTTATTCCCTGGACTTGCATTTCTTTGAAGAATGCCAAGGCTTCATGGGGGTGGCCATTCTGGGAATAAGCAGCAATTATTGCAGTCCATGACACAACATTTTGTTTAGGCACTCTTGCAAACAATTTCTGGGCAGTGTTAACATTCCTACATTTGGCATACAAGTCTACAAGCGCATTTCCAACCATAACATCAGATTCCAATCCCCTTCTTATTGCATAACTGTGGATCTGCTTACCTTGATCCAGAGCCAATAAATCAGCACATGCAGGCAGAATACTAAATATGCTAATTGAGTTGGGCTTTATACCCTGGACTTGCATTTCATTGAAGAGTGCCAGGGCTTCATGGGGATGGCCATTCTGAGAAAAAGCAGCAATTATTGCAGTCCATGACACAACATTTTGTTTAGGCATTCTTTCAAACAATTTATGGGCAATCTTAACATCCCTACATTTGGCATAGAGGTCTACAAGTGCATTGCCAACAATAACATCAGATTCAAATCTGTTTCTAATCGCATAACCATGGATCTGCTTACCTTGTTCCAGAGACAATAAATCAGTACATGCAGGCAGAACACTAACTACGGTGATTAAGTTGGGTTTTATACCCTGGACTTGCATTTCGTTGAAAAATTCCAAGGCTTCATGTGGGTGACCATTCTGGGAGTAGGCAGTAATTATTGCAGTCCACGACACAACATTTTGTTCAGGCATTCTTTGAAACAATTTGAGGGCAATGCTAAGATTCCTACATTTGGCATACAGGTTTACGAGCGCGTTCCCAACAATAATATCATATTCAAATCCACTTCGTATTGCATAGCCGTGGATCTGCTTCCCTTGTTCCAGAGCCAATAAATGGATACATGCAGGCAGAACACTAACCAGGGTGATTGAATTGGGTTTTATTCTCTGGATTTGCATTGCATAGAAGAATGCCAATGCTTCATGGAGTTGTCCATTCTGGGAATAACCAGCAATGATGGCATTCCATGACACCACATCTCGTTCAGGCAATCTTTCAAACACTTGATGTGCATTCTCTAAACTCTCGCACTTGGCATACATTGACACAAGCGCATTACCCACATAAACATCAGACTCAAAACCCCTTGCAATGATATCTTCGTGAATCTTCCTGCCCGCTTGGAGATCTGATAGACTGCTGCATGCTTTGATTACAGAAAGAAATACCAATTTGTCGGGGTCTATGCCTGCGCGTTGCATCTGATAATACATCCTCAGCGCTTTGTCCCAGAGACCATTTTTTACATGATCCCGAATCGCCTCCTTCCATATAAAAGCATTGCTCGGTTTGTGTTTGTGTATATCTGTTTGTGTAAATTGGTTTCGGTTTCCACATGTGCTGGCACATAACGAAACTTGTTTGGTTTTCTTCATGTGATTCTGACGCCACTTTTTAATTGCCGGGGCAGCAACAATGGAAGGGAGAATAGGACGAGGGCCATAAAAATAAAAACAGAGATGATGGAAGTAAGCTTGATTGGAAAATGGAGATGGGGATAGGCATGAAGAAGATGGTGGGAAAAATAGCGATATATCCATCACTACGCAAGGAAAGAAGAGGCCTACCATAAGGCCGCCATTGTTTACACTAATTTCCCTGCGCCAACAATCTGTTCATCTCCTCTTTCTTGAAATGTTAATGGTTGTATGAGGCAATATGGATTACACAAACTAATTAAGCCAGACGCTAGCCAGTAACACATCTCTGTTTAGTTTTAGAAAGCTTGTCGAAGTTATGTTTCAATGCTTCAGCAGGGCAGGGATAATGAATCACCAGATGCTCCGGTCACTCGTTTGAAGTACCGTGAAGATACCCTAAGTCTTAGCTTCCATAACTTCATAGCTTTAGTTGCAGAGCTTGAGAGCATACAGAGCATTAAATGTTAAATATGGTTGTGATGAAGAATTTGATTGTTCAATGTAGTTGGAGGCTCTTGGCTATTAAAACTCTTCTTCCTTCTTAATGGAAAAATGGTCCACGTTTTAAATTCCCACATTCACGTTTTGGTTTAGCTTTTGGTGATTCATTGATAGGCATACTCGGTTGATTTTAGCATTCTCGCATAATTCACAAGAAGGACTTCTAATTCAGATACATTTCCCCTAACTCCAAATTCATTATGCATTTCCATATAATTAATTTGTGTAGTATTCACATATAATTGATTTGTGTTAGTATTCACATATAATTGGTATTATAAGAAGAAGTATTATGTTTTTATTTGTGTTAGTATTCACATATAATTGGTATTATAAGAAGAAGTATTATGTTTTTACACAGATATAGATACATTTATTTTAATTATTATGTTCTCGACATGGAATATATATGAATCGATTAGATAGATTAATTTGAGAACCATATTTAATTTTTTTATTTTTCAAATGTTTTTACTATAGTTTGATTTATTTTTATTTTTTGAATTATGCAAATATTGATTTAACTTAGGTTTTATTGGTCTTTTGCAGGTGACGTAGGCTTGGGACTTTGTGCCCCAAGACCCGGCAGCGTGATAACGTGTAAGCAGTGGCATTGGAAAATGCTTAGGTTGAGTTAATGCAGTTGGTTTGATTAATACAAAATGGTTCACTCTGACAACCTTGAAGCTGTACACCAGTGGCAGTGGCCATGTGGCTATCTGCATGCATCTCATGTGTGGCCTTTGCATGGAGCTCATGCACAGATTTGAAATTTGAAATGATGGACCGAGGCATGTTTCTGTGTTTGATCCTTATTCTACCTAGTTTCTAACATTGGTTTTATTCATTATAAAAATCTTCCATTCAGAAACTGAAACTATTGGAGCTGTCTCTCAGAATCATCGTGTCTTTTTCTCTGGATCTTCTACCAAGCCTAATATTACTAAAGCGGAACTCAACACAGGCAGGCTACAAGAATCCTTATACACATATTAGGAAAATGTGTCATACATGAGTTCAAGCTTCAAACTGTTTTAATAAAAAGGTCTCGGATTCTACTTTAATAGGCCTGCTTCTGGGAATGGGAATGCTAGAGAGGCAGCAGGTTCTTCTTGCCGGCAATCAACAGCTTCAACAAGTCAGCCACCCACTTTTCACCTCAGGTTTGACTGTTTTTGTTCCTATCTAAAATGTTGTGTGTGTTGATATATAGCTATTAGAAAGAAACAATCAGGATGTCTTAAGAGTTATTTTTCATGTTACTATGGATCAATAACCCATTATCAAATAGATTGTACTTCTCATCTGTTGTGGATCTTGACAACAATGTGCTTGCAATTCATTGAGTGTACTAGGCAGGGAGTGTGGGAAGCCCTTATTGCCTATGCGGCCTGTGTGTACCTTTATCTCTGGGAATGGGTTAGCAGTTGTAAAGAAGCTGGCCCATGCGCAGGATGTCTTAAGATTTTTATTAACTTTATTATTGTTAATGTTGATCAATAATTCGTTCTCAGATAGATTGTATTTCTCATCTTCTCTGCATCTTGTATTTCTCATCTTCTCTGCATCTTGACAACAGCATGCTTGCAATTTATTGAGTGTAGTGGGCAAGGAGCCTGGCAAGCCCTTATTGCCTATGACGCTTGTCTGCGCCTTTGTCTCCTGGCTTGGGCCAGTGGTTGTATGGAAGCTCCTGAATTCCTTCATAATGAGTGCATTGTTTTGTGCAATGCCTTTGGGTAAGCTACTAACAGATTTGTGTGTTGTTTTCTTTCAATTCTCATGTAGTTTTACAAACACAAGTTCTTTCAGAATGAAGGTAATACTTTGCATATCGTTCAGTAATGTAAATAAATTGTCAGAGTCTAATCTGACATCATGTCTGCAACTTGTATAGACTGCAACAAACATTGTTGCAATCAGAGGAAAAATTGTTGAGAAATGAATAATTATGGAGAGAATGAGTGAAAGGATGGAGAGAATTTCGCCGAATCTTGAGGAAATATATAAAGAAGCGACCAAATAGAGCAAGAACACTTTAAAACGAGTTGAGATTGATGCAGGATTCCACAAAGACAAACACTCCATAGCCTTGGACAAAAATGGCGTAATGCTTGAACAAATTTCAGGAATTTAACACGTCAAGAAGAAAACAGACATAGTCGAGCCAGAAACCTTACGGAATACACTACAAACCTGTAAGGAAATTGATCGCCAAGCTCAACATTCTCTCCAACTGAAAATGCAAGGAAAAATCAGCTGCCCAACCAGGCCTCTCGATTACTATATACTAGTGATGGGTAAAGGCAGTTACCATGGCATACTCCACTTGCTATCGCCGGTCCTCCAGTCTGCCACCTGTTGTGAAGATCTATTTTAGAACAAATAGATTTTTATGTAGATGATTTGATGGCTGGCTGTATTAAAGAAGAAATGAAGAGCAAATTGTCCCTTCGACTCCCTCCTCTATTTTATCCTGTTTGTAAAATACCATCACACTTTGACAGATCGTTAAGTTCTGTGCCAATCCGCACATAGACGGGAGAAAATAAACAGATGAAGTATTCGTTCCGCATGAAGGGTTTGTTGCAAAGGTTGCAGAGGCTACAGCGTGGGCTTCTTCCTCGTCAACAGGCAAAAAGGACAGCAGCTTCAACAACAATGATATGCGATGTATTTGGATTATTCCTAACTAAATATTCTCCTAACAAAGAACTAATTAAGGGCCACCCACATCTGGCTAGAAATAGAATTCACCAATTTCATTTACTTGGCTCAGCCGCGATGCATGTAAAAGAAAATTCCCTCCTCGCTTAAAATAGCCAAATTTCCTTTTTCCCTCAAATAATTGTGAATAAGACGTTTGGCTTTAAGAAACAAAACTTTGCATTTACAACCACGCCATGCCTCGCCTTGTCTCAGGGCCCAGGGAATTAAAAATTAAAGAAAGAAATGAATTCACAAAATTGAATATTTGGTCAATATGCATCCCTTTAGAATATCTTTAGAATTATTGAACACTTCATTTGTTTTGTTCTTTTTGCCCTGAAGTGGACACGCATATATCTAATAGCATAATTAATGCCTTTATTAAGAGACAAAACTTAAAACTAATTAATAGTTTTCAAATTAATTACTACTTTAAAAAAAAGAATGTAATGATGGCTTTCTCTTGAAAAATCAATTTAAATGTGTGCAATGTTAGTGAAAATGAGTGTTAAAAGGTATTGTATATATCTAATAGCACAATTAATGCCCTTATTAAGAGGCAAAACTCAAAACTAATTAATAGTTTTCAAATTAATTACTACCTTAAAAAAAGAATGTAATGATAGCTTTCTCTTGAAAAATCAATTTAAATGTTTGCAATGTTAGTGAAAATGAGTGTTAAAAGATATTGTATATATCTAATAGCACAATTAATGCGTTTATTAAGAGACAAAACTCAAAACTAATTAATAGTTTTCAAATTAATTACTACCTTAAAAAAAGGAATGTAATAATAGCTTTCTCTTAAAAAATCAATTTAAATGTTTGCAATGTTAGTGAAAATGAGTGTTAAAAGGTATTGTGAATGTTAAGGGTGAAAAGATTTTGGCTATCCATTTATAAAGTTAATGAGTTATATGTAACAGTATAAAAATAAAAAATAATATTTTGATAAGTGGGTTGGAAATTTTAATAAGATTTATTATTAATTTTTTAAATATAATTATTGTTTTGATTTTAAGCTAAATTTAGAAATATATAAAGAGATTTATTTTGATCTTAAATTTAATATATTATTTAAATTATCTAAATTTTTATGTACATTAAGTGTTTATTTTATTTATTTAAGTTTGGGAAAATTTAATATGATATATATTTTATTTATAATTTATAGGTGATTCAAAACTCTTAATGAACCTATGGAATGGAAAATGTCATATTTTGAATATGGCACTTCCTATAATGAACAAAATTTTTACCTAGAAAGATGGTATATGGAGTCATGCCCTCACTTTCATTGCCTTTCTTTTGCTTTTCTACCCTTCCTATAGAGGATAAGTTACTTTTCAAGCCCAAATGTGCAACTCCAAAAGAGAGGTGGGTACCATTTTAGAAGGAAAAGTTGGTTTCCAACTTTGATAGTGAAGGAATTAACTTAACCACCCAACAGGCATTAGCAATTTATCCTCTAGCTAATAAAAAATGGTTCATCCCCACTCTATGTTTAGGCTTGTCTTTATGTCCTTCATGGCCTATTTGAGATGTAGTAGCTGCTTTCTCAAAGCTGGTAAAGCTCATCCTCAAGTTGGATCCATTGAAATAGAACTTGAGTCGGAGTTTTCTAAGTAGTCAAATCTCTACCTTCCTCAAAAGGATTCCTAGGTAGGCTATAACAACATTTATTCTATTTTTATTGAGTTTTAAGTAGGCTATAACAAAATTTAATCTATTTTTATTGAGTTTTAATTTTTTGCATAGGCAATTGCAAACCACTAGCTATTACGGAACAATCGATCAACCTGCATGTCCTCCAAAAGAAGCATAGCGGATATAAAGCACACAGAGCTGGGTGGTGGTTTCGCCATCGAATCCACAGTAAAGTGCATGGTGGATATTAAGAGCAAAAGTACACAGACCTGGGTGGTGGAAGCCCTATCGAATCCAATGGACTACTACAAAGAAACCAACCAAGCATATCAAAGGTATTAAATGTAGTAACAAATTCTGTTAATAAGTCTTTTTATTTCATACCTTCAGTTGATAATTCTCCCCTCCTTCGCTGCAGTTACACTAGCAGCACCAAGAGATAATTCTCCCTTCCTCCTCTCCAGTTGATGAGATTTGGCTTCTGTGCACTTTTCTCAGTATTGGGTGTCTCAATTTGCTTCAGCAAGCTCAAACAGCAGTAGTCATGTACCCAAAAGAAGGTAACCATGGAATATAATTCTGAAAAAATAATTATCATAGCGTAGGATGCAAGCATTCTCATGTCTTCTGTTTTTATCAACCTTTGTTGTTGAACTCATTTCCTTTTTGTTATTGTATTAGAGTCACTTGCTCAGGAGTGGAATATCAATACACAATCTTCTAATACATGGAACCTTATTGGAGGTCCATGCACTGGAGGAGCCATCCACAGCACGCCCATTACCGATCCTTCTATGAATCTTGACCTCAAGTGCGATTGCGACTTCCTCAACGAAACCACTTTCCATGGTGTACAAATGTAATTTATGTACAAATATTAGTCAAATTAAAGTCTCGGTATATCTATGAGTTTTAATGTTTACGTTCTTAAATTATATAGTTACCTACATTAAAGGTTTCCCAAGATGTAATTTACTCTTATTTGAAATTAGTTATTGTATTACTGTTTAGTCTATTTCTGTAATTTAGTTTTTTCCCTTTTGGGTTTCTCTTTAAGTACCTTGCAATATTCTGCAAACTTGAACAGGAAGGGAGTGATCATTTCTCAGAAGATTAATTAAATTGACTATATGAAATTTGGTTAAAGCATATCATGAGTTATTTTAAGAATGGGCAAAATTCAGTTCCAATTTGAAATACATTTTTCTGATCTCACAAAAAAATTATGTTCGGCAATTCTATTGAGATATTCTCTCCGAGCTCTGTTGAATTTTGTTTTCCATAGATAACTTCTCAACCTAAGATCATTTGTTTGTAACTTCTGAAAGTTAAAACTATCTTGTTTTACTTTGTTCAAACATATCACAACAGGTGCCAAATGGTCTTACAGAATCCCTGGACAAAATGCAGTGTAAAGGCTAAGAATTTATAGGTCAATCAGTAGAATTGGCCTTAAACAATTTAATTTGTTTGATTTTAGCTATATACATAACTAGTCCCTGTTTAGGATTCTGTATTTAGTAATTTTCTTGTTGCTGCATCTTATGCTCAACCTACCCCAGCTCCTGTATAATCCTCGGATGTAAATATGCTTAAGTCTACGAGCCAGAAAGGCATCTTGTTGTCATGAGACCATTATGCTTCATATTACGAATCATGTGGTGAAGCCCAACATTGAAGTCATTAACCAAAATAAAGATCCGTCAAATTGGTTTAATATTTTATGGATTCTATTATAATTATCCATGTTATTATATATTCTCTTTAATGGAAACTGCACAGTTTGACATCGGTATAGAAAATCCAAAGCCCTTTGTGCTTTCATTCATTCATTGTACTTTCATCACAATATTTTATATAAAACACAGCTGTAGCTACGGTCTACAAACAACCAAAACCACTGTGCCGAGACTCTGCTGATTCCATTGCAACACCGCCCACAACACACTTCAAGTCACGCACATATCAACTGTCACGCAACAACCACCTCTACTGTTTGTGGCACACAATCTTCATTTTCTTTTTTTGTTCCGCTGGCTTCGTTGTTTGGTTGCTTGCTTTTCACCTACAGACTTAGAAGACGAAGAATACCAGTTGCTTGCTTGCTTACTCGCACGATGTTACTGGAATACCGGTGAGTGAAGAAGTCAGTCACTTCGTTTACTGGCACGATGGAAGAAGCCGCCCGGTTTCTGTAGCATCTTTGACAGGCGTCCAGTTTAGCCTTGCATCGTCCAGGGAAATTGTAAGTGGATGCACGAAATAGAGAAGGATAATGGGAAATCGGGTTGGAAAATAATATATTTTATATTTTAACTCAGTTAAAACTCATTTTCATGCCAATTTAAATGAATAAACAATATATTCTTCAAGAGTGCTTAAGCCAGAAATATTAATAAGATCATCTCCTCTTGCCTGATTTATTCTTTGGACATTGTCCCAACTTTAATAGAATACCCAATTTGTATTATATTTTCTGAACTAAACGAATGAATTATCTGACTGAAATTGGAATTTCAAACAACGTGTTATATCAAATTTAAGGGATGGAATTTCATGAAGACTCTGATTCTGTGTGGAAAAACTATATGCAAATGAATAAATAAATCACTAAAAATTTGAATTGTCCTAGATTATGAATCCATGGAGGATATAAGCTGCTTTGTATCATCTGAATGTTGGTCTATGGAGGTTTTTCCTGTGGGTGTTAGGTTACCAAAGGGGGATTTGCCTCTATGTGATGGCATAAGGGGTGTCGCAGATTACCTAGCTGAAATCTGTGTCAAGGATTTAAAGCTGGTTAATACACTTAAGGGTACTTCCCCTCAAGTTTTGAATTACCTGTGTCACCAGGTGATGGGTCACCAGCAACACACTCTATACTTAAACCTGAAGACTACTCAAAAGATAATTGCTTCCCAAGCTAATACGATTGTATTACTTTTTTTTAGTTAATCGTTTCGAGCAACTTACTGGGAGGAATTTCTAGTTTCTGAATTTCAAGTTCTCCCAACAAACTTCTTTTGTAGTGTATAGGATCTTGATTTTCTTTCCCACCCCAGTCTTTGTTCTTTCAGTACCCTCGGTGCTTCCCAGTTGAGAAAGTAATGAAGACATGCCAGTTTTAAATTCACTTCCATTTTGTTCCTTATCATGGAATGGAGCAATGTTATTCTTATCCTCATCCAACGTGTTAATCTCTGTGTGTGCCTCATGCGGGATATTGGCTTTAAGTGTATCAGTAGGCTGGTTCTCCTCTCTCTCTGGTTCTAGATTTGTCAATCCAGTGTTGTTCTTATCAATGTCCATACTGTTACTCTGTGTCTCCTGCAGAAAATTAGAGTCCAGTGTCTCAGTAGGGTACTTCCTTTTCTTTGATTCCTTCTTTGTAACACCAATATTGTGCTCCTCTTTTAAAAATGAGCCAACCTGTAAAATGGAAACCACTTTTGAAGTCTGAATGTGTATGTTAAACAAAATATAGCACTTTTTTTTTTTTGGTTGGGAGTACACTTTTAACCAGTTATCAGCCTTCACGACTCTCTCATCCTTGGTAATGAGCTTATAATTTTCTTGTTATGAGCAGTGAAGAATCTCGACAAAACCTTAGGTGGGGTTTGGCTAGGGTCGGGTCGCGATTGGGATGGAAAGGGTTTAATAAACTTGTTTGAGCAATTACGAACTAAATTGTTTTTTTGGGAAAGGTACCACCTAAAGGCTAAATAATTGACATTGTACATGAAAGGGCTCTTTATTTGTTGAAAAACAGAAACTAGCCATGATCCAAGGTCATTTCCGCCAAAATAGCATCATGCAAAGAATTGCCACAGAATTACCAATTCCACAGGAACTTTGAAAATCACGGTTATTATAACTTTTCATGAATTTTCCTAGAAATTTGATTATATATTAGATTCTTTGTTTCACAAAAACGTCACACTAAAACAAAAATGTTTCACAAATTCAAACCCCTATACAGGGATGCAACTATTCAAGCTTTGATCGGGAAGTTGGACTCACCATCGCTACCCTGTAGCATTACAATACTATCATGCAATTTAGTATTTTATGTAGCTTTGTATTTTAGAAAACGACAGGCATTTAAGTGTGCTTTGCAACCTATTCTTGTAGCTTAATTATAAATGATGTATTTAAAATGGGTTTATAGAAATGAAAGAAGAGGAATGTTTTTTAAATTCATTTTACAAAATGACATACTGGTTGAGTGCCTCATGAGCGAAAGAAAACAAAAACAAAATGGAAAATAGAGGGATCCTTAATTCTTATTTGTATCAAATTAAATTTGGTTGTTTGGTTGATGGATGAGAAAATATTTTGAATTTTTTTTATCATTTTATCATTTTGGTTGTTTGGTTGATGAGAAAATATTTTAAATTGTCTTGAATTTGGTTCGTGAATCTTAATAGATTATTATGTCATTTAAAGATTATTATGTCATTTAACAGGGTTTGTTCTTAACATTGCAATTGGAATTGAATTTTTGGTTTTTGAATACTTGAGAAGCTGACTTATAGATGGAGTTTTTTTGTACGACACATTGATGCACAGTTGAAACCAAAAATCCCAATGATAATGGCAAGCCATTGCTAACTTCCCAGACAGGTCCTTCGATTAGCACTGCCAGTATAGAGAGCATTCCAACTACTCCCAGGCTAGAGGAGCAATTAAAAATATCATCCCAGTTGTTGAAATTCACATTCAATGAACTGAAATATGCCGCCAGGAACTTTAGGCCAGAGAGTGTTCTAGGTGGAGGTGGGTTCGGCTATGTTTTCAAATGCTAGATAGAAGAGAATGGTACTACCACTGTCAATCCGGGCACCAGCCTCACTATTATTATCAAGACACTTCAAGTTTGTTTGATATGCAGGCCACTGTTTTTTTGTTCTCCTTCTTGATATTTGCAATATAGGGTTGTTTCCCCTAAGTTTGTTTTCAGGTTCCTATTGCTTTGCATCGAAATTGGAGGATGGGATTTCATGTTTGCCGAGGATTTGGATTTTTAAGAAGTTTGAATGCACTATTTTGAGGGCCAACTATGTGAGCCAGTCCAACAATGTTGATTTTAGGATTTTTAGTAGGATTATCTGTGAGATTTTTTTGTATCTTGATGACCTAAATGTTGTGGGTAGTTTTTCTGCCTATCCTAGAAGCCTTAGACAACTTTGATAGTAGAATCAATGCAGAATATCTGCAAGGAATCTCAATGTTGGGAAGAAAATAATTGTTGGCATGTGCCAAACCTATTTACATTGTTAAAGTTTAAATAAAACCTTAAAAAAATTATATATATATAAAAAAACGTTTTTGTTTATTTGTTGTTGATCATGGAAGGATTAGATACAAGTAAGGATGCTAATCTTTATGAAACTTTCAAGTTAATGTGCAACAACATGAGACAATGTCGGGAACATTGCCACCACGTGGCTCTTGTTGATTTATTAAGTATCTAAGATAAACAAAGATATAGATATATTCATTTTATGGATTTATCAAGTATGTAAGATAATAAAAAAATTTAAGGTGTAAACTTTTCTTTATGTTTTGTATTCTAATATTGGGTAATTTTTTTTTCTTTGTCATCTTCAACATTGCAATGGTTCCACTTCCACTCTTCCTTATCCTAATCCTCCTTAATTTTTTCATTGTCTCATACATTATGTTATTTGTGTGGCAACATTTCCCCATAATGGGTTGTAGAGCACCTATCATTGCAATAAACAAATTAAAATTTGACTTCTTTATACTTATGGAAACTTCTTATTGCTCTTTGCATATCACATTCAAGAATGGGTTCTAAGAAATTGTTAGAAAATACGATAATTTCTTTCATGAAATCCTCAATGAGAAAAATATAATGTTATGATTTGTAATTTCACCAATTGAACATAAATTTAATTAAACCAAAATATCCAACGTATTTTAAACATTAGCATCTTACGTGTCGACATGCATGTTATCATGCCCTTCTACGAAGTGCCCTCGCCTATCACTCAAACTCACAATTATTGAGGTCTTATCTTGCACAAACTCGACAAACCAATGGCTCCTATCACTAAGATGCTTTGGATTTCTAGAACCAAAGAACCAACCTATCCACTATGTTGGCCCCTTCGTTTTGGGGATCGTTGCACAAGAAAACTAAATAATGGATAGCTTGTCATTTGGATAGTTTCAGCCATCCCAAATGGAGCCTCGAGATCATTGTGTAGCGAGTGGAAGATATATATTCTACAACCTAAGTCTATTGATTTTAAGTATGTAATGTATTTTTTTATTTAACCGACTAGGTTAGTTAGACCTTGACACAGTCAACCTTAACTAACGCAAAATATGTAAGTAGACCCTTCATGGATATGGAAAAAGGTTAATGAAGGTTACAAGGTTGATAGGTTTTCCAGTTATAAGATACTAAGTAGATTGTTATTGAGGGTTCTATGAGAAACTCATAGTCATGTTGCAGGCCTATGATTGTAATGGATTGTGATGAATGATGTTGATGACCCCATTTAATTTTTCAATTCCAATATAATTATCATGTGATGCATTATGGTTATTTTATTTTCAACATATTTATGTTCAATGGATGATGTTTATCTCTATTAAGAGTATTTCAAGCTTGCAGATATATAGTTAGTAATTTATGTTGAATATATAAGAATTTAATAATTAGCCACTTGTCATCCTATAAATTCCCTTCCCATTATTAAATGACTCAACGGTGCTTCAAGTGAAGCCTTCCTTTTTGGGATTGAAAATGTTAACATGTTATATTACAATGGATTCCTTTGTTGGAAACCTAAAAGGAACATAGTCAGCTAAACTCTATACAATTTACACATTTTTTCGACAAGTTTGGTTGAAATCCGATAACACGATTTGTTGCTAAAAATGTGGTTTTCATGGTTGAAATTGCAATTTTAATTGCAGCAATTGATTCATGGCCCTCAAATACCCCTGGGATGCCCCGACTACGCAATTCCAATATTAAAAACTGTCATTTCAACCATTTTGGCCGGAAAAAACATCAAATTTCATGTACAAATCATCTAAAGTTTAGCTAACTCTAAAAAGAACCTTGGGTCTCAACAATTAGCCAACACATTAACTTCTTGCTTGAAATGAAGACAAAACAGATAACTCTTTCTTCATGTTGTACAACATTGGCTTACACTTTTCTCAATTGCATGAGATTACCCACAACCCTTTTATATGACCAAATGATAATGCTTCACACTTTTTCTTATCTATTTGAGCCAAAAGACTTGTCATTATTATTTTAATTTTTATTTACTCCCCCTTTCCCTTAATATTTTCGAGAGGCACTAAAAAATGCTTTATTGTTGTGTTTTGATTGGTTTTTCCAACTACCATTTTGCAATCTCTAAGCACACAACTTCTCAAATGTGATCTCGGTTGACAGTTGAAAGTGATATTAAAATTTTCAAAAAAAATTTCAAAGGGAGGAGGTGGACTCTTCAAATTAATCACAACCAAAACTTTTTCATCTACTTATCTACCTCAATTACACAATTTATACCCAATGTCTTTCAAATTCAACAATAATTTTGATACAAAACCACCCTTGTCCATCTTCATTGAAATGAACAAACATGTAAGGTGAAAATCCTTTCCTTTATTGGAGGTCTCCTGCATCTCTTGTAACCTTGACCAAACTATGAAGGCGTGCCCTACGTTTTGAAGTTAGGGGAGCATTGTTATCAATCACAAAAAACTTTATCAATATCAAAACTTCCCTACACTTTGAACCTAATATTTCATGCTCATCGTAATCATGTGTATCTCCTCTCCTTGCCAAGGGTTGCCTCTAACATTTTCCTATACTTGAATATGGCAATAATGCTTTGTTTCTAGACATTGAATTTGTGACAACTGAAGTTAACATTAGAGTTCAACGATATGTTTGAAAGACTCGCCATTTCATTCAATAAGAAAATACCAAGAACTAATGACATAATCCTTGAAAAAAAGCTCAAACTTTACATCTAGAAAAATTAGATTGTGATTAAACACCATTGGACCAATTTAAAATTAACTCAATACCTCCTTTGCCTTGTGATTTTGTTATAGAAATTTAGTATGATTTGGAAAATTCTAAAATGAACAAAAGTCCACCATGGAAGCAAAGGAGTTGAGAAATCAAGCAATCTAGTACAACATTGGTCAACAAGACAACCATAGAGGTAAAGTGAATGTTAATGTTTGTATGGGTGTGAAACATTAAGTGAAAGTAGAAATGAATTTTCAGTTAGGTAATTTTTTAATTCTTTTACTCTACCCTAGTGTGCACAATAACAATATGCACCAATGATTTTATGAGTATGTGGCACACCCGTGCTCTTGTCTGTATAAACACCAATGTGATTAACCAATATTATTATAAAATTGCTTAGCCTTTATCGGTGTTTGTAGTAGTGTAGTTGTTGATCTAAAATTGGATCCAAATAATAAATTGTTGAAACTCAAGCTCGACAAAGATCAACAAAGGTTCTACTCGTAGTTAAGGATGAGGCAAAAGATTTAGGGTTGGCATGAAGGAACCCATGTCACTATTAAAGGTGTCCATTGCATAAAGAAAACACTACATCAATTGATTAGAATGTAAGAATGAGGTATTAATCTCATTCACTCTTGAAATGAAAGTCATGTGACTCACTAATTTATATCATGTACTACAAAAAAAATAAAAGAAAACAAAATAAAGATTCTTCCTCAAATGTGTAAAAGAGAGAATAGGTAAAGAGGAAGTTAAAGGGTTAGGGATGCTTAGCCTTCCATCTATCCTCCTATTTACTTCTTTCCAAAGAGGAGAGAGGGGTTCATTAGAGAAAATTTGGAGTGTAAAATGGGCCTCATAAGAAAACAAGCCACCTCGTAAGAAAAAGAGCTATTGATGAGTTGGAATTCAAGAACTAATAGATTTTTTTTTAAAGTCAACCATAATGGTTGATTTCGCATATTTTTCATAAAAAAATACTTTTTAATTTGTACATTCAACTTATCTCCTTGCAGTTTTACTCAAATTTTGAGTAGGAGCACTCGTTGGATGCGGAGTTAAAATTTGAATCCAATTAGTACCACACTGCATACTTTTGAGGGACCCCACCCCAAAAAAATGAGAAATAAATAAATAAATAGAAGTGTTACTTGAAATTATGTAGTCCCTCAAAAGTATGCAGTGTCGGTACATGTTGGATGAAAAATTAGGATGTGGAATTTAATTATGCATCCAACGAGTGCTCTCACTCAAAATTTGAGTAAAACCATTGGGAGATATGTTGAAAATATGAAGAAAAATGTAGATTTTTTCTCCTATTCCACATCCAACGAGTACTCTCACTCGAAATTTGAGTAAAACCACTGGGAAATATGTTGAAAATACGAAGAAAAAAACAGTTTTTTCTCTCTTCCTCTAAAATTCATAAATATTATTTGATATTATTTTATTATTTTTCTTAGGAGGCTTATTTTAAACCCTAAATTTGCTCTAATGCTTGGTTGAGAGTGAATGAAATGTTGTCTATCCATGTGAAGCTTGAGTATGAACAAGAGAGCTTGTAACATGCACCTTTCCAGATAATAAATAGCCTAACATAAACTAATTAATTGTTGGTTTTTATATTTGGGTTTATGGGTGTTATCCTGTGAAATGACACTTCTTCGCCTGAGTACTGACACTCAATGTGTTGGCACACAAAACGAAAAAATGGATAGAAGTGGAAAAAACATTATAGATGTACATGAGCCTTAATGCATCATCATCTTATCATCCTGATCTATTTTTTATAAGATAATTAGGGAGAATTCGTGACTATTTCCATTGCAACCCACGAACCATTCACGAGTATCTACACTGCAACCCGCAAATAGATGATCATGGTTTGGATACACGGGTTGCTCTTATAAAAGTCGTGAATCATTCACGACTTGCTAGTTATAATAGTCATGAATTCCTTAATCAAAAAATTAAAAAAATTAAAACAAGTTTAGTCGAGGACGGTTGGGTCCATAATCAACTATCCCAACTTCCACAACCATCTCAATCTTCATAACCTCTCTCTTTCCTCAAGTATAAATAGAGGGTAGGGGTTGAGGCTAAACATCATCACTTGGAAAGAAAAGTTATGCTGGTAGATTTCCTTTGGAGATTTTGGAGCAGCAAAACTCAGTTTCCTTGGCTAGTAGAGGAGCACTTGTTTCAGATACTGGTTGTAATCTTCCATCACTTGTTTATCAATAAAGAGAGACTTTCTTCCAATTGTTGTCTTTGTACTCTTATGTATTATGATTTTTGAATTGTCTTTTCATTTCATTGCAAGCATATTATTTCATTAATATTCTATATAATACATAAGATATTGCAAGAAGGTCTAGCTCTTTGCAGGTGTTGAAGATTCCCTAGAAGTTGTTGAAGCAATTTGGGATTGAAGAAGAAAGCTAGGATCAAACTCCACAAGCAAGGTGCACTTACTTTCTTCCTTATTTCTTCGTCATATTCTCAAAGGGATGAATGTATGCAAGTTTATTTAGTACGTTGGTAACCCTAGAGACCCTAGGTTATAAGGTTGTATTCTCCTGAACAACAGAACTGGCGACTTCGCTGAGGAGTCCAACCTGTTGTGGTCCATTCTTTTGGTTTTCTTTCAGTTTTGCTTTGATTGATCCTGCATGTGATTTGTTCTAATTTTACCTTTTGTTTCCAATGTTGTATGCTCAGAACCTTTAGGTCATTTATTTTTCTCTTTGAAAAATTTTGACTGCATTCGCGGGTTGCTTCTGTAACAGTCATGTATAGCTTGTTGCATTCGCGGGTTGCTTCGGTAACAGTCGTGAATGGTACACGGCCTACCTTGATGACAGTCGTGAATTTCCTATAGGTGTCTATCAGTCTGTAAGTTTTTGTCTATCCTTCATTTTATGATCCTTCAGGTGTCTGTTAAGGTTCTTATTTAGCATTGCGTTGTGGCTTTAAGTGTATACATTTCATTGTTTGCTTGTTAAGTCAAGTTTTTTGGGTAAGTTAGATATGATTTCTTCTTGTGTAAGTGTGTTAGGTCCTTCCTGCTTGGATTCTTGGCTTGAATGCTTGTGTCTCTTTGGGTCATTGTTGTTTATCAGTCCTTTAGGGACACTAATATGCTTGGGATTGTTTTTCTAGTAGTCTAAGTAAGTCATTTTTGCCATCTCTTGGATCTATTGGTATTTGCAAGTCAATAGTTCTGTCGAGTCTAGGGTTTGAGTCGTCTCTTTTTGATTGGTTGAAGATCGTTACTATAGGATCTGACTATTGTCATTTACATTTTATATGATCAGATTGTTTAATTTGATCAAGGTGCATTTTTACATATGGTTTTTTAACTTTAAAAAAAAGGAAAGACAAAGGAATTTTTTTCATTTTGCATTAGATTGCATTGGTTGTTTTACTCATTATTTTTTCAAAAATAAAAGTCTTGTAGTTTCCAAATTATTGAAAAATGTTCATTAGCTTTCATTTACAAAGAAAAAAGGAAAAATTGCATTAATAGTTGCATTCACTTTGAAAATTTTATACATCATTTGCTTTCACTTTGTTGAGTCAATAACACCACTCAGTCTCATTCCACTACCCTTGAGTAATACAACCATTAAAAATAATGTTTAATTAAAATCTATTAGTAAGTTTATTTTTATAGGTCCGTACACCAACTAGCTTAGACTAGGTTTTTGGACTAGGAGATTTAAACTTTCCAAAAGCACTTATTTCAAACATAGTGGCCTTTCATTAGGTAAATCCACTTCTACAAGAGACAATCCCAAAAGCTCCTCTCACATGGGAGTTAAGCACGAGGCCGTGTGAGAGCTCGGTTGAGGAGATAATGCTCCACTTCCTTGTTCGATCGTTTACCAGGATTATTGTGCTTTTGGGGATTTTGTCAATACCACTTCTTGGGCCCCGTGAGGCACTGATATTGATAAAGTTTCGAGCTTACCTACCCTACCCATGCACATCGATCAGGCTTGCGACTATTCCACCGGACTCTCAATGTAGATTTGGTAGCCTTAGTCTCCATACACTAGGATCTTACACAGGTGGTATTGGAATGATATTTCCAGTACACCTAGGACGAACTTGGAAGGAAACCTCGGTAGACAATTTGGGAGGG
This sequence comes from Pseudotsuga menziesii, assembly GCA_001517045.1. Lineage (NCBI taxonomy): Eukaryota > Viridiplantae > Streptophyta > Pinopsida > Pinales > Pinaceae > Pseudotsuga > Pseudotsuga menziesii. Next base: position 219,751 of record LPNX011018710.1, read on the forward strand.
TGGTTGGGTGATTCCAGTGCTTGCACCCAAAAAAATTTTCATGAGATGCCAAGTAACCATCTTTCTATCTTCACTGGTTGGACCTCAACCCTAATCATCCCAAGATTTCCTTTGGAAGGTATCTTCTATCTGGTGTGTCTGTGTTACTTAGGAAATTTTTAGTGTGTTGTTTGGTTTGTTTATGCTTAGTTGGCCTTTAGGTCTGTGATTCAATATTTAGCTGTGGAGGACCAAACTCTTCGTCGGTCCAAAAGGTTGCAAAACCTTCCTCCATCTCTTACAGTGGAGCCTCCACCGCTACCTCAAAGGAGGAGACTTGATACATACGGTTCTTTCGAACCGAATGGTGTAAGCAAAGTTCTAGGTGAGTAAAAACTTAGACTTAGTCAAGAAGAAACATCAACAGTAGAGATAGAATACTTGCAGGCTAACAAATTTGTAAGAAAATTTAATTCACCTCTTACTGATATGAAAGATCCTGTGTTAGTCCAGGTTCTTCCATTTAGTTAACATGTTACTGGTGTTCCCTTGAGCAGAGTTATGTCTAGCTCAGGAGAATATGTATCTACCCCTACTTCAGCCATCTTAGTTGGTGGAGTCCCAACTTCCCTGGTTGGTCCTCCAAGACCTAGTGCATCTACTGCACCCCTTTCACCAAGCGCTCGAGTGGTTCAACCCTCAACACCCTCTAATGTAGTAGGTCAGTATAGTGGGGTGGTCACTGGTATTCCTAGTGCACCTTTTGTTTCTCCTTCCTTCATGTAAAGTGCTTAGAGTGGTCCAAGTGGATCCTCTGCGTTTGTCCAGGGTTTTTCATGGAATGGAGGACATAATCCTCCATCCAGTCCTTATGTAGGACCTTCGCCTGCTTATGTGGGTATGTCGTCTAGAAACACAAATGTCTTTGGTCATAATTTTCAAGCACCTAGTCAGGTTTCTACCCCTTTTACGAGCTCCCCATTTTCACTTTTTAGTGGAGGGATTCCTACTACTGTGTTTCAAACTCCAGTTTCATGTAGAGCAGGTCAAACTAGTAATCCATTGGCTTTTAGGTGGAATCATTTTCATATTAATCCAATTGCATCACAACTAGATGTGGGCAACCCCACCTTTTCATTTGGGAGCCAGGGGGCAATTCCTTCTACACCCCAAAGTCCTTATTATCAAACCTCGGTTAGGCCAAAGCTTCCTTTCCTAGTAACATTAAACTTGTCATATTTGTCAAAGTTAATGAATGACCCCATGCGACACAGTGTGGCATGGCCATATATATTAAACTGCCCTTAGACATTCCTAATTTTGAAGGAAAAGCTGGTGAAGATCCAGGTGCACACATTACCACTTTTCACCTTTGGTGCTCTTTGAACTCATTGAATGATCACTCCATTCAGTTGAGGCTTTTTCAGAGAAACTTGACTCATGTGGCAGCAAAACAGTACATAGAACTTCCCTCCACTGCATATGATAGTTTTCTGGAATTAGCAACCATGTTCCTTAATCACTTTCAGCTCCATGTCTGGTATGATGTCGATACAAACTTGTTGTCGAATTTTCGACAGAATAATGCCACGCACATCTATGATCACATTCAGGAGTGGAGAAGATGAGAGAGGCTTATTAAAGCCATTATACCTCCTGAGTTTTTCTTAGAGTGGTTCTTAAGATTTCTACTGCCTTACATATCTAAGGACGTATCCACTTCGGGGGTGACCATGGAAGAAGAGGAAATCCTCAAGGCCTAGCAGTTAGACTTGATATATGCTCAGTCTGGGATTTTGTATGAAATCATAACTGAGGTGCCGAGGTCTACAAATAACTAAGAGAAACCCAATCCTGGACCCCATGCTGATGGCATAGTTAGTTCAGTTAGTTCTCCCACTGTAGAATCATCGGCCAAGCAACTCCATGAGTTGTGAGTGAAGAAATTTGCAGCGAAGGCAGCTAAGGCTTCCACCCCCTCACTACAAAATGCAAATGTTTTTGCACTGTCTTCTCAAAAGGGAAATCAACAACCTGGTGGGAAAAATAATAATGGGAATAAGGGTGAGGGTAACTAAAATAAGAAAAATCCCACAAACAATGCTTATGGGGGGAACAAAGAGAAGAAAAAGGTCAAGTTTCCTTGTAAGTTGTGCCAGGGATACCACCTTACTTATTAGTGCCATTTAATGGAACAAGAACAGAAGTTGCTAAAGAATCAACAACCGGTTGTCTTGAAGGATCCCTTTCCCCAAGGACAGAATGCAACTTTTGTTTCGAATGTAACTGAGGGCACTCCTAGTGCCTGATAGCCAAAACCAAGCAGACTAAACTTGGTTTTAGGGCTTAGTCGATATTAAATTTGATTTTCACTTTTCACACCGACCACTTTTATTTTTCACCTATCGGGTGAAACTTGTCTATGTCCGACTAGACAAGTTTATACATTTTAGTCAGTCCTTCACTCGACCAAAATTACTTCGACTTACTTGTCCTACTGGTTTTTACCTCGACCACTTGTCACTTTGACCAAGTCGGTTCACTTCTTCTCTTCGACCAAGTCGGCTCACTTCATGTCTTCAACCAAGTCAGCTCACTTCTTGTCTTCGACCTAGTCAGCTCTCCTCTTGTCTTCGACCAAGTCGGCTCTCTTCTTGTCTTCGACCAAGTCGGCTCTCCTCAGTCGGCTGACTCTACCGACCACTCAAGTTGGCTCACTTTGGTCGAAATCTACAGAGTATGTTTCTTAGTCTAAAGACTTAAGAAATTGCAAATGCTTTTCACCTGTGAGTAAGATAGAGTAAAAATGGACACATTAACAAATCCAAATATCTTATAAAAACATATGCCCAAATATGTAGGAAGACTTGAGTCGACCAATGTGCAGTAAAACCTAGAACTTTCACGCAGCGAGATTTTTATGGGTTCTTGTTCTTTTCACTTAACAGTAATTGTAAAAGACATTTACAAAAGTAAATATGGAAATATGTGCGGCCAAATAATCATGCATTGAACCACAAACTATTTCATATATTTAACTATGCGGAAATACAAATTATTACAAACTTGTCGATTACAAAGTGGTCGGTCCAGACTTGTCGGTTCAGACTGGTCGGTCTACAGAGCTTCAACTCTTCGACTAAATCACATGCACAAAAGCTTGAGCTTCGACTTCTCTTTCTCATCTTGAGTTCCTCTGCTGTCTAATGTCTGTGTATTACTTTGTAAACTGATTTACAATTTGCTTCTTCTATTTATAAGCAACCTGAAGATTGCTTCAGCATGGGCCGACTGACTCACCATTAAAGACTGTAATAACTATCTACCTAACAACTTAGCTTCAGAAATAAATTCGACTGGTTTACATTGCCTACTCGTGGACTCTTCCTTCTTGTCAGTCTGACAGACAAGATCTTTGACTGATACAGACTCTGACTGAGTCGACTGGAAGTCAAGTACAGATCTGCGAGTAATTATATTTTTCCAACAGTGCTCCTAGTGATCAAAATTATATCAATATGGCACAATCCAACACTTACCTCCAAACAAGAAACGAGAATTATGAATCGGAGGCTGCGGAGAAGGGTAAGTCTACTACTGAAACTTCAACACCTCTCACTACTGAAAAACCAGATGATCCAATGCCCAAGATACCGAAAGGTGTCGTTAAGAAAACATTTCAAAACCCTAATGCTAGTGCTGATTCCAACTATTATGTAGTTGAAGACTTAGCTGAAACTCCTTGTGCGATGTCGGTATTGGAGGTGTTACAGATTTATCCCGCTCAAAAGGATGACTCTTAGCAACCATAGGTAGCATGGATTCAATGATCCCGCTAGCGAAGTTTAATATTTTAGATGTTAAAATATGCCTGCCATACCATGTGGCTTTATCGATTGATGTTGTCCATGGTGGTAAAAACATTGGACGGATAGTGGTTGATGAAGGTGCTTCCACGTGCGTCATGTCGATGTCTTGTTGGAAAGCCTTGAGATCCCCAGGGCTGGTTCCATCGAATTCTCTCCTTATTTCTTTCAACGGAATTTATTTTCGTCTGCAAGGTATTCTACCAACTTTCAAAATAAAGTTGGCAGGGAAAGCAGTTTCTGTTGAGGTGGAAGTGATCGATGCCTCGTTGGGTTATAACTTGTTGTTGGGGAGAAGTTGGACTTATGCCATGTGTGTGAACCCCTCGGTCGTTCTCTGATTTGTAGTGTTTCTACACGAAGGGAAGTTGGTTAATGTTGACCAACTTAGTTTTACTGGAAAGGTTTGTTTAGAGACGAATGAGTCCACTGTACCTTTGATAGATCAGACAAAACCGGTTAACGAGAGCTTGGGGTTGTAATGTATGCATCTTTGATGGGCACATTTGATATACCAACCCCTATTATCTACTTAGGCTCAACAAGTGTAGGGAAGTATTTCGCAATGATTGTCGATAGAACAGATCCTTGGGTCCTTCCTTCACATCATGAGCCTCAAGTACACTTGTCTGCAGTGGAAGTAGCTTATCAAGCTATTTTTAATGCCACTTCTGATTCCATAGTGACTCCTTCTACAGTCTTAGAGGAGTAAGATGAAGCTTATCTGCTCACTTGGGCAGAGAAATCTACGTATTCATATGATTGCTTATAGTATGGTTTTTCCTTCAGAAGAAGCCATTATGGAAGCTATGATTGGACGAGAAAAAAATTGTGAAGACCTTCACCATAAGTCCTTCTTTCTTCCGGAGTTAAGGAAAATCGAGAATCAAGAGTTTCGATTAATCCTTTACCCAAGGAGGGAGTATTTTCTAAGAGGAATATAGAAAATATCTATGCTACCATTTCGATCAACATTTATGTAAACCCTAACGTCATAGAAAATATTTATATAGGTGCAAACTGCTCTCTGGAGGAGATTTCCATTTATACAATCTTATTTAAGGAGTTTCACGATGTGTTTTCCTGGTCATATGAGGAGATGTCAGGCATAGATCCATCTATATTTGAACACAAAATTCGCACCTATCCTGATGCAAAACCTGTTCGACAAAAGTTTATACCTGTAAATCTACAGAAAGCGGCAGTTGTTAAGGCTGAACTGGAGAAATTTCTGAAAGTCGGGTTTATTTACCTGATTGCTCCAAACGGAATGTGTATCCAATCCCGTTCCTGGTAATTAAAAACAAGTGACAATTTGTGTTTGCACTGACTTTCGTGACTTAAATAAAGCATGTCCCAAGGATAACTACCCCACACCCTTCATCGATCAGATCATTGATGCTTGTGTGGGAAGCGAGGTATTTTCTTTTATGGATTGTTTTTTCGGGTATAACCAAATTCAAATTAAGTTAGAAGACTAACATAAAACAACCTTCATATATCGTTGGGGGACCTTTGCATACAAAAAAATGCCCTTCGGTTAAAATTTTGGAGCAACCTTCCAGAGGGCAATGAATTTTTCCTTCCACGATATCAAAAATATTGTTGAACCTTACCTGGATGATTTTTCTGCCCATTGTTGCAAGAGGAAGGACCATTCAGATCATCTTCGTATGATCTTTGAACAATGCAGGAATTACAAGATACGCTTGAATCCACACAAGTGTGTTTTCTGCATCGAGTCAGGGAGGTTACTAGGGTTTATTCTGTCAAACAAAGGAATACAGGTGGATCCTTTGAAAGTAGAGGCTATTGTAAATCTGCCTCCTCCTCGCTCCATTAGGAAACTTCATATCTTGCAAGGGAAATTCAATTTCCTTCGATGTCTGATAGTCAATTATGCTAAGATAACTAAGGGTTTCATGCACTTGTTGAATCAAGACACCCCATTCCTATGGAATGAAATCGCACAACTCGCATTCGAGGCATTAAAAAGGATTTATTGTCGGCTCCTTTACTACATCCACCAGATTACACTAGAGATTTTATATTGTATCTGGTTGCGTCAGAGTCAACCATAGGAGTAGTTTTAGTTTAGGAGGACGACAATCTCCAGGAGCATGTTATCTATTACCTTAGTCATGCATTAGTTGGCACTGAACTTAGGTAATCTCACGTCGAGAAGTTGGCTTTGGAGGCTGTTTATTCCATTCAAAGACTCATAAATTATATCTTACTAGTGACCACCACAGTGGTGGCAGATGTCAATCCATTCCAGTACATTTTATCCCGACGTATAATTAGGGGAAAATTCAATAAGTGGATAGTCATTTTTGACTTGGATTTTGAATTTGCCAAGTCAAAAAAGTATTTGGTTTTCGCATAATTGATTGTGGAATTCCCTATGGAAGAAACCACAGTGGCAGAAGAAGACTCATTCCCAGATGAGTATATATTTCTGATTTCAACATCTGATCCTTGGTATGGAGATATTTTAGGATATCTCTAGACTCCGAAGTGTCTTGCGTCCTTCTCGCGGGAAGATAGACGCAAGTTGTGAGTCAACGCTAAAAAATACATGATCATCGGAGATACCTTATATCAACTAGGAGTAGACTCTATATTGCGTCGGTGCCTCGCCCACGAGGAGGCAGACCTTGTCTTGAATGATTCCGATAGCAAAGTGTGTGGGGGTCATTTATCTAGTTCAATAATGACCCAAAATATTTTATGTGTCGGTTACTTCTGGCCCACCATCTTTAAGGATTGTGTGGAAACAGTAAAGCGTTTTCATCCTTTTCAGCTCTACACCAGAAAGATGCGACCACACCCAGCTCGTTTATTCCCCTTCATCGCAGTAGGTACATTCCCCAAGTGGGGGGTTGAATACATGACATGCAACCCAATTTCGGCTGGGGGGCATCATTGTATCATTGTTGTTGTGGACTGCTTCACTAAGTGGATCAAGGCAATGCCTACCTTCATAGATGATGGCAAAACAACAACTTATTTTGTTTTTAATGAAACCATTGCTTAGTTCGTCATACCAAAGAAGATTGTCACTGACCATGGCAGTCATTTTTAGAATCGCACAATGACTGATTTGACCTCGATGCTAGGGTTTAGGAAAGATCATTCATCTTCCTTTTACCCGTAGATGAATGGACAAGCAGAGGAGGCTAACAAAACCTTGAAAACCATTATGAAATGCACTATTGATTCAAGTAGGTCAAATTGGTATGTCATGTTATGTCCTACACTTTGGGCATACCAAACTAATGTTAAGACTGCTATAGGATTCTTTCCCTTCCAACTCGTTCACAGGATGGAAGAAATCTTGCCGGTTGAATGTGAAATACCATCTCTTAAAATAGTTATTCATGTGCTTCCTGACACCACTGAGCTCGAAGAACGTTTGCTTCACTTAGAACATCTATATGAGCAACGTAGAGATGCACTGACGACAAACGAAGCTCACAAGAATAGGGTAAAAAACTAGTATGACAAATCTATCAAACCTAGGGTTTTTTCTTAGGGACAACTTGTTTTGCTCTAGGACCAAGACAAGGAACCCGTGGGGGAAGGAAAATTCAAATATATGTGGTTAGGCCCTTATGTCGTGTCAAAAGTTTTGATGAAAGGATCTTATGAATTGACTGAATATGATGGTAACAAGTTTCTTGAGCCCTGGAATGGGCTCTATCTAAAGAAGTACTATGCCTAGGCATAGTGTGTGTTCTTGTATTTTTATTGTATGTATTTGTATGTACAATAGGTCACTAGTTGGTCAATGTTTATTATACAGTCTGTTCATTATTCTAGATGTCGTTCGAGTGGTTCATAGATTTTGTTGATGGTGCTAGCCACCACACTTGTAATATGGCTTCAGCTGCCAAGGTCATCTATGCACCCTCAAGACAATTGGTTTCCTCTAGTGGCTCTTGTTTTGGACCTGCAACTAATAACATGGTTGAATACAGTACAGTAATTGAGCTTTTATGGGATGCTATGTTACGTGGCATTACCCTTCTAGAGGTCAGGGTTGACTCCCAACTCGTGGTTTCCCATCTTAATGGTGAGTATCAGGTGTGAAACCCTAACTTACTATGTCAGTTTCTACGTGTTAGGTTGCTTTAAAGAAATTTTGAATACATTGCATACATTCATATTTCAAGAAATCAAAATAGAGTTACTGATGCATATGTGAATTACATATTTGGCTGGCATTTAACACATACATTGTAAAATAAAGTATAACAGAAAAATTGGAGACGCGTGTATATAACCAGAGAAATATATATATGTAAAATATGTCCATAGATATAGTGAGTCTGTTCCGAAGATCATGTCATAAGTGTATTAATATACAAAAAATAGGATCAAAGTGTGTATATACCTAAGTCTAGGCCCGATCCTCAACCTTCTTGGTTGCGGCTGCCTCTACAGTCTCCCTGTAATAAAGAAGGACCCTAGCCACCCTTATGAGAAGGCGTAGCCAGGTCGACGAAACTCCAACTACATACTCCTGCATGATCATAAGGATCTGCTCTATCCGAAGTGTAGGGACATCCTAGGTAAGCCTGGCCAACTCCCCCTCAATAACATGTAGCATACTCTCATCCCCACCAGCCTATACGGGCCGCAAGAATGTCCTGGGATGCCCATCGAGGAGAAATGGTCCAACATCTGCTTATAAAACATAAAGAAGGTCAAACTCATATACATATGTATATATAATTTTATGAATAAAAACTCATAAAAATAAAATAATATAAAAGATAAAAATATACCTATCTCTCCCCATGCTCCCCCTGGAGAGAGGATGAGTTCAGGGTCTCCTCGGAAATCTATCCAGCATATGGAAACTGCTCGAGAGCAAGCACCTGTCTATCCCACCAGGAATAGAAGTCGTCATCATAGCCACTTTGGATCCCGCCTCCGCCACCTTGATGGAGAAATATCTCTCCCCATATCGTGAGTCTAGGATGACGAGGTGAGAGCGGTGGTAAAGGTATTGCAGGGCTAAGGGCAGGAACCCTCTTGAAGAAGAATGCCACTAAAATTTTAGCATAGCCAGAGTTCTTTCTTTGGCCCCTCTTGCAGTCAAAAAGTCATTTTTTCGTTATTGGGATCATCCCCAAACACCAGTCAAACAGTGTACCCCGCATACATTCCACTGTAACTCGCATGTGGGTTCATGTGGCCAAGTGTAAAGCAAAATAACCAGCAACCCTAGCTACTGTGCTTACCATCACTTTCAATGGGAAACTAGTTATCTATGATATTGGGACGCATGTTCTCGGCTTCTGTGTTCCAAGTAGGCAGTAAGTATCAATATAATCTTGCACACTCAAAGGGTCACCACCCCTTCCAGTACCATCAAGGTTTACAGGTGTTCCCCTACGAGAAAGTCCTATGATGAAATAGACATCATATATTGTAAGCTCCAAAGCCTCTCGTTGGAGGTCAAAACGTCCGAGCTCATGGTCCCAATAGTCCACTAGAGTCTCTAATAGACGGACTTATGCTCTCATATTGGATGTGCAATAGAATTTTAACAAGCCACTAATTAGTAATGCTTGTAGAGTAGCGGCATCTCGCATTGCTTCTCGGTCCATGTCTTCATGTTCCCTTTCTCTCCACTCTAAGACCATTTTTCCTACCCAATGCACATTACAAATGATTAGAATTCATCAAAATTTGGTTGCATTTGTGTGTTTAAAAAAAAATAAAGGGTCACGCAGTATTCGCAATTGTGCTTTCAACAGAATGCGAAACGTGGGATGCATTGCAGCAACCCACGAATAAAACATGTATTCACGACTGTGATGAAGCCTACCCACGAATGCTCCATGAAGCTTTTAGGGCACGCATAAAACTATAAAATTTTGCACTAAAAACAAATATTGAATGGATAGAAAGGAAGAGAAGGGAGAGATAGCTAACCTGCAATTTGCGGAATCGGAATTGGTCCAACTATTTGTCCACTACGATCAACTGAAGTCTGAAGGTAAAAATTTCCAAATATAGTAAATTTTCCAAATGGTATGTTTATTTTGGGTTTTGAACTATTTATAATAAAAATTGCATATTTTTACCCATTGTCTATAGTTTAAAATTAGTTGTTTAATAATGGACTAATACCATGGATTTTTTGCTAGCTGCAACAGGTCCTGGATCATCAAAAATTTGTTTTTTGCCGCATATAGGGTAGGATTTGTTCTTCATTACAGACTTTGCATTCATACCTTATTCATCACTAAAACCTAGGATCACTTTTTCGTCAATGGACTATGGTATAAAAACATTTTTACCTCGTACACATCATTGTTCTTCCTGGATAGGGCCTCCTTTACATGGGTACCATAGTTTAGAACACTTTATTGTTTTATGGTACCCATACCGCAGTTGCAATAGGTTTGCAGGAGCCTTCTTAGTTGTTTTTTATGCCAAAATGAACCTTGTTTTGCATCTTTTTATCAACTATACCCGATTAAAAGGCTCCCCGCACTTACGGAGTTTTCTTTAGGCCCTAGTCTGACTCCTCAAAACAGACTAGATAGTCAAGTAAACTTGTTCATTCAGACTCGTTAATAATAAGTGAATGATCATCTACATTGGTGGTAAGTTATCTCTTTCTCGGACCATGTAGATTATTTACGCGAAAGGAATACTCTCTTTTCTGTGGAATTGAGAAGAGTATCTTCAGGCACATGTTTATCTCTTTTTTGGACCCGAGGGACTAAATTTACGGAAAAGGAACACTTAGTATGAGCTTAATTTTCTCTTTTTTGTGCTCTAGACCCAAACATGAAAAATATTCCGAGCGTAATTTATGTCTTTGTCATGCTCGTTAAAACCTAAAGAACAAAGCATCGAGTTTACTGTTGTAAGCCCCATTTCTCATAATCAAATGGGTCTTTCCGAGTAATCTTACCTTCCTTCACACTCGTTAAACTCAGGATATATGTTGCTTTTGAAGGTGCATCGGTTTGGTGATAGTTTACCCCTTTTTCAAACCTTGCCGACAAAGTATGAAAAAGCTATACCTTAGTCCTTATGGAGCTAAGAGATTTCTTTTGTGGATTGTTTTATACTTTTCCGGCCTCAGGAGACTAAATTGTACGAAAATTCACCCCCCTAGACTCTTCTTTGGATTTTTCGAACTCTCAAAACTATGAAAACACCAACGAGGATTTACTAGTTTGGGCTCGTAAAATACACGAACCAGTGACATATCAAGCATTATTCTCTCTCCTCTTCAAGCTTGTCAAAAATGAAGAGAGACTCGAGTTGACTTTCCTGGACTCGTTAAAACATAACAGGAAAGGTAAGGAATAATTTCTCTTTTGGGGTTATAAACAGTGGAAGCATGTCATCCTTGGACAAAGAACTCTCTAAACTTTTTGATACTCATCTTTCAGTTTGCACTTCCATCTCGGCTATTACTTCGAATTTTTACTCCTCCACTTGTCCTTTATACATGGGGAATCTGATCATGTCTCCTACATGACAGATAATTCTAGTTGTCATATCTGCAAGTCAAAAGATGCCTTGGGTCATTATTAAATTGAGCACATAGATCTGTGGACAAAAACACAACTCACAAGATAGATCACACAATTTACTCAGCAATTGAAGAATGATACAATGCAAAAATGGCTTGCAACTATGAACGCTTTCATTGATCAAAAAGTAATTAGATGATTAATTACAATGTAATACAATGGCTAAATAGCCACATGCAATTCGAATCCACATGAGTAAACTCGAATTGATTAGAGACTTGACTGTAGATAACTAAGACCTTGTCTAAACCATTATTGGAGGACTCAATAGTTAACTGACCTTGTCTAAATCATTATCGGAGTTCATCAGAGTTCTAAAACACAACTCAAGTGTCTAATTCAGTGTTAAATAAGGCTAACTGACTGTGGTAAGTGAGGAATGCACCTCTCCTACATGCAGCCATGCAAACCTAGTGCTAACTGAATGTAGAGGACTAGAACTGAATGTAACTGAATCCTAACTCAGCTTGACTAGTCACTAACTGAACTCAACTAATGAAGGTTGGTATCGGCACTCCCAGTGGCTCCTAAATTGTAGGGATTGATCTAGGAGTCTCCTAAATTGATGCATGCAAGTGTAATCAGTGGCAGCAGGCCTCAATTACTGTTCTCCACACCTTAGTAACTAGAACATGTGCCCCAATTAGGCCAAGTGGACCCAATGGTGCTAGTGACTAAAAATAGACTGGAAGGACTCATGATTTAGACATATGACCAAATTGGACAAGGGAGGATTAATAATCCTAACACCCCCCCCCCCTGAATGCTAACTTGGACAATCTGTGGGCCCTGGTAACTAATACCATAGGTCACCCATTGCATCAAGTAAAGTAAAGTAACTGCTCCATGCAAGGAGCTGGGGAAAAAGCTACATGGAAAAAAATACCCCCTTCTATCTCAACAAATAGAATCTGGATTCAAGTTTGAAAAACTTGGAAATATGTTGCTGCAAATTTCATCTCTGTGATGTAGTGAAGCAGCATGAATGGTGTTCCATGCACAGGTATTCTGGGACCTGGCATGTAGACTTCTCCTTCTTGTCCCAAAATTTTGATGGAAGGAAGGAGGAATGTAACCTTTTCCTCTTTCTGGCTGAAGAGGTGTATGATCCACTCTATTCTTCTGAAGGCAGTGTGACTGATCAGACCTTTCCATGTGACATCTTACAGGCAATTTGTTGCATCTCTCAAAAGGATGTAAGATTGCATGACATAGCGCAAGCTTCTCTATCTTGTGAATGTTAGATGGATTTCTAGTCATCTTCCTAGCTTCCTGCTTGGAAGTAGGGACTGAATCTGAATCTAAATGAATATTAATCTCATGAACTGATACAACTAGTTCTGCAATAATAGTGGAAATTGCAAGAGAAGGAGATGGAATGTTTTTACCTTCCCTTTGAGAGTGCACTGGTTTTGAAAAAGGCATGAAGTGTGAGAACTCATATGCCTTGGAGGCATGAATTACAACACCCTTCGCTATGATGTTCCCGGTAGAGATATTTGTGATCTCCACTGAGTCAGGACCAAATAACACTCACTTTGGAGAGCCAGTATGAGTCATTTGGTATACAGATAATAGGTTTGAAGCTAGGGAGGGAACATATAGCACATCTTTGAACCTTCCATGTTCAAGCTTGATAGAGCCCTTCCCTTTGGTTTGAACTTTACTATTATTTCCCAGCTGAATAATCGGAACTTCAAAAGACTGTAAAGGAGAGAATGATTCTATGGATGCAACCATATGATTGGAAGCTCCAAAATCAATGAGGAAGACATGTGTTTTTGAGCAGCTGGCCTTCAGTGCATGACCTCTTCCGAGACAATCTTCAGTGTATTTTGTTTCTTCTCTCTGGTCAGCCTTCCTTGCACTATTAGGTGTAGTAATGTTATGTTTCTTCAGAAGAAGAGTCATTTCATCAATTTGTCTTCTCATGTAGGAGCTATCTGGATGAAATCCCCTTCCACAATAGGAACAAAGGGTCTTCCCTTTGCCATTCTTCTTGCTTCTCTTCGAACTTGAAGGCTCATTTGACTGCTCTTTCTACACATGAGACTCATCTCTTTGCTTCCCTTTATCATTCGATACCTTGGGTCCTCCTGCAACCAGTGCTTGATCTATGGAAGATCGAATGATCCCCATTTGGATGAACTTGTCATGCTCATGAGAGAGGGATTCAATGAAAGCATCAAGAGTGGGAATCTTCCAATTTGGAGTGGTGAGCTTCACTATTTGAAAAGATGATACAAAGACTGAGTAGTCTACACTGAGTTTTTAGAGAATGGCAAGGATGAGTTGATCATCCTCCTTCTCAACCTTACATAGCTTCAACTGGAATCTCAGGTTCTTGAATTTTGTGAAGAATTCATTTAGTGTTCCAAAGTTGGATGGATGAAGAGAGATGAGCTCATTCTCTAGTTGATGGACCCTCATCTCATCCTGCTTATCAAATAAGGAGGATAGTTTGTCCCAAATTTCCTTAGTAGTCTTCAATCCCTTGATGTGGAAGAGAAGATCTCGAGAGATTGAGAGAGACAAGCTTCCATAGGCTTCATCAAGCCTATTCCAGTACTTTTCTTTGTCACGATTAAGAAATTGGCTCTGCCTCTAACTCCATTGTGAGTATGTAGAGCTTCTTGGTGTGAAGCAGTGACTCCGTGTCCTCCTTCCACTGGTGGTAGTTGAAGGAAGTGAGATTCTCCATTGGATGGGCCATTTTGAATGTAGTGAAGAAGATTTAGCTGCTGTAGCGAATGTAGTGAGGAGAATGAACTGCTTGTAGCGAATGCAGTGAGAAGAACTGATAAACTGTAAATCACACAATCAAATAGAAAAAATAAGGTCGACTACCTGCACATTTCAGGTTTTCATCACACCTAGCATAATTGATCAAGCAAGCTTGATCAACAATTCCTTAACTTGGGGTATTAAGTGGTAAACCTTATGCTTCTGGTGCAGAGTAGGAATGGAGAAAATTGCTCCAAAAAAATGATCCAACTAGAGATATGAGGAGGAGAAGTGACTTGTCAGTTGAGGCTCTGATATGATATTAAATTGAGCACATAGATCTCTGGACAAACACGCAACTCACAATATAAATCACACAATTTACTCAGCAACTGAAGAATGAAACAGTGCAAAAATGGCTTGCAAATGTGAATGCTTTCATTAATAAACAAGTAATTAGATGATTAATTACAATGTAATACAATGGCTAAATATCCACATGAGGAAATTCAAATTGATTAGACTCTACTTGACTGTAGGTAACTAAGACCTTGTCTAAACCATTATCGGACGACTCAATAGTTAACTGACATTGTATAAATCATTATCGGAGTTCATTGGAGTTCTAAAACACAACTCAAGTTTCTAATTTAGTGTTAACTAAGGATAACTGATTGTGGTAGGTGAGGAATGTGCCTCTCCTGCATGCAACCATGCAAACCTAGCGCTAACTGAATGTAAAGGACTAGAACTGAATGTAACTGACTCCTAACTCAACTTGACTAGTCACTAACTGAACTCAAATGATGAAGGTTGGTATCGACACTCCCAGTGGCTCATAAACTGTAGGGATTGATCTAGTAGGCTCCTAAACTGATGCATGCAAGTGCAATCAGTGGCAGTAGGCCTCAATTAGTGTTCCCCACACTTTATTAACTGGAACATGTGCCCTAATTAGGCCAAGTGGACCCAATGGCGCTAGTGACTAAAAATATAATGGATGGACTCTCGATTTAGACATATGACCAAATTGGACAAGGGAAGATTAATAATCCTAACAATCATCTATGTGTCATGCTCACTGTTCAAGGATCTATACCTCTATCTGATTATCTTTATCCCTATCATTATCATCTTTGAGAATTCCTTGTGTCTACATTCCCTTATCCAGTTTCTTAGTCACTCTTGTGATTTGTTGAAGGATCCATTGCCTTCCCCCACGCATCACGATTTCTCATCAACATCTCCTGAAGAAGAAGACCTAGAGTTTCGACGATGGTACCTTAGGATTCACTACCCTTATTGGTGAAATCTTTTTCTTCAGTTGTCAGCATCACTCATTCACTAGCATTCTATTGAATTCCTTCCATGTTCGACTTCACCTCATCTATTCACATGGTAGGAGTTGTGCTGGTTACTTTGGATTTGGACGAATACCTTAGGTTCGTACCTTTATAACCTAAGTTGTGCAAGATTGTGTTATGTTCAACAACACTACTTCCATATTTTGAAGACTCATCATTGTATATTGTGGTTCTGATCCACCCTTGTAATAATGCGGCCTTACTGCCCGTATCATATGATGCAATCAAATATTGTAAAGGAGCTAGTGTTCTGCTTTATTGAACATGGCATCCTTAGATATGATTTTGTATATAACTTTGATATGTATGTTTCAGGTACATCTCTGCAGCCTTGGTAATTGATTTCTCCAAGAATAAAGTTTGTAATGTATTTCGTCCATCGCTTCCCTTTGACCTCACACATTAGGGGGAATCTATTATCCTGTGAAATGGTACTTCTCCATATGAGTACTAACACTCAATGTGTTGGCACACAAAAGGACAAAATGGATAGAAGTGGCTAAAACAATATATATGTACATGAGCCTTGATGCATCATCATCTTATCAGCCTAATCTATTTTTTATAAGATGATTAGGGAGAATTCATGACTATTGTCATTGCAACATATGGACCATTCACAAGTGTCTACACTGCAACCCATGAATAGATGATCATGGTTTGGATACGCGGGTTTCTCTTATAAAAGTCATGAATCGTTCACGACTTTCTAGCTATAATAGTCACGAATGCCTTAATCCAAAAATTAAAAAATTAAAACAAGTTTAGTCGAGGATAGTTGGGTCCCTAATCATAACTATCCCAACTTCCTCAACCATCTCAACCTTCGTAACTTCTCTCTTTCCTCAAGTATAAATATATGGTAGGGGTTGAGGCTAAACATCATCACTTGGAGAGAAAAGTTATGCTGGTGGATTGCCTTTGGAGATCTTGGAGTAGAAGAACTCAGTTTCCTTGGCTAGCCGAGGAGCACTTGTTTCAGACACTGGTTGTAATCTTTTATCACTTATTTATTAATAAAGAGACACTTTCTTCCAACTGTTGTCTTTGTACTCTTATGTATTATGATTTCTGAATTGTATTGTCATTTCATTGCAAGCGTATTATTTCATTAATCTTCTATATAATATATAAGATATTGCAAGAAGGTCTGGCTCTTTTCAGGTGTTGAAGATTCCCTAGAAGTTGTTGGAGCATTTTGGGATTGAAGAAGAAAGCTAGGATCAACCTCCATAAGCAAGGTGCACTTACTTTCTTCCTTATTTCTCTGTCATATTCTCAAATGGCTGAATGCCTGCAAGTTTATTTAGTACATTGGTAACCCCAGAGACCCCACGTTATAAGGTTGTATTCTCCTTAACAACAATGGGGTAAGTAATGTCTCATGCGCAATGTTTTTTTGGGGTGTGTTTGTTTGTTTGTTTTATAGTGTTTATTGATTATTGCATTGATTTAGAGTTTCCCTATAAGTTTAGTCATTGTTAATGATTGTTAAATGGCATGAGTGTGAGCTATTCATTAGATACATTGTGAAAATTCATTTATTTCCTTGACACTTTGTGAGTACAATGAACAAACAATCAACCCCATCCATCCTATGCCAAGAAATGAAATCAATGGTTGTGATTTAGTGGTTGTTGTAATGTTTCAACTAAGTTTCTAATTCTATGGATGAAATTCACAATTTTCCTTCAAACAAACCATTTGGCATTGAAAGCATTGGTTAGTACTTAGCATAGGAGGTTGGATGCACTCTTCCCTCAACCTGCATATTGTAAATAAGTTATCATGCTCCATTCCCTAAAGGAGAATTTCCTAGAGACGACATCATGCATTGTTGGTTGAAATTAAAGGTTATATGTGGTCATATGACGACGACAATCATATGGACCGTCAACGCCAACATGGGGGTGTCTTTACTTGGTAAGGAGTGGGTACAACATTTTTCTCTTTGATTTGGGTGTTCAATTGCCAAAAACTTATGAAGTGCTTGTTAGTGATTGAGTAAAATATGAAGATAATTGAACTTTAAAACTTAAATCCACAATAATAGTGCATATAATCTCATCAATAATTCAAAGACATAAATCAAACCATATAACATAGGATATACCCTGGGAAAACTCTCCACTGATTCGAAGGATAAAAAACCAAGCAAACAATCTTAGAGTACGATTGACAAGTGGCAAAGAATGATTACAACACAATAGCATATTGCTTTCACCGAGAGCAGCAAAGAGTGGAACATTGTATCTAACTTTCTAAGTGCATACGACTTTAATAACAAGTCAAATTAGGTTATACAACAAAAATAGATTGGTTGCATGCATCGCTTACTTATTAACACTTACAACATTGATACATCTTCAATCATACACCCCCCATTGACCTAGTGCCAAGATGATACTCCATAATTATCTTCCACTAGAAGATATGTTCCCTCACTAACTTGGTGCTAGGTTGACACTCCATAATTATCTCCCACAATAAGATATGTGCCTTCCATTAATTAACTAACTCTAACTTAGTTATTAAGTGAGTATACTGAACTAAACTAGATGGAACTACATGCAACTAAATGTAATTGAGTGTAACTAAACAAAACTGAGTGTAACTGAAGAGAACTGAATGTAATTGAACATAACTAAATGTAACTGAACATTACTAGTGCTTTTCCATTAGTGTCATCTTCAACAACCACTTGCATAAATTAAGGAGTTGATTCCTTAATTAACTGAACTTATTTATCATAACTAATACTCAACCGATGTCTTATCAATTCGAGTTCACTTAGTGGCAATGTGAGAAATTTAAATTCTTTCTCCATCTATGTGCTTATATTAATTATCTCTGCATGGTCCATATGTGTTTTCATAAATTCTATATCATATCATAATCATAAGAATTTTTTCGAACCTATGATCATATGTATTACCCCGGGTCATATAGTCACATGCTAAACTAAATCACTCTAGTGGTAGCTAATCCCTAAAAGAGACTTGCAGCACCTATTGACCATGAGTAGCCACACATCACATAGTATATCCACTTGACATAGTAAAGTACACCACCTCAGAACATGAGGATATTTATAGAACTTGATATTACTCACAAGTCTACTAACTTGATATTACTCACAAGTCTCAGCTTGATATTACTCACAAGATTTACCACCTCAATCATATGAGGATATTTGTAGGACTTGATATTACTCACAAGTCTATTGTCTTGATATTACTCACAATATTCGGACCTTAACATAAGGTCACGATCTTAACCATAAGATCCTAGTACAAGCATCTCTCCCGAATATGACAATGTCATGTGAACTTAATACAATATAAGTTTCGGACTTGATACAACACAAGTCTCAAACCTTAATACAACATAAGGTCATGGAGAAGATATGAATCTAATTACAACATAGATTGTGGACTTGATTACAACACATGTCTCGAACCAAAATATAACATAAGTTCAAGGAGAATAACTCCCGAAGCTGTACTCTCAACACTTCCTCTCAGCGAGGGAGACATTCTCTGTCATACCAAGCTTATCTCGGAAGTGTCAGAACTTCGTCACAGATAGAGGCTTAACACAAATTTGCAACATTCTCATCAGTTTCTATGTACTAGAATTCACGACCATGACTTCAACAAAGTAAAACTTCATCTCAAACGTGTTTTATCATAAAACACATATAGGGTTTTTGATTCTTTATCGAAATCTTGACTATTAACACCTAATGACTTTAGGCTCAAGTATTTCACCCTAGTAGTTAGCTTCCCAAGATACACTACACCTCAGTATGTAGTACTATCCGCAAAACACATTTTTCTTATGTAGTACTCTTAGACATACATCTTTCTTCTGTAGTACTAGTCGCAATACACTTAGCTTTTGTAGTACTAGCCTTAAATTACATCGCTTATCTCAAGCTAAAACAATAGCTGGATAGCACAATCAAAATAATAGGTTTTCCATCTATTAAATACAATAAAGAGCCTATTCTAATGTACCTCAAAGGTACTTGTTGGCACCCCAACAACTCCCCTTGATTTTTGCAAAATAAAGGGAGCCCAATTTAAATTTTGTACAAAAGTTTGTTTTAGTTTTTCTTGCTTGACTTGGTGGTAATTTCATGGCTTTCCTTCTTTGATCCTTTACTCTTTGCGCTGCTTGTTTTTTTTGGCATGGCTCTAAGATCCGGTGATTTTGGTCAGTCGATTCTCTTGGCTTCCTAATTGCTTAACAATGCTTGCTTGATCTCATTTGGACTTATTTGATTCTATTCCATACCTATAATTACTTGAAGTAGATTGATTTTCTCATTCGACAATCTTACGAAGTTTCGGTCTTCAATACTTTAAATGATTAAGAAGGGCATTTTTGTAGGTCAATAAAATTGGCTAGATTTTATGTCGGTTCGCATCTTGAAGAAGTATTCATTAAGGTTTGGAGATGAGATGATGCTTTTCAATTTTGCTCAAATATTATATTCCCTTAGAATTTTGTAAATTTGCATTTACTTTTCTTATTTCAGCTAAGTTTAATTATTTCTTTTTCTAAATCATATTTTTAATTAAATTCACTATGACTAAGAAAAGTGATTTAATGACCAAACTTTATTCATAGTTACACTATTAATATTCTGACCTTAAATTCTATGTATTTTAGTTGGTCATTAAAATTATATATTCAATCTAAAGTTAATATTAATTTGAAAATTTTATTCATATTTCAATTCTAATTATTTCATAGTATTTTATCACTTATTTCAAACCTTTTATAACTTAAATTCTAATTATTTCATAGTATTTTCTCACTTATTTCGAACCTTTTATAACTTAAATTCTTGGTGAGATTATAGTGGTGTGTACATTGAAGGTTAAGCCCTATATTAATACACCAATAAAGAATAGATCACACCATTATTGAATTAAAGTGAAAACAAGTAAAATATATAATAAAATGGTTTTTTTATAGACTTTTATTATTCTCAAACTTATACTTAAAGTCAAGAGAAGAGAATATTTACATAATTCATTTATCCATTTTTAAATATATATATATTATATATTTAAAAAATATCTTATTTCTTGTGGCTAATCTTCATTCTTTTTTACATTATAGTATTTAATAAAGTATTTACATTATAATATTTATAATATTTAATAAAGTAATTTTATGAAGTTAGCAATTTGACTTATGCATGCTTATAACATTTCAATGAGATTCGTCTTTGGCTTTAATTTTTTTCATTCATTTTAAATGAACGTCCCACTTTGAAACCACTCTTTTATGCTCTAAAGAGTCATAAAAAAGGAAGAATTTGACTTTGGTGAGGTGTCATAAAAGTTGGTTATCTTTATCTTAATTGCAGACTCCCTGCATCCAATAAGCAAGAAACAAAGTTAATAGATGACTTTGTTCGTTGCCCATTAGATGCAAGGAATCTACAATCAAGATAAGCTCAGACATAAATTTTTGAATCATCTTAATTAAAACATTGCAAAAGGCCATTATGCATATTGCCCGAGGCATTCAACGACTATCATGCAAACAAGGAATTAGTTCGAATTTTTGAAGAAGTGTTTCATGAAGTGCATCGCCGGAAATAAGCGCATGGAACCTTTGAATGGAAGGTTCCATCGTATGTCTCTGTATTAAACAAATAACAACTTTTAAAGATATTATTATTGAAACAACATGGATGTGGCATAAGACCGTTCAAGCGGATCTATATTATTATTTGACCAAAATCAATTTAAAGATCACGTTTTTGTATGCAATAGAAAGGTTTCATATCTATGAGAATGTGCCATCGGTTTGTTGAAAAAACAACTGTCTTGATCGCAACTGAATTGCCATTTATTTTAGTCTCTTTAAAATCAGCGAAGGAGAGTGCCAGCAAATGAATTAAATCATGTTGCTTGCCAGAAATTACACCATAATTTACCAAGTTGATCTCATCTGCGACGTTGATTGTTCGTCGCTAGAACGATCAAAGAAAATGGAGATATCTGTGGACATACTAAAATAAATATTGGAGAATTACAATAAAGGTTATTTAAGAAACACAGAGGTCACTACTACATAGAGGGGTATTGAGACATTATTTGAGACAATACTTTTGAAAATTGTTTCAACTTAAGACGAAAAGAAAATTGAGTATTGTTTTAAATATTGTCTTTAAGCAAGTGTCTTAAATTATCGTCTTAAATACTGTCTTAATATCCCTTTCTAAATAAATTGTATAGTTGAGACAATTTATACAAATATTGTTTCAGTACTTTGTCTCTCTAAATACTAGTTTCTTAAAAAATAAACTATAATATCCTATATTGTATTGATTTTTTGAAGGACATAGTGGAATTGGACCACCAATCTTCTGTTTTTTAATGCAGATGCTCTACCATTGAACTAGTGCCCTTTAAACAATTAAGAAAAAGATGTATCTTGTTGTGTAAAACCTAAAATAAATGTCGTGATTAATATAGAAACACCAACATATTGATTTACAATATAGCTGAGAATATAACACACCAACTAATCTGATTAAGTTGAGGATTATGGAGGTTTTTCAGGTGGCAAATATGAAGAGTTATGTCTCTTATACTTTTCTTCTTGATCATTGGTGAAGGACCATATCTCATTTAATTTAGTCATCTATCTAAACCTCAAAGAAAATGGCAACATGCAACATACACACCAATGCACATTTTTTTTCGAAGAAGAGAGAATGATTGGCATTCTAATAATCAAAATTAGTTTATGGGAATTTCTACGTCTCATTCGGGAAACAAACAACCACCCAATAATGTCTTTTGTTAAGTCAAGTGTTGACTTTACTAGTTTTGATTTTTATTAATAATCCTAAGAATACATATATTTTGATTACCTATACTAACTTTAATATAAAAATGATACTCCACTCATGAAAGTACAATATGGCTCGATTATATAATGTTGCATTGTAATCAACTACATTAGCATGGAATTGGATTTATAGTTCCATTCAATCCAAATAAGAATTGGATTTATAATTCCATTCAATCCAAATTAATTTACTATATGTTCAGAAACCAGACTCCCTTGAATCCCAGATTCAAATATTGCAGTCAACAAATAATTCTTAGAATATTGGTGACAAAGTGTTAGTATTTCATCTTGCACTGTTCATATACGAGTAACATTATATGCTCTATCATTGGGTCTAGTTCACTTGTTTCTTATATTTATTGCAAACCCTTAACTTGCACTTCTATTGCAGGTTTTTCGACAAATACTACACTTGCATGAATAATTTATCCTCATTACCTTAACAAGCTAACAGTGATGTCACTTGGGACTTGTACTTGAAATATTCCATTGTAGTTACTTTCAACTAAATTGGAAAATCTCTCCATCCACAATTTTTATTTGTACTAACTTTTCTTTTTGGTACACTTCTTCCAAAATTTAGATGTCAAACAATTGGAGATTCCATAGGTAGTTCCCTGCTCATAGGTGTTCAAGGTCGTTTGTAGAACCTCACTTGGACTTAGGGTTGTGTGTAGCCTACCCCTTGAATGGTTGATACAGCTCATGTTGGTAAGGATGTTTCTTGAGGTATATCTCACTTCACTCTTTTCTATTGACAAAGGTTTGATTCCATGATGCTTGCTTTACTATGCTTCTTGCAAGGGTTTTACTCTTCTTAAAATTTCCAACGTTTAAACCATAAACAAGACTAGTGTAATTGAGAGCAACAAGTGCACATCCATTTATGCTACCTAGGAATGCAACATAATATTCATAACATGGAATTCATTCATCAATACCAAGAAATAAACAATGTTTGATGTTATAATATAAGCTTATTTTTCTATGACTGATGTCTCCTTTCTTAAAACTAGTTCAAATCTTGGTGGATGATTTAAAACAAATAATAGTAATAGAGTTGTGCAATAAAGCTAAGAGAGCAATCTATACACCACGTTTAAATGGTAGTAATAAGAGACAACAGATGGATATAGGGTAGGTAACATAAATATGTCTCTTCCAAATGGATTATTGTTTTCTATTAGGTCACACACTCTATATATATTCACTGACAAGTTTTTTAAACAAGTTTGAAGACGAGTCTAAGATCCAAAAGATGAATTTGCTAGCTACTACTAGTGTGGTTTTCTGGAAATCCATATCAACTCATCTCTAAATTCCTTCAGATTAGTAATGCAATTTTTATTATTTCTGGCCAACAAGCATTAGAAGAATCTCATTGGGTTATGATTGTTACCTGTTCTTGCTTGAAGAAAAGGCCAATGATGCTTGAAGTACACTTGCTATATTTAAACATAAACACTTCTTGTCAAGAGCATTTTCACAAGTATATCTACAAATCATTAAAGTAGAATATTTTCAGGAGAAGGAAAAATACATAAAGTCTTCTTACCTTGGCTTATTAGAATATTTTCAAGAGAAGGAAAAATACAAAAATTCCTCTAACTTTGGTTTATAATGATTTGATAGTTTATATATATATATATATATTCCAATAGGAAAATATCTGTCACTTTAAATAAAGAGTGACCATAAACTATTTCTGAGGAACTTTTATTATATTCACAGAGAGAAACCAAGACTTAACCCTGTTAATATCACAAAATACATAGAGTTCATTCATAAAGAAATGGACTTATCAAAAAAATACATAGTCTAGTTCGGGGCTAGACCTTTCATATCTCAACAAAAATTCATATGTCTCATATGTTCAGTCCCATAAACATGTATCATATATACATCTTCATTGTCATTAATTGACAAAACCATCTTCCATCCAGGAATTGATTCTAACTCACTATTATTTCCTAACCTATCTCCTAATTTCCTGGATCAAGTAGAAAAGTTAGCTTTGATAGTCCATCTACTTCCATGTTCAGCTCTCTCTATATATGAGAAATTCTAAAACCTGTGAATAATTCCAAAAGCCTTCTGATTGCATTCAGTAATTGTTGTAAATGAGGAGCGTTGATTTTAATCTTCATGTTTACCCAATCGACCACCATTTTGGAATCCCCGATAACTTACAGTTGTGTTGTATTGTTGTATAGTTTATATGTGTGTGTGTGTGTGCGCACACACACACACTGACAAGCATTTTAAACAAGTTTGAACTTTGAAAACGAATCCAAGATCCAAAAGATGATATGTGCTAGCTACTAGTAGTGTAGTTTTCTGAAAATCCATATCAACTCATCTCTAAATTCCTTTGGATTAGTAATGCAATTTTTATTATTTCTGGCCAACAAGCACTAGAAGAATTTCATTGGGTTGTGATTGTTACCTGTTCTTGCTTTAAGAAAAGGCCAATGATGCTTAAATTACACTCGCTATATTTAAACATAAATACTTCTTGGAGCATTTTCACAAGTATATCTACAAATCATTAAAGTAGAATATTTTCAGGAAAAGGAAAAATACATAAAGTCTTCTTACCTTGTCTTATTAGAATATTCTCAAGAGAAGGAAAAATACAAAAATTCCTCTTACCTTGGTTTATTGATGATTTGATAGTTTGTATGCATTCAATCGTTGATATAACTATGATATAGAAATGAGAAATAATGTTAAATTTAGAATAAATTGAGCCAAATAATGTTAAATTTAGAATAAACTCAGTGAGTATATATATAAGAAGTATAATAAAGGTTATAAAATAGATCATTTTAATTATATGATGAAATATGTATTAATTTTTTTTAGATTAATGAATAAATTAATTTAAATTTTATAGTATAATATGTTAAAAAATTTGGCCGATTTTCTTTTTTAACTTTAAATTCTGCTAAATTTTTTATAAATCTATTGAAAATGTATATATTAATCATTGTCATTTCATAATATAATATAAATAAATATTTAAATAAACAATTTAAAGTAAAAAAATTACAATTTAATAAAATAAATATATAACCAAATTTCTTGAATAGTAATCTAAAAAATATAAATAATATAACTTTTATACTGCAATTAATTTCTAAAAATAAAACATTTTCACCCGGTGTGATAAGGGTTGTGCAAATATGGGAGTGCAGGTTGTAATTCATACCATACAAAAAAAAAGGCAAATTTATAAAGTAAGATACCAAGGCATAATCAAAAGATGAGATCAATAAGTAAAGTATATAAAGTCCTTAAATAGTAGAGAGATTCTCAGAAAAAATCCCATATGAAATAGGCACCAACCAGGTTAGGCATTTGGTTAATCATATAACAAATATGACTCTTTTACTTTAGTGCTACTTAACTCGGAAATATATTTGTTAAATAAATCTAAATCAACATTTGAAAACTTTCATAATTGTTAACTTCAACATCTCATTACAGTGGTTAAATAATTCAAAACCAATATGATGAAAACTTCAATTTCTCAGATTAACTTGAATTTGGATTCATCATATAATTTGTATTTATTGTGAACTTTAACTTCCAGTATATTGATTCAATACTGTTTAAAATCATGAATTTGATCTTAATATCTGTATCAGTATCTGTATTTTCATTTACTGGGTATTGGATGACATTCTTGCCTGTTATAAAATTCTATTGTTCATATTATTTTATGGAAAAAAAACATTAACATTATTTAAATTTCATTTTCCTACTAAAAATGATACAAAAATTCCTACAAATTATTATTGTCTATTTCTTCAAAGATTAAATTTTAATACATTTTTAAAATAAACTTTATATCTAAGATTTAGAATCAACCATTGTTATCCTTCAAGTGCTTCTAAAATTATAGGTAATGACAACTTCTCTTAAAATGTACTCTATTTTTTTTCATTCATTTTTAATGTTATAAAACATTATAAATACTTATTAATAACTTTAAATGATAATATATATCATGTTAAAATTGGTTACCTAAATAATTCTTTTAAGGTGTGACAAATCAAATTGTTCATTTTTTAAATACTAGATGAGAAACATAAAATACCTGATATGAAACGGTCAAGATAGCTTCTCCAATGACCGTGGAGGCTCCTATAGGATTTAGGACTAACAAAACAATATTGGCCAGTCCACTTTGTTTTACAGCTTCCGCTTAGATGTTGAAATTTCCATGTCCTCTGCCTGATGATTGAGAAAATGCTCACCTTGACATAGCAACATGTCATAGAATACAATGTAAACGTACCATCTGCAATTGGAATTTGCACAATGTTATAAAAGATCCATTAAATTATATTATATTATTTAAGTTTTTGACTACAATCTGAATTGAACTATAAAGTAACAACTATAACATGGTTAAATAGATCTAATGACAACAAAAAGTGATTTACTATAAGCTTACTAATCACAGTATTTGCAGCACACATACCGTATTCATTGCCATTGGCCGAAAAGTACAGTGAAAACATATTTTGCAAAGTGCCAATAGAGTGAGATTATATATGGTAACTATGAAAGCGCCAATGAAATCATCTAGATAATGGATTTTATTATCTCAAACTTTTGTTGGAATATACATTTAAAAAACAACTCTTGCTGGAATATACATTAAAGAAAAAAGGAAAGTCCCTATGTCATTGTAATATACACGGGATACCTTGATATGCCAATTGGAGAGTGGCATCTATCATTAGTATCTACAAAACAACAACAATACAAATAGTGATTCCAAGTAAACTATTTGCAGCATCAATTAAGCCTAAAATCATAGCTCCCATTTCCAAATGAATCTCATATAACGTGCTAAATTTAAAAATTGCAAAGTCAAATTGTATGCAAGGTGAGCATGGCTAGATCCTACAATCTGAAACTTCTGTTGGAATATACATAAAGGAGAAGTCGCTATGTCATCCTAAACTACACAGATACTTTGATATGCCAATTGGAAAATGACATCTATCATTAGTATCTGCAAAACACCAACAGTATAAATAGTGATTCCAAGTAAATTATTTGCAGCATCAATTAAGCCTAAAATCATAGTTCCCATTACCAAACAGTGAAACTCATATAACCTACTAAATTTAAGAATTGCAAAGTCAAATTGTATACAGGGTGGGCATGGCTAGATCCTATAGTATAAGAAGGTCGACATTTTATTAGATGAGATAATTTTAAAGTCTAAGAGCTATTCATTGTTGTATCACATAATTGAATATACAAAAAATTCATTTATAAATGATATACAACAAATTTCACAGAGAGAAAATTTTAGCAGTTTAAGTGTAAAGAAATATTTTATAATTGAAAAAAATATTACAAAATACTTTACTTAAGGGCAGTCTTGTTTTACAAATGACCTCCTACCATACAACACCATCATGTTACCCTGACCTTATTTTATAGTTATTTCACATACATACACACACTACCCATCACCTTGTT